>CAJNDS010002549.1:0-372332 GCA_905221605.1 Symbiodinium natans
CAGGCACACGCAGGCACGAACAGGCATGCAGGCACGAGCAGGCACGCGTAGGCATGCTCAGGCACGCACGTTGCTCTGCGGACAAACCGCCTTTGCAAGGAAGCGCCTTCATCTTCCACCCAGGTCGGGAGAGATTCCTGCTGAGTACGCCCGACTGCGCGGATGTTTGCTGGGATTGAGGGCATGCATCATGTTGGCAGATGTTGGCAGAGACTGGCAGAGACTGGCTCCTGCACCCAGTGCGACGGCATCTTTTCGCATGGGCGATGGTATAAAAGGAAGGGGTGGTTGGGATGCTGAGAAATGACTCCGAGACTTTTTGGAGTCCTAAGTTGTGGGTCCCCTGGCAACTTCGCATTCCAAGCACTTCCCGTTGCATCTACATTGGGCGCCTTCCAACAAAACAAAGCGCTACATGGCTCTGACAGACATCTGCTCTAACACCAGACCAAAGCACATCATCCTACAACACATACCTTACAAAGCTGAGGGCCGACAACTCTGTCAGAGGCTGTGCCCACAATGGCGAAAACGACAGCTGCAGTGTCGCATGTTGGGTGTACTTTGCAAAGTCCTACGGCTCTCAGGCTTCCGAGTTGAGAACCCCCAGAACCCTTTGCGCTCGTCAAGGCCACCACAACCTTCTCGCATCTTCTCTCGCCATCCCCGGTCCACCTTACTATCGCTCGCCAAATCCCAGGTTCAAAGGTACGGCACCTGTGGAGTTCAGGGTTGCCACGCCAATGCAATTGGGTCTTCGCCCTGGCAGGCAGCTTACCCGGGCAAGTGAATACGGATCCCCATTGGCCAAGGCAAATGAAACGTGCACTCCCAAGTGCCGCAACTACGGCGGGAGTTGGAGAGAGTTGGAGGGCGATGGAAGGCAGAATGGGGCCGACAGCGATAGTGTCGTCCAGCTGGCGGCCAAGGAAAACCTTGAACTTTCTGAACTGTAGGCTTTCACGGAACGAGTGCGGCTTTGTCGGTCGTCTTCATCATCGCAGGTGCAGACACCGCCTGTGGCATGCCTGACAGAGTTTGTTGGTGCCCAGCTTTGTTCGATGCAATGACTCATATGAACGTATCTCTTTTACTTGATGTCCATGGCCATGCAACCCCAGCGGCGGGTTTGTTTGTATGTAAACGGAAGCACGTGCAATCTGGGTTTCTTCCGGACTCTCCACCAAACCGCCAAACCACAACTCCAAAAGACACACAGCCCACCCAAGCATCTATGTCCCTGCGGGTCTACTTTGATCCAGCTGCCTTTTGTTCTCAAACGCATCGCCCACATGCATCATTCCGCGCCACCCACTCCAGGAAACGCCTTTCCCAAGACGATACACAAGCTGAAGTCCGAGCAATCAGATATTGGAGGCAAGGACGACTTGCGGCCTCCTTGATGACCGAGCCGTGGACCAGAAGCGGGGACGACAACATAAGAGTGCCAGGGGATCATGACCACATTAACAAGGGACCGCCACGACCAGACTTACTGCGAGTAGCAACCGATTGCGTCACACCATCCGAAACCTCACAAAACCTTCTGTTTCAACGCAGAACTGTTGGCCAGGCCTGAAGACGTCATTCAACCACCAATGCTGCGCACACGACGTGCAGGCCTGTACTGTAGAACTTGCGGTGACAAGAAGAGCCAGCACTTTCTCCTAAATCCGTACCGCAACAGGCTCACGGGCGATCTGAGTATGACGACTACCAACGTTCACTTCTTCTTGCCACCCTTGTCGTCCTCGCCCTTGCGCTCGCAGCTCACCACCTTCCCCAGCATCACCACACCGTTGCCATCCATGAAGGCAACCCGGGACAGACCCTCGCAGTTCTTGAAGGTGTCGCACACCAGAGGCTGCTGTGGCTGGAAGCTGCACTGAGCCATCTCGTTGGACTTCAGGGAGTGGGGGTCCTCCATCTTCTTGCCGCCGGTCTCCTTGCCCATCTTCCACTTCAGGGAGGACACGCGGCAGGCCGCACGGCCGCAGCGCACGAAGCCAATGGGGGAGTATCCCACCTTGATCTCGTTGGGGATGTCCAGGACCTGGATCTGGGCATCGAACTCCTTGGTCTGGCCAAGGGTGGTGTCCTTCTTGTACACCATGACGTCACCAGAACGGGGCATGTTGTTCTTGTCCAGGCCCTTGATGTTGAGGCCGACGTTGTCGCCCGGGTTGGCGAAGTCCACACGATTGTGGTGCATCTCCACAGTGAAGACCTTGCCTGTGCACGGGTTGGAGGCGGTGTGGGTGGGCAGGAAAACCACCTCCTCTCCAGGCTTCACCACTCCCTGCTCCACACGGCCAGCCAGGACATCACCGACACCCTTGATCTTGTAGATGCCGGAGATCGGCATCCTCATCGGGGCGCTGATGGGTCGCTCGGGCACACGGCACATCTTGTCCAGGACGTCATAGACGGTGTCCACATGGATCTTCTCGGACCCGACCTCCACGTCCTGACCCTTCCACCAGGCCATGTTGTCGGACTTCTTATTCAGCAAAGGTTGTATCGCCCATCCAGCCGGAGATCGTCACACTGGGGTGTTCTTCTCATGAAGTCCTTCTTCCAATCCCGCCCTTCACCAGCATGCTCTTTCATCCTCGTTGCAACACTCATGTCCGGCCTGCTTGTAGCCCGCCGTGTCGGCAGTCCCCCTCCTTGTTCACGCGACGCCGATGCAATATCTGCTTCAGCGCGGACATGTTTGATCAGGCCGGGAGTGCGTGACGGGCTGGCCCTGGAGTCTCGCCAGCCTTGTGGTGCCCTTGGCAATGGCCGTGGTTGAAGTTTCCTGTCTGCGGCACCATGATCAGGGCCACGTCGGCCTGGGATGCACCAGTGATCATGTTCTTGATGAAGTCGCGGTGGCCCGGGGCATCGATGATGGTGTAGTGCCACTTCTCGGTGAAGAACTCCTTGGTGGTGCAGGAGATGGTCACGCCTCGCTCGCGCTCCTCCTTCTGCCTGTCCATGAAGAAGGCGAATGCGAACGAGCCCTTGCCCAGACGCTCCGCTTCCTGCTTCAGCTTCTCCAGCTCACGCTCGGGCAGCCCACCAAGCTCGAAGATCAAGCGGCCGGTGGTGGTGGACTTGCCGCTGTCGACATGGCCGCAAATCACGATGGACAGGTGCTCCTTCTCCGAATTGGCCGGCATGGCGAAGACTGACCCTGTGCGACAAAATGCGGCGGACCTGCGGCGAGCTCGAGCCTGGACGGTCCCACATAAGAATCCCGTCCGCAGGCGCCCCTGCAACCATCGAACCTGAAACCTTCAGTGCCAGAAAGCTCCAGCTTTAGCAAATGCAAGGACAATGCCTTATCTGCCAGAGGCCAGAGCCACAAAACACTCACTAAGCACGACGAACTTAACAGCCTCATATGATAGGTGAGGTGGTGTTTTCTTCGCAATCCGTACCGCAACAGGCTCGCAGGCGATCTGAGTATGACGACTACCAACGTTCACTTCTTCTTGCCACCCTTGTCGTCCTCGCCCTTGCGCTCGCAGCTCACCACCTTCCCCAGCATCACCACACCGTTGCCATCCATGAAGGCAACCCGGGACAGACCCTCGCAGTTCTTGAAGGTGTCGCACACCAGAGGCTGCTGTGGCTGGAAGCTGCACTGAGCCATCTCGTTGGACTTCAAGGAGTGGGGGTCCTCCATCTTCTTGCCGCCGGTCTCCTTACCCATCTTCCACTTCAGGGAGGACACGCGGCAGGCCGCACGGCCGCAGCGCACGAAGCCAATAGGGGAGTATCCCACCTTGATCTCGTTGGGGATGTCCAGGACCTGGATCTGGGCATCGAACTCCTTGGTCTGGCCAAGGGTGGTGTCCTTCTTGTACACCATGACGTCACCGGAACGGGGCATGTTGTTCTTGTCCAGGCCCTTGATGTTGAGGCCGACGTTGTCGCCCGGGTTGGCGAAGTCCACACGATTGTGGTGCATCTCCACAGTGAAGACCTTGCCTGTGCACGGGTTGGAGGCGGTGTGGGTGGGCAGGAAAACCACCTCCTCTCCAGGCTTCACCACTCCCTGCTCCACACGGCCAGCCAGGACATCACCGACACCCTTGATCTTGTAGATGCCGGAGATCGGCATCCTCATCGGGGCGCTGATGGGTCGCTCGGGCACACGGCACATCTTGTCCAGGACGTCATAGACGGTGTCCACATGGATCTTCTCGGACCCGACCTCCACGTCCTGACCCTTCCACCAGGCCATGTTGTCGGACTTCTTCAGCAAGTTGTCGCCCATCCAGCCGGAGATCGGCATCACGGGGGTGTTCTTCTCAATGAAGTCCTTCTTCCAGCCCACCTTCACCAGCATGCTCTTCATCTCGTTGGCAACCTCATCGTAGCGGGCCTGCTTGTAGCCCGCCGTGTCGCAGTCCATCTTGTTCACGCCGATGCAAATCTGTTTCACGCCGAGCAGGTTGATCAGCCGGGAGTGCTGACGGGTCTGGCCCTGGATCTCGCCAGCCTTGTGGTTGCCCTTGGCAATGGCCGTGGTGAAGTTTCCGTCTGCGGGCACCATGATCAGGGCCACGTCGGCCTGGGATGCACCAGTGATCATGTTCTTGATGAAGTCGCGGTGGCCCGGGGCATCGATGATGGTGTAGTGCCACTTCTCGGTGAAGAACTCCTTGGTGGTGCAGGAGATGGTCACGCCTCGCTCGCGCTCCTCCTTCTGCCTGTCCATGAAGAAGGCGAATGCGAATGAGCCCTTGCCCAGACGCTCCGCTTCCTGCTTCAGCTTCTCCAGCTCACGCTCGGGCAGCCCACCAAGCTCGAAGATCAAGCGGCCGGTGGTGGTGGACTTGCCGCTGTCGACATGGCCGCAAATCACGATGGACAGGTGCTCCTTCTCCGAGTTGGCCGGCATGGCGAAGACTGACCCTGTGCGACAAAAATGCGGCGGACCTGCGGCGAGCTCGAGCCTGGACGGTCCCACATAAGAACTCATGCAACTATCGAACATGAAATCTTCAGTGCCAGAAAGCTCCAGCTTAAGCTACTTGAAAGATGGTAGTATGCCTTATCTGCCAGAGCTACACAAGCGGCTCCAAGCACAATTGAAGCGCGTTGAACGCCTTCTGAACAAAACCAGAATTATAGGAGAGCTGACGGTTTCTTCGCAATCTGTACCGCAAAAGGCTCACGGGCGATCTGAGTATGACGACTACCAACGTTCACTTCTTCTTGCCACCCTTGTCGTCCTCGCCCTTGCGCTCGCAGCTCACCACCTTCCCCAGCATCACCACACCGTTGCCGTCCATGAAGGCAACCCGGGACAGACCCTCGCAGTTCTTGAAGGTGTCGCACACCAGAGGCTGCTGTGGCTGGAAGCTGCACTGAGCCATCTCGTTGGACTTCAGGGAGTGGGGGTCCTCCATCTTCTTGCCGCCGGTCTCCTTACCCATCTTCCACTTCAGGGAGGACACGCGGCAGGCCGCACGGCCGCAGCGCACGAAGCCAATAGGGGAGTATCCCACCTTGATCTCGTTGGGGATGTCCAGGACCTGGATCTGGGCATCGAACTCCTTGGTCTGGCCAAGGGTGGTGTCCTTCTTGTACACCATGACGTCACCAGAACGGGGCATGTTGTTCTTGTCCAGGCCCTTGATGTTGAGGCCGACGTTGTCGCCCGGGTTAGCGAAGTCCACACGATTGTGGTGCATCTCCACAGTGAAGACCTTGCCTGTGCACGGGTTGGAGGCGGTGTGGGTGGGCAGGAAAACCACCTCCTCTCCAGGCTTCACCACTCCCTGCTCCACACGGCCAGCCAGGACATCACCGACACCCTTGATCTTGTAGATGCCGGAGATCGGCATCCTCATCGGGGCGCTGATGGGTCGCTCGGGCACACGGCACATCTTGTCCAGGACGTCATAGACGGTGTCCACATGGATCTTCTCGGACCCGACCTCCACGTCCTGACCCTTCCACCAGGCCATGTTGTCGGACTTCTTCAGCAAGTTGTCGCCCATCCAGCCGGAGATCGGCATCACGGGGGTGTTCTTCTCAATGAAGTCCTTCTTCCAGCCCACCTTCACCAGCATGCTCTTCATCTCGTTGGCAACCTCATCGTAGCGGGCCTGCTTGTAGCCCGCCGTGTCGCAGTCCATCTTGTTCACGCCGATGCAAATCTGCTTCACGCCGAGCAGGTTGATCAGCCGGGAGTGCTGACGGGTCTGGCCCTGGATCTCGCCAGCCTTGTGGTTGCCCTTGGCAATGGCCGTGGTGAAGTTTCCGTCTGCGGGCACCATGATCAGGGCCACGTCGGCCTGGGATGCACCAGTGATCATGTTCTTGATGAAGTCGCGGTGGCCCGGGGCATCGATGATGGTGTAGTGCCACTTCTCGGTGAAGAACTCCTTGGTGGTGCAGGAGATGGTCACGCCTCGCTCGCGCTCCTCCTTCTGCCTGTCCATGAAGAAGGCGAATGCGAATGACCCCTTGCCCAGACGCTCCGCTTCCTGCTTCAGCTTCTCCAGCTCACGCTCGGGCAGCCCACCAAGCTCGAAGATCAAACGGCCGGTGGTGGTGGACTTGCCGCTGTCGACATGGCCGCAAATCACGATGGACAGGTGCTCCTTCTCCGAGTTGGCCGGCATGGCGAAGACTGACCCTGTGCGACAAAAATGCGGCGGACCTGTGGCGAGCTCGAGCCTGGACGGTCCATCACAAGAACCCCTGGCCCAAGCTGCGATCCGTCTCCACATTACGACGCAAGACCGAGTGGACAGAAGAAGACTCTGACACACAGACATGCTGAAACCAAACACTGAGTTGCAGAAACACGGGCACTCAGGAAACAACTCCCAGTGAGAAACGCCGCAGGTATGTGGATAGTGTGATGTGTTGCCTTCGTTGCGTTTTCGGCACGTTCCGTGGACCATGCATGGTCAAGCAATGTGAGCACCGATTGCTCGATGCTTCTCAAGGGGTCCGGGGATTGGGCGGGGGGTTCCGGGGATCGGGCGGGTAGGACAGGGGGCATGCTCAGGCACACGCAGGCACACGCAGGCACGAACAGGCATGCAGGCACGAGCAGGCACGCGTAGGCATGCTCAGGCACGCACGTTGCTCTGCGGACAAACCGCCTTTGCAAGGAAGCGCCTTCATCTTCCACCCAGGTCGGGAGAGATTCCTGCTGAGTACGCCCGACTGCGCGGATGTTTGCTGGGATTGAGGGCATGCATCATGTTGGCAGATGTTGGCAGAGACTGGCAGAGACTGGCTCCTGCACCCAGTGCGACGGCATCTTTTCGCATGGGCGATGGTATAAAAGGAAGGGGTGGTTGGGATGCTGAGAAATGACTCCGAGACTTTTTGGAGTCCTAAGTTGTGGGTCCCCTGGCAACTTCGCATTCCAAGCACTTCCCGTTGCATCTACATTGGGCGCCTTCCAACAAAACAAAGCGCTACATGGCTCTGACAGACATCTGCTCTAACACCAGACCAAAGCACATCATCCTACAACACATACCTTACAAAGCTGAGGGCCGACAACTCTGTCAGAGGCTGTGCCCACAATGGCGAAAACGACAGCTGCAGTGTCGCATGTTGGGTGTACTTTGCAAAGTCCTACGGCTCTCAGGCTTCCGAGTTGAGAACCCCCAGAACCCTTTGCGCTCGTCAAGGCCACCACAACCTTCTCGCATCTTCTCTCGCCATCCCCGGTCCACCTTACTATCGCTCGCCAAATCCCAGGTTCAAAGGTACGGCACCTGTGGAGTTCAGGGTTGCCACGCCAATGCAATTGGGTCTTCGCCCTGGCAGGCAGCTTACCCGGGCAAGTGAATACGGATCCCCATTGGCCAAGGCAAATGAAACGTGCACTCCCAAGTGCCGCAACTACGGCGGGAGTTGGAGAGAGTTGGAGGGCGATGGAAGGCAGAATGGGGCCGACAGCGATAGTGTCGTCCAGCTGGCGGCCAAGGAAAACCTTGAACTTTCTGAACTGTAGGCTTTCACGGAACGAGTGCGGCTTTGTCGGTCGTCTTCATCATCGCAGGTGCAGACACCGCCTGTGGCATGCCTGACAGAGTTTGTTGGTGCCCAGCTTTGTTCGATGCAATGACTCATATGAACGTATCTCTTTTACTTGATGTCCATGGCCATGCAACCCCAGCGGCGGGTTTGTTTGTATGTAAACGGAAGCACGTGCAATCTGGGTTTCTTCCGGACTCTCCACCAAACCGCCAAACCACAACTCCAAAAGACACACAGCCCACCCAAGCATCTATGTCCCTGCGGGTCTACTTTGATCCAGCTGCCTTTTGTTCTCAAACGCATCGCCCACATGCATCATTCCGCGCCACCCACTCCAGGAAACGCCTTTCCCAAGACGATACACAAGCTGAAGTCCGAGCAATCAGATATTGGAGGCAAGGACGACTTGCGGCCTCCTTGATGACCGAGCCGTGGACCAGAAGCGGGGACGACAACATAAGAGTGCCAGGGGATCATGACCACATTAACAAGGGACCGCCACGACCAGACTTACTGCGAGTAGCAACCGATTGCGTCACACCATCCGAAACCTCACAAAACCTTCTGTTTCAACGCAGAACTGTTGGCCAGGCCTGAAGACGTCATTCAACCACCAATGCTGCGCACACGACGTGCAGGCCTGTACTGTAGAACTTGCGGTGACAAGAAGAGCCAGCACTTTCTCCTAAATCCGTACCGCAACAGGCTCACGGGCGATCTGAGTATGACGACTACCAACGTTCACTTCTTCTTGCCACCCTTGTCGTCCTCGCCCTTGCGCTCGCAGCTCACCACCTTCCCCAGCATCACCACACCGTTGCCATCCATGAAGGCAACCCGGGACAGACCCTCGCAGTTCTTGAAGGTGTCGCACACCAGAGGCTGCTGTGGCTGGAAGCTGCACTGAGCCATCTCGTTGGACTTCAGGGAGTGGGGGTCCTCCATCTTCTTGCCGCCGGTCTCCTTGCCCATCTTCCACTTCAGGGAGGACACGCGGCAGGCCGCACGGCCGCAGCGCACGAAGCCAATGGGGGAGTATCCCACCTTGATCTCGTTGGGGATGTCCAGGACCTGGATCTGGGCATCGAACTCCTTGGTCTGGCCAAGGGTGGTGTCCTTCTTGTACACCATGACGTCACCAGAACGGGGCATGTTGTTCTTGTCCAGGCCCTTGATGTTGAGGCCGACGTTGTCGCCCGGGTTGGCGAAGTCCACACGATTGTGGTGCATCTCCACAGTGAAGACCTTGCCTGTGCACGGGTTGGAGGCGGTGTGGGTGGGCAGGAAAACCACCTCCTCTCCAGGCTTCACCACTCCCTGCTCCACACGGCCAGCCAGGACATCACCGACACCCTTGATCTTGTAGATGCCGGAGATCGGCATCCTCATCGGGGCGCTGATGGGTCGCTCGGGCACACGGCACATCTTGTCCAGGACGTCATAGACGGTGTCCACATGGATCTTCTCGGACCCGACCTCCACGTCCTGACCCTTCCACCAGGCCATGTTGTCGGACTTCTTCAGCAAGTTGTCGCCCATCCAGCCGGAGATCGGCATCACGGGGGTGTTCTTCTCAATGAAGTCCTTCTTCCAGCCCACCTTCACCAGCATGCTCTTCATCTCGTTGGCAACCTCATCGTAGCGGGCCTGCTTGTAGCCCGCCGTGTCGCAGTCCATCTTGTTCACGCCGATGCAAATCTGCTTCACGCCGAGCAGGTTGATCAGCCGGGAGTGCTGACGGGTCTGGCCCTGGATCTCGCCAGCCTTGTGGTTGCCCTTGGCAATGGCCGTGGTGAAGTTTCCGTCTGCGGGCACCATGATCAGGGCCACGTCGGCCTGGGATGCACCAGTGATCATGTTCTTGATGAAGTCGCGGTGGCCCGGGGCATCGATGATGGTGTAGTGCCACTTCTCGGTGAAGAACTCCTTGGTGGTGCAGGAGATGGTCACGCCTCGCTCGCGCTCCTCCTTCTGCCTGTCCATGAAGAAGGCGAATGCGAACGAGCCCTTGCCCAGACGCTCCGCTTCCTGCTTCAGCTTCTCCAGCTCACGCTCGGGCAGCCCACCAAGCTCGAAGATCAAACGGCCGGTGGTGGTGGACTTGCCGCTGTCGACATGGCCGCAAATCACGATGGACAGGTGCTCCTTCTCCGAGTTGGCCGGCATGGCGAAGACTGACCCTGTGCGACAAAATGCGGCGGACCTGCGGCGAGCTCGAGCCTGGACGGTCCCACATAAGAACCCCGTCCGCAGGCGCCCCTGCAACCATCGAACCTGAAACCTTCGGTGCCAAAGGGCTCCAGCTTAAGCAAATGCAAGGACAATGCCTTATCTGCCAGAGGCCAGAGCCACAAAACACTCACTAAGCACGACGAACTCAGAGTCTTCTGAGCAATAACAGCCTCATATGATAGGTGAGGTGGTGTTTTCTTCGCAATCCGTACCGCAACAGGCTCGCAGGCGATCTGAGTATGACGACTACCAACGTTCACTTCTTCTTGCCACCCTTGTCGTCCTCGCCCTTGCGCTCGCAGCTCACCACCTTCCCCAGCATCACCACACCGTTGCCATCCATGAAGGCAACCCGGGACAGACCCTCGCAGTTCTTGAAGGTGTCGCACACCAGAGGCTGCTGTGGCTGGAAGCTGCACTGAGCCATCTCGTTGGACTTCAGGGAGTGGGGGTCCTCCATCTTCTTGCCGCCGGTCTCCTTACCCATCTTCCACTTCAGGGAGGACACGCGGCAGGCCGCACGGCCGCAGCGCACGAAGCCAATAGGGGAGTATCCCACCTTGATCTCGTTGGGGATGTCCAGGACCTGGATCTGGGCATCGAACTCCTTGGTCTGGCCAAGGGTGGTGTCCTTCTTGTACACCATGACGTCACCAGAACGGGGCATGTTGTTCTTGTCCAGGCCCTTGATGTTGAGGCCGACGTTGTCGCCCGGGTTGGCGAAGTCCACACGATTGTGGTGCATCTCCACAGTGAAGACCTTGCCTGTGCACGGGTTGGAGGCGGTGTGGGTGGGCAGGAAAACCACCTCCTCTCCAGGCTTCACCACTCCCTGCTCCACACGGCCAGCCAGGACATCACCGACACCCTTGATCTTGTAGATGCCGGAGATCGGCATCCTCATCGGGGCGCTGATGGGTCGCTCGGGCACACGGCACATCTTGTCCAGGACGTCATAGACGGTGTCCACATGGATCTTCTCGGACCCGACCTCCACGTCCTGACCCTTCCACCAGGCCATGTTGTCGGACTTCTTCAGCAAGTTGTCGCCCATCCAGCCGGAGATCGGCATCACGGGGGTGTTCTTCTCAATGAAGTCCTTCTTCCAGCCCACCTTCACCAGCATGCTCTTCATCTCGTTGGCAACCTCATCGTAGCGGGCCTGCTTGTAGCCCGCCGTGTCGCAGTCCATCTTGTTCACGCCGATGCAAATCTGCTTCACGCCGAGCAGGTTGATCAGCCGGGAGTGCTGACGGGTCTGGCCCTGGATCTCGCCAGCCTTGTGGTTGCCCTTGGCAATGGCCGTGGTGAAGTTTCCGTCTGCGGGCACCATGATCAGGGCCACGTCGGCCTGGGATGCACCAGTGATCATGTTCTTGATGAAGTCGCGGTGGCCCGGGGCATCGATGATGGTGTAGTGCCACTTCTCGGTGAAGAACTCCTTGGTGGTGCAGGAGATGGTCACGCCTCGCTCGCGCTCCTCCTTCTGCCTGTCCATGAAGAAGGCGAATGCGAACGAGCCCTTGCCCAGACGCTCCGCTTCCTGCTTCAGCTTCTCCAGCTCACGCTCGGGCAGCCCACCAAGCTCGAAGATCAAACGGCCGGTGGTGGTGGACTTGCCGCTGTCGACATGGCCGCAAATCACGATGGACAGGTGCTCCTTCTCCGAGTTGGCCGGCATGGCGAAGACTGACCCTGTGCGACAAAATGCGGCGGACCTGCGGCGAGCTCGAGCCTGGACGGTCCCACATAAGAAGAACCCATGCAACTGTCGAACATGGAATCTTCAGTGCCAGAAAGCTCCAGCTTAGGCTACTTGAAAGACGGTAAACAGCACGATGAACTCAGACCCTTTTGGGCAACATCAGCCTCACGTGATAGCTGGCGTTTTTTTCGCCATCTGTACCGCAACAGGCTCACGAGCGATCTGAGTATGACGACTACGAAACTCACTTCTTCTTGCCACCCTTGTCGTCCTCGCCCTTGCGCTCGCAGCTCACCACCTTCCCCAGCATCACCACACCGTTGCCATCCATGAAGGCAACCCGGGACAGACCCTCGCAGTTCTTGAAGGTGTCGCACACCAGAGGCTGCTGTGGCTGGAAGCTGCACTGAGCCATCTCGTTGGACTTCAGGGAGTGGGGGTCCTCCATCTTCTTGCCGCCGGTCTCCTTGCCCATCTTCCACTTCAGGGAGGACACGCGGCAGGCCGCACGGCCGCAGCGCACGAAGCCAATAGGGGAGTATCCCACCTTGATCTCGTTGGGAATGTCCAGGACCTGGATCTGGGCATCGAACTCCTTGGTCTGGCCAAGGGTGGTGTCCTTCTTGTACACCATGACGTCACCGGAACGGGGCATGTTGTTCTTGTCCAGGCCCTTGATGTTGAGGCCGACGTTGTCGCCCGGGTTGGCGAAGTCCACACGATTGTGGTGCATCTCCACAGTGAAGACCTTGCCTGTGCACGGGTTGGAGGCGGTGTGGGTGGGCAGGAAAACCACCTCCTCTCCAGGCTTCACCACTCCCTGCTCCACACGGCCAGCCAGGACATCACCGACACCCTTGATCTTGTAGATGCCGGAGATCGGCATCCTCATCGGGGCGCTGATGGGTCGCTCGGGCACACGGCACATCTTGTCCAGGACGTCATAGACGGTGTCCACATGGATCTTCTCGGACCCGACCTCCACGTCCTGACCCTTCCACCAGGCCATGTTGTCGGACTTCTTCAGCAAGTTGTCGCCCATCCAGCCGGAGATCGGCATCACGGGGGTGTTCTTCTCAATGAAGTCCTTCTTCCAGCCCACCTTCACCAGCATGCTCTTCATCTCGTTGGCAACCTCATCGTAGCGGGCCTGCTTGTAGCCCGCCGTGTCGCAGTCCATCTTGTTCACGCCGATGCAAATCTGCTTCACGCCGAGCAGGTTGATCAGCCGGGAGTGCTGACGGGTCTGGCCCTGGATCTCGCCAGCCTTGTGGTTGCCCTTGGCAATGGCCGTGGTGAAGTTTCCGTCTGCGGGCACCATGATCAGGGCCACGTCGGCCTGGGATGCACCAGTGATCATGTTCTTGATGAAGTCG
Source organism: Symbiodinium natans (assembly GCA_905221605.1). Lineage (NCBI taxonomy): Eukaryota > Dinophyceae > Suessiales > Symbiodiniaceae > Symbiodinium > Symbiodinium natans. Next base: position 13,324 of record CAJNDS010002549.1, read on the forward strand.
CGGTGGCCCGGGGCATCGATGATGGTGTAGTGCCACTTCTCGGTGAAGAACTCCTTGGTGGTGCAGGAGATGGTCACGCCTCGCTCGCGCTCCTCCTTCTGCCTGTCCATGAAGAAGGCGAATGCGAACGAGCCCTTGCCCAGACGCTCCGCTTCCTGCTTCAGCTTCTCCAGCTCACGCTCGGGCAGCCCACCAAGCTCGAAGATCAAACGGCCGGTGGTGGTGGACTTGCCGCTGTCGACATGGCCGCAAATCACGATGGACAGGTGCTCCTTCTCCGAGTTGGCCGGCATGGCGAAGACTGACCCTGTGCGACAAAATGCGGCGGACCTGCGGCGAGCTCGAGCCTGGACGGTCCCACATAAGAAGAACCCATGCAACTGTCGAACATGGAATCTTCAGTGCCAGAAAGCTCCAGCTTAGGCTACTTGAAAGACGGTAAACAGCACGATGAACTCAGACCCTTTTGGGCAACATCAGCCTCACGTGATAGCTGGCGTTTTTTTCGCCATCTGTACCGCAACAGGCTCACGAGCGATCTGAGTATGACGACTACGAAACTCACTTCTTCTTGCCACCCTTGTCGTCCTCGCCCTTGCGCTCGCAGCTCACCACCTTCCCCAGCATCACCACACCGTTGCCATCCATGAAGGCAACCCGGGACAGACCCTCGCAGTTCTTGAAGGTGTCGCACACCAGAGGCTGCTGTGGCTGGAAGCTGCACTGAGCCATCTCGTTGGACTTCAGGGAGTGGGGGTCCTCCATCTTCTTGCCGCCGGTCTCCTTGCCCATCTTCCACTTCAGGGAGGACACGCGGCAGGCCGCACGGCCGCAGCGCACGAAGCCAATAGGGGAGTATCCCACCTTGATCTCGTTGGGAATGTCCAGGACCTGGATCTGGGCATCGAACTCCTTGGTCTGGCCAAGGGTGGTGTCCTTCTTGTACACCATGACGTCACCGGAACGGGGCATGTTGTTCTTGTCCAGGCCCTTGATGTTGAGGCCGACGTTGTCGCCCGGGTTGGCGAAGTCCACACGATTGTGGTGCATCTCCACAGTGAAGACCTTGCCTGTGCACGGGTTGGAGGCGGTGTGGGTGGGCAGGAAAACCACCTCCTCTCCAGGCTTCACCACTCCCTGCTCCACACGGCCAGCCAGGACATCACCGACACCCTTGATCTTGTAGATGCCGGAGATCGGCATCCTCATCGGGGCGCTGATGGGTCGCTCGGGCACACGGCACATCTTGTCCAGGACGTCATAGACGGTGTCCACATGGATCTTCTCGGACCCGACCTCCACGTCCTGACCCTTCCACCAGGCCATGTTGTCGGACTTCTTCAGCAAGTTGTCGCCCATCCAGCCGGAGATCGGCATCACGGGGGTGTTCTTCTCAATGAAGTCATTCTTCCAGCCCACCTTCACCAGCATGCTCTTCATCTCGTTGGCAACCTCATCGTAGCGGGCCTGCTTGTAGCCCGCCGTGTCGCAGTCCATCTTGTTCACGCCGATGCAAATCTGCTTCACGCCGAGCAGGTTGATCAGCCGGGAGTGCTGACGGGTCTGGCCCTGGATCTCGCCAGCCTTGTGGTTGCCCTTGGCAATGGCCGTGGTGAAGTTTCCGTCTGCGGGCACCATGATCAGGGCCACGTCGGCCTGGGATGCACCAGTGATCATGTTCTTGATGAAGTCGCGGTGGCCCGGGGCATCGATGATGGTGTAGTGCCACTTCTCGGTGAAGAACTCCTTGGTGGTGCAGGAGATGGTCACGCCTCGCTCGCGCTCCTCCTTCTGCCTGTCCATGAAGAAGGCGAATGCGAACGAGCCCTTGCCCAGACGCTCCGCTTCCTGCTTCAGCTTCTCCAGCTCACGCTCGGGCAGCCCACCAAGCTCGAAGATCAAACGGCCGGTGGTGGTGGACTTGCCGCTGTCGACATGGCCGCAAATCACGATGGACAGGTGCTCCTTCTCCGAGTTGGCAGGCATGGTCAGCCAGCACTTACACCTAGGAAAGTCAAAACTGCTCCAGCTCGAACCGGAAATCTTCGATGCCTCCGGCTTCCGCACAGCAACACAACGTCAACTTGTTTTTGCAAAGACGAACGCCCTCCTCACGAGCGACAGGCACGTTACCCTCGACACATTCACCCAGATTCTCCCACATCATCCCACAGTATCCCAGGAACCGCAACATAGCAGGCTGCCAACAACAGCGATCCGAAGCTCCAGGAACAGCAGAGTTGCGTGTGGCAGGGAAGACTTCGCCAACACTTTGCAAGCATTTCTCTCCGAGGAAAGTGAAGTCAGAGCGCAAACATATGCTCAACCATGCATCAAAAGTTCATCAGACAGCCTACGTCGTCCTCAGTGTGTCCCGACGAAACGCAAGGGGAAAAAGCGTTTGTGGTATCACATGAAAGTCAGTACATTCCCCAACCTTTCTCCTGTGCTGAACCTATCCGATCTCGGCATGTGCTGCCCACAACGGAGGCGGTGAGACATTCGCTAGCAAAACGAATCAAAACCACATCTACGAAACTCACTTCTTCTTGCCACCCTTGTCGTCCTCGCCCTTGCGCTCGCAGCTCACCACCTTCCCCAGCATCACCACACCGTTGCCGTCCATGAAGGCAACCCGGGACAGACCCTCGCAGTTCTTGAAGGTGTCGCACACCAGAGGCTGCTGTGGCTGGAAGCTGCACTGAGCCATCTCGTTGGACTTCAGGGAGTGGGGGTCCTCCATCTTCTTGCCGCCGGTCTCCTTGCCCATCTTCCACTTCAGGGAGGACACGCGGCAGGCCGCACGGCCGCAGCGCACGAAGCCAATAGGGGAGTATCCCACCTTGATCTCGTTGGGGATGTCCAGGACCTGGATCTGGGCATCGAACTCCTTGGTCTGGCCAAGGGTGGTGTCCTTCTTGTACACCATGACGTCACCAGAACGGGGCATGTTGTTCTTGTCCAGGCCCTTGATGTTGAGGCCGACGTTGTCGCCCGGGTTGGCGAAGTCCACACGATTGTGGTGCATCTCCACAGTGAAGACCTTGCCTGTGCACGGGTTGGAGGCGGTGTGGGTGGGCAGGAAAACCACCTCCTCTCCAGGCTTCACCACTCCCTGCTCCACACGGCCAGCCAGGACATCACCGACACCCTTGATCTTGTAGATGCCGGAGATCGGCATCCTCATCGGGGCGCTGATGGGTCGCTCGGGCACACGGCACATCTTGTCCAGGACGTCATAGACGGTGTCCACATGGATCTTCTCGGACCCGACCTCCACGTCCTGACCCTTCCACCAGGCCATGTTGTCGGACTTCTTCAGCAAGTTGTCGCCCATCCAGCCGGAGATCGGCATCACGGGGGTGTTCTTCTCAATGAAGTCCTTCTTCCAGCCCACCTTCACCAGCATGCTCTTCATCTCGTTGGCAACCTCATCGTAGCGGGCCTGCTTGTAGCCCGCCGTGTCGCAGTCCATCTTGTTCACGCCGATGCAAATCTGTTTCACGCCGAGCAGGTTGATCAGCCGGGAGTGCTGACGGGTCTGGCCCTGGATCTCGCCAGCCTTGTGGTTGCCCTTGGCAATGGCCGTGGTGAAGTTTCCGTCTGCGGGCACCATGATCAGGGCCACGTCGGCCTGGGATGCACCAGTGATCATGTTCTTGATGAAGTCGCGGTGGCCCGGGGCATCGATGATGGTGTAGTGCCACTTCTCGGTGAAGAACTCCTTGGTGGTGCAGGAGATGGTCACGCCTCGCTCGCGCTCCTCCTTCTGCCTGTCCATGAAGAAGGCGAATGCGAACGAGCCCTTGCCCAGACGCTCCGCTTCCTGCTTCAGCTTCTCCAGCTCACGCTCGGGCAGCCCACCAAGCTCGAAGATCAAGCGGCCGGTGGTGGTGGACTTGCCGCTGTCGACATGGCCGCAAATCACGATGGACAGGTGCTCCTTCTCCGAGTTGGCAGGCATGGTCAGCCAGCACTTACACCTAGGAAAGTCAAAACTGCTCCAGCTCGAACCGGAAATCTTCGATGCCTCCGGCTTCCGCACAGCAACACAACGTCAACTTGTTTTTGCAAAGACGAACGCCCTCCTCACGAGCGACAGGCACGTTACCCTCGACACATTCACCCAGATTCTCCCACATCATCCCACAGTATCCCAGGAACCGCAACATAGCAGGCTGCCAACAACAGCGATCCGAAGCTCCAGGAACAGCAGAGTTGCGTGTGGCAGGGAAGACTTCGCCAACACTTTGCAAGCATTTCTCTCCGAGGAAAGTGAAGTCAGAGCGCAAACATATGCTCAACCATGCATCAAAAGTTCATCAGACAGCCTACGTCGTCCTCAGTGTGTCCCGACGAAACGCAAGGGGAAAAAGCGTTTGTGGTATCACATGAAAGTCAGTACATTCCCCAACCTTTCTCCTGTGCTGAACCTATCCGATCTCGGCATGTGCTGCCCACAACGGAGGCGGTGAGACATTCGCTAGCAAAACGAATCAAAACCACATCTACGAAACTCACTTCTTCTTGCCACCCTTGTCGTCCTCGCCCTTGCGCTCGCAGCTCACCACCTTCCCCAGCATCACCACACCGTTGCCGTCCATGAAGGCAACCCGGGACAGACCCTCGCAGTTCTTGAAGGTGTCGCACACCAGAGGCTGCTGTGGCTGGAAGCTGCACTGAGCCATCTCGTTGGACTTCAGGGAGTGGGGGTCCTCCATCTTCTTGCCGCCGGTCTCCTTACCCATCTTCCACTTCAGGGAGGACACGCGGCAGGCCGCACGGCCGCAGCGCACGAAGCCAATAGGGGAGTATCCCACCTTGATCTCGTTGGGGATGTCCAGGACCTGGATCTGGGCATCGAACTCCTTGGTCTGGCCAAGGGTGGTGTCCTTCTTGTACACCATGACGTCACCAGAACGGGGCATGTTGTTCTTGTCCAGGCCCTTGATGTTGAGGCCGACGTTGTCGCCCGGGTTGGCGAAGTCCACACGATTGTGGTGCATCTCCACAGTGAAGACCTTGCCTGTGCACGGGTTGGAGGCGGTGTGGGTGGGCAGGAAAACCACCTCCTCTCCAGGCTTCACCACTCCCTGCTCCACACGGCCAGCCAGGACATCACCGACACCCTTGATCTTGTAGATGCCGGAGATCGGCATCCTCATCGGGGCGCTGATGGGTCGCTCGGGCACACGGCACATCTTGTCCAGGACGTCATAGACGGTGTCCACATGGATCTTCTCGGACCCGACCTCCACGTCCTGACCCTTCCACCAGGCCATGTTGTCGGACTTCTTCAGCAAGTTGTCGCCCATCCAGCCGGAGATCGGCATCACGGGGGTGTTCTTCTCAATGAAGTCCTTCTTCCAGCCCACCTTCACCAGCATGCTCTTCATCTCGTTGGCAACCTCATCGTAGCGGGCCTGCTTGTAGCCCGCCGTGTCGCAGTCCATCTTGTTCACGCCGATGCAAATCTGCTTCACGCCGAGCAGGTTGATCAGCCGGGAGTGCTGACGGGTCTGGCCCTGGATCTCGCCAGCCTTGTGGTTGCCCTTGGCAATGGCCGTTGTGAAGTTTCCGTCCGCGGGCACCATGATCAGGGCCACGTCGGCCTGGGATGCACCAGTGATCATGTTCTTGATGAAGTCGCGGTGGCCCGGGGCATCGATGATGGTGTAGTGCCACTTCTCGGTGAAGAACTCCTTGGTGGTGCAGGAGATGGTCACGCCTCGCTCGCGCTCCTCCTTCTGCCTGTCCATGAAGAAGGCGAATGCGAACGAGCCCTTGCCCAGACGCTCCGCTTCCTGCTTCAGCTTCTCCAGCTCACGCTCGGGCAGCCCACCAAGCTCGAAGATCAAACGGCCGGTGGTGGTGGACTTGCCGCTGTCGACATGGCCGCAAATCACGATGGACAGGTGCTCCTTCTCCGAGTTGGCAGGCATGGTCAGCCAGCACTTACACCTAGGAGGCCTAAAGTCAAAACTGCTCCAGCTCGAACCGGAAATCTTGGATGTTTCCGGCTTTCACACTGCATGTAACGGCACATTGCAACACCACAGCAGCACGGCGCACGAGAATATGCATGCCACACGCCAAGTATCTGCCATCAGGAATGAATGTGCCGGAGGTAGAGAGCCCTGCATAACTATCACACAAAAAGCCACCTCCCTCTGCAGCAAAGCTGTATTTTTGAACCTGTCCGATCTCGGCATGTGCTGCCCACGAAAGAGGCGGTGAGACATTCGCTAACAAAACGAATCAAAACTGCATCTACGAAACTCACTTCTTCTTGCCACCCTTGTCGTCCTCGCCCTTGCGCTCGCAGCTCACCACCTTCCCCAGCATCACCACACCGTTGCCATCCATGAAGGCAACCCGGGACAGACCCTCGCAGTTCTTGAAGGTGTCGCACACCAGAGGCTGCTGTGGCTGGAAGCTGCACTGAGCCATCTCGTTGGACTTCAGGGAGTGGGGGTCCTCCATCTTCTTGCCGCCGGTCTCCTTGCCCATCTTCCACTTCAGGGAGGACACGCGGCAGGCCGCACGGCCGCAGCGCACGAAGCCAATAGGGGAGTATCCCACCTTGATCTCGTTGGGGATGTCCAGGACCTGGATCTGGGCATCGAACTCCTTGGTCTGGCCAAGGGTGGTGTCCTTCTTGTACACCATGACGTCACCAGAACGGGGCATGTTGTTCTTGTCCAGGCCCTTGATGTTGAGGCCGACGTTGTCGCCCGGGTTAGCGAAGTCCACACGATTGTGGTGCATCTCCACAGTGAAGACCTTGCCTGTGCACGGGTTGGAGGCGGTGTGGGTGGGCAGGAAAACCACCTCCTCTCCAGGCTTCACCACTCCCTGCTCCACACGGCCAGCCAGGACATCACCGACACCCTTGATCTTGTAGATGCCGGAGATCGGCATCCTCATCGGGGCGCTGATGGGTCGCTCGGGCACACGGCACATCTTGTCCAGGACGTCATAGACGGTGTCCACATGGATCTTCTCGGACCCGACCTCCACGTCCTGACCCTTCCACCAGGCCATGTTGTCGGACTTCTTCAGCAAGTTGTCGCCCATCCAGCCGGAGATCGGCATCACGGGGGTGTTCTTCTCAATGAAGTCCTTCTTCCAGCCCACCTTCACCAGCATGCTCTTCATCTCGTTGGCAACCTCATCGTAGCGGGCCTGCTTGTAGCCCGCCGTGTCGCAGTCCATCTTGTTCACGCCGATGCAAATCTGCTTCACGCCGAGCAGGTTGATCAGCCGGGAGTGCTGACGGGTCTGGCCCTGGATCTCGCCAGCCTTGTGGTTGCCCTTGGCAATGGCCGTGGTGAAGTTTCCGTCTGCGGGCACCATGATCAGGGCCACGTCGGCCTGGGATGCACCAGTGATCATGTTCTTGATGAAGTCGCGGTGGCCCGGGGCATCGATGATGGTGTAGTGCCACTTCTCGGTGAAGAACTCCTTGGTGGTGCAGGAGATGGTCACGCCTCGCTCGCGCTCCTCCTTCTGCCTGTCCATGAAGAAGGCGAATGCGAACGAGCCCTTGCCCAGACGCTCCGCTTCCTGCTTCAGCTTCTCCAGCTCACGCTCGGGCAGCCCACCAAGCTCGAAGATCAAGCGGCCGGTGGTGGTGGACTTGCCGCTGTCGACATGGCCGCAAATCACGATGGACAGGTGCTCCTTCTCCGAGTTGGCAGGCATGGTCAGCCAGCACTTACACCTAGGAGGCCTAAAGTCAAAACTGCTCCAGCTCGAACCGGAAATCTTGGATGTTTCCGGCTTTCACACTGCATGTAACGGCACATTGCAACACCACAGCAGCACGGCGCACGAGAATATGCATGTCACACGCCAAGTATCAAGCCTGAATGTGCCGGAGGTACAGAGCCCATGCAGGATAACTATCACACACAAAGCCACCTCCCTCTGCAGCAAAGCTGTGTTTTTGAACCTGTCCGATCTCGGCATGTGCTGCCCACGAAAGAGGCGGTGAGACATTCGCTAGCAAAACGAATCAAAACTACATCTACGAAACTCACTTCTTCTTGCCACCCTTGTCGTCCTCGCCCTTGCGCTCGCAGCTCACCACCTTCCCCAGCATCACCACACCGTTGCCATCCATGAAGGCAACCCGGGACAGACCCTCGCAGTTCTTGAAGGTGTCGCACACCAGAGGCTGCTGTGGCTGGAAGCTGCACTGAGCCATCTCGTTGGACTTCAGGGAGTGGGGGTCCTCCATCTTCTTGCCGCCGGTCTCCTTACCCATCTTCCACTTCAGGGAGGACACGCGGCAGGCCGCACGGCCGCAGCGCACGAAGCCAATAGGGGAGTATCCCACCTTGATCTCGTTGGGAATGTCCAGGACCTGGATCTGGGCATCGAACTCCTTGGTCTGGCCAAGGGTGGTGTCCTTCTTGTACACCATGACGTCACCGGAACGGGGCATGTTGTTCTTGTCCAGGCCCTTGATGTTGAGGCCGACGTTGTCGCCCGGGTTGGCGAAGTCCACACGATTGTGGTGCATCTCCACAGTGAAGACCTTGCCTGTGCACGGGTTGGAGGCGGTGTGGGTGGGCAGGAAAACCACCTCCTCTCCAGGCTTCACCACTCCCTGCTCCACACGGCCAGCCAGGACATCACCGACACCCTTGATCTTGTAGATGCCGGAGATCGGCATCCTCATCGGGGCGCTGATGGGTCGCTCGGGCACACGGCACATCTTGTCCAGGACGTCATAGACGGTGTCCACATGGATCTTCTCGGACCCGACCTCCACGTCCTGACCCTTCCACCAGGCCATGTTGTCGGACTTCTTCAGCAAGTTGTCGCCCATCCAGCCGGAGATCGGCATCACGGGGGTGTTCTTCTCAATGAAGTCCTTCTTCCAGCCCACCTTCACCAGCATGCTCTTCATCTCGTTGGCAACCTCATCGTAGCGGGCCTGCTTGTAGCCCGCCGTGTCGCAGTCCATCTTGTTCACGCCGATGCAAATCTGTTTCACGCCGAGCAGGTTGATCAGCCGGGAGTGCTGACGGGTCTGGCCCTGGATCTCGCCAGCCTTGTGGTTGCCCTTGGCAATGGCCGTGGTGAAGTTTCCGTCTGCGGGCACCATGATCAGGGCCACGTCGGCCTGGGATGCACCAGTGATCATGTTCTTGATGAAGTCGCGGTGGCCCGGGGCATCGATGATGGTGTAGTGCCACTTCTCGGTGAAGAACTCCTTGGTGGTGCAGGAGATGGTCACGCCTCGCTCGCGCTCCTCCTTCTGCCTGTCCATGAAGAAGGCGAATGCGAACGAGCCCTTGCCCAGACGCTCCGCTTCCTGCTTCAGCTTCTCCAGCTCACGCTCGGGCAGCCCACCAAGCTCGAAGATCAAGCGGCCGGTGGTGGTGGACTTGCCGCTGTCGACATGGCCGCAAATCACGATGGACAGGTGCTCCTTCTCCGAGTTGGCAGGCATGGTCAGCCGGCACTTACACCTAGGAGGCCTAAAGTCAAAACTGCTCCAGCTCGAACCGGAAATCTCGGATGCTTCCGGCTTCCACACTGCAAACACTGATGGCAAACCGTCTTCGGCATCCTCTCACGTACTGATCATATTGGAAAATTGGTCCCGCAAGCACATGCCAACTTGGTTTTGCGAGCTGGAACAACACAGAGTAAGGCCAACTCGCACGATTCGATTTGAAGCTTCTCTGCTCGAGGCACCTGGCCTGCTAACCTTAGGCAGATCGTGTCAGTTTTTTCGATGGGGCCAAACATGACCGTGAAATTGCTCAAGTTGGAAAACGCCGTAGCCGCTTCTGCAAGACACGCTGCTACATGCTGCTACACCAGCCATGGGCTCAGAAATGCCCACATATGTTCCAGACCTGCAAGCTTATGACGTTTGCACAATCGCACACTCTTCTTCGCATTCCCACCATTGCAACCACTCCGGTGAACTCCTAAACTTCCGGACCGCTGGTCAGATCCGGAAGAATTCTGGCGATGTTTGCACCGATGCCCCATGATGACCATTCCACGTGCTTAGCCCGCGAACGACAGAATCTGGTTCTGACACCTTTGCCATCAGATCCACAAAATGTCGGGCGTTCATACGTGCAAGTGGAACGATGGAATTCTACAGCTGATAGTCATCAAACTGCATTCTTATCATGCTGGAGATGCACAAGCGGGCGTGTTCACTCCAACCAAAATAGTCCATTGCGCATGTCCTAATGCAGCAGCACGAAACTCACAGGCAACCAGTTGCTTTTTTCTTCGGCTCGAAAGTCCGTGGCAGTCGCACGTGCTAGGCGGCAGGCACGATCGGAAGTGAGCCGACACGGATTGTGGCGAAAGAACAAGAATTCCAGACTGGACCGACTGAAACGGGCAGCCTAACAAGCAACGAATTCAGAGCAATGTGCGCAAAATGAGGAGTTACAAACCGCCGCCAGAACAAGAAAGGCCACACGCCTTCGGCTCGGTCACCGAAAATGTGCGATGAGGACAGGCACAGTTCAAAACCCATCATGCGAATGTTGAATGTGCAAATGCGTGGGCAGGCAGTGCTGGAGATTTGTGCACCGGCTCTGTATTTTTCCAAGCCCTTTTCTTTGTGGCGGAGGGGTTGTGAGTTCTTTGTCCTTCCATAGGAAAACCTCTCTTTTCGCCATATTTTCACAGGAAATGCGCTTTTTTACGGGACTTGTCTCTATATTGTACTTGTAATAGGAAAACCTCTACTCTGTTGTTTTCGCTATTTTACTTCATGGGCGGGCCGGATTGGGTTGAATTTCAGTATTGGTGCAGTATCGGAGTCGAAATTATCGAATGCCAGCTGGATGTTTGCTGGGTTTCAGTGCCAGCTTAACCAACGCTGGAATCAACGCTTCATGAGCCTTGGCTTCGCACCGGAATTCTCATGAGCCGCTTGGGTTTTCGATCAGTTTTGGCTTGGTTTTGTGATGTGGCTGGCTTTTCTTTGCGTTTCAGTGCCCGCATAGCGTTGGAATCGAAGTTTGATCCGGCTGGGTTTGTTGGAGTTGCAGCACTGGCTTTAGTACTGGGATGAAGGTTGTTCTGAGCCGGCTGTAATGTTTTTGCATTTCAGAATTGGCTGACTACTGGACTCGAGGTCTATTTCACTCAGAAACAGTATGTTACAGTTACACTGCTGCATTATCGCCCTGCAAACTGAAATCTTTCTGAGCCGGCCGGATTCTCGTTGAGTTCCAGCACTGGCTTCGTATATACTCGCGACCGACAAGAATCGGCCCGACCTGCAAGTCTGACAGTGTCGAGGCGATTGTTGTCTCAGCAATCGTCCCTGAGCCCTTTACGCAAGAAGCCTGCGAGTAAGCAAGGAGTCGGGAATCATCGCTTTCCACCATGTCTTCATTTGGTCTGCATTGGGTTGACAGATACAGCTCCAAAAAACATCAGCACTGGGTCACTGGGTGTCGTGGAGGGTTGCTGGAGACGAAGGCCGTGCTTTTTCTGCGCTGCTGCTTCCCTTGCACCCGATCTGAAACGCCAAGAGTTACTCTGCCTTTCTCAAAGTTCAGCGGAGCTCTGCCAACATTGCAGCAGATGAGTTCAACGAGAGCGCTGCCTGCAGCAGGTGGCACTGGCATGAGACAAAGAGAGCAGGCTCCTGGCCTTGGATTGCCTTTGCAGTCAGACACATCTGGCTGAGCTATCTATGAATGTATATTTGCAGTATATGCGACTTTTGGGTCCAAATGAGCCAAGAAGCGAGTTCGAATCTAAAGGAGTTTGAAGAGGGGTTGGATGCCACAACAAATGCACACTTTCTGGGGCAAACGGAAGAGCAGCAAAACCAGTTCACTTGCATCACCGCAGCGTCGGATTGTTACGCACGGTAAACAAGCCAGAATGTCCCAAAGTCCAACCGAGCTTGCCAAACACCAACATCCAGGATTCACAGGAACAAGCTGCGACGACTCCTCCCCAAGCCCCAGGAGGCTCTGGAGGTTTCTCCCGAGCTTGTTTACAACTACTGGTACAACTTGGAAGAGATGCTCCAAGCCACTATCCCAAAACGTCCCGAAACCCATCCTGCCTTGCCTCCATTGATGCCAACAAGCTACCAGGTTTTTTTTTAAGCCGGCGCCCCTATCAGCAGCTCTATTGCGACAAGGTGAAACAAACTTGAAACTACACGGCAAAGCAGCAACCAAAGCGGCAACAGAAAACAAAGAACCAACACGAAACCAATCATCGCGAGTCTTAGGCGAAACAGCCCCAGGAGGATGTCGACGTAGTGTCCACAGTTGGTTCCCCATCAGAAACGGGCTGCACGTCCGCAAAATGCGGGTTCAACATTCTGACGCACGAAGCAAAACCTCCATCTTCGGTTTATCCTCAGCTCAATGGTATTAGTTGTCATCGAAAAGCCCCCGTAAGCAAAGTGCCAGGTCATCTCATTGCCTCTATATCGCCATTGTCGCAAATAGCCACCAAAGGCAACCAAAGCGAAAAAGGATCAGAAGCTCACTGAATCCTCATTGCCACTGGCGGCTGGGCCAACTCCTTTGGGGCGAAGGTGCAGTTTGAGGCAGCACATCCCCAGATGCGCTGGCCGGCAATAGCGTCTGTTCGTCCAGATTCTCTTCCACTTCTGCATGCCCTCCAAAGCCACGACACGCGAAAAGGTTTGCCAGCACCAAATGGCCCACGTAACCTCCCCTTGTTGAACCATAGCTCCGCTCTCGAGCTGAAGCGGCTGTTTTTGTGGTCATGAGGGCAGTGGTCATCCCTAGAGGGCTGCCCAGCACACAGTGGGCATCATACCAACTCGGTGTCCTGGGAAGGTTCTACGTCTTGCTTTGCAACCGCTGCGACTCTTCTCACCGCATCCAGGAAGTTTACCGGAGCTTCATTAAAATTGAATGCGGTGTCCCAGTGACCGGTGCGTTGTGAACTGCACACTGACAAAAGCTCTTCGGCCGTTGCTCTGTTCTTGCCTCTTCCAGGCCTTTTGTTCTTGCGTCCTCAGCCCACTTGGACAGTCGGGCTGCGTCGCTTGGCCGAGAACAGCAGCCTTGCCAGTGGCAGACCGCAGCTATCTGTGTCCGGGCAGGTGGGTCGGGTGTACGCTCTGAGAACAAGTCGGCAATGTCTTGCGCCGTGCTCAAGAAGCCAACACGCAGGGGCAGAATCGGGCAACACGACGCAGATGTCCGGGAGACAGAGCAACTGATTGGCCGCCTGCCGGAGCTGCTCAGGGTCCTGCAAGTTATCTGGGAATCCCTGCAGGAGTTGCTAATACGCCGCGCAGGCTTGCATTTGCTGCTCGCGCGAAGAGTCTTTCAGCGCCACGTATGGCTTAGGCAATCAGCTTGGGGCCAATTGGTCGTCCCTCGTCAAAGCGCCCTCCGAGTGTGTCACTCTCTCACTCTCTCACTCTCTTACTACTCTCTCACTCTCTCACTCTCTCACTCTCTCACTCTCTCACACTCTCTCACTCTCTCTCACTCTCTCTCACTCTCTCTCATTCTCTCACTCTCCTCCGCTCCGAACGAGATTCAAAACATCTGAAAGTACTCGAGCGAGATCGCAGAGCCTTGGTGAGTTGTGGGCCATGAACACACTCGAACTTGAACAACAGAACAACTTGACCACACTCGAACACTCGAACACACCTCGAACACAAAAAAAACCGGAGTCGAACACTCGAAAATCCGTGCAGAACACACTCGATACACTTGGACACACACACGAACACATCGAACTCTCACTTGCAACGGACCCGTCTGTTGCAAGTCCGCGCTCTGGGCTTACAGACAGAAGCGTCGCGGCCATAACCTCTGTTAGCCGAGGGTGGCAGTTTGTAACGATTGTGGTGACTACACACCACCATGTCGGTAAAGTCCGGCCTTAAAGGACAGGTTCCAGCGCCGGAAGGCGACGGAACGGGCGGTGGCGGCAAGGTTGGCTCGCCAGCTGCTGGCGCACGCGCCTTGCTGGCTCGAACTGCACAGGCTCCCTCACATCACCCTCACACACACGGTCAGGCATTTCTGGCGAATGGATGCGTGCGCACGTGGAGTGTTTGGAGAAGCCGTTCCTCACTCCATCATTGCGTAGGACGGCCCTCATTGACAGAAGGCAAACCCATGTTACTTGCCCTCGAGCACGGGTCCTTTTGCCAAAGTTTGCTAAAGAACTCTCGGCTTCTATCCGAATGGAAACGCAACACAGGGAGGTTCAACGAGCGCAGTTCCAGGAACGTGAAAAACTGAAGGTCCCTCTAGATACCTTTCCCTTGAAAGCGCAAGCCCTGTCCGTCCTAAACCAAACACAGGCACTCGTCCTTTTTCTCAGTCTTGAGCCAGAGTTCACGAAGCGCGCAAAACTACAAACGAATTCAGTCGTGAGATTATGATTAAAAGTGCTTCAGAACAGAGTTCCTACTCACTGCACACTCACTCAAAGTAGACACTCGTATGATTTCCTAGGGATTCCTAGGGAAATCATCGAGACGAAAATCACCGAGGATGGGATCAACACGATTCCCACTCTCTCCGAAGCAAAACAACTGTACAAGCTGATCTAAAACATGACAAAACACTCATGTATCAGCCACGATCTTCCACCCCCCGCATTTTGCTGAGGGCTCGTGTCAAAGATCCGAAGTCCAAGCACAATTCCCTTAGCCCTTGGTGCGTACTCGCCACCAAAACGAAACAACACCACACCGTCAGATCTCTGACATCAAACTTAAACTCACGCAAATTCCCATCGTAAGACGGGTTGTCCTGGGTCCGGTATTGGCGTGGTACCCAAGAGTTCCGAGTGAAAACACGTAACAAACGAATTCATGCAAGGCTTCAGAGCATCAACCCCACTCGGCTTAGCCTTCTTTTTCCCCGATGTCAGCCTTGCAGTCCCTCTACCGCTTGTCTCGTCTGTGGAGTTTTTTGCATGTGCTGCAGCCTTCACGCTTTCCGTTTGCTCTCTTCTTGCCACACCTTGCCTTGCTTTCAGAGCCGACACCGTCCCCCATGGCTGAACTTGCATTTAAACCACGCGTGGCTTGGCGCCCCACAGGGGATGCCAAAGGGCCCGGACCGTCCGCGACAGCACACGTGCCCCGCATGCCGAGGACACCGATTTGGGTGCCTCCTGATTGGAGGAGACATCGCCCCTCTGAGGCCTGACGCTGCCAAACTTCTGCCCACAGGCCTCTCGACCACAAACACGCGGAAACCAGTTAGCGGTGTCAAAGTTAGTGCTTTTGAAAAAGCCTGCACACCTGCAGTCCAATGCAGATGCACGCAGCTTGCGCGGTGAAGCTCCACTTTTGCAGATTGTTCTGATTCTCCCTACCTTCAGCAAATGACACAACAGAAGTAGCTTGAACAAACCGTCACATGAGCACACTTCTTCTGAGCTGTTTCTGAACAGCTGCTGCCAGTGGGGCGGAACACAGACCTTAGAAAACACAAAAACTGCTGCAAGCCACAAAGATTGTTGTTGAAGAGCATGCATAAGACCAACCGCAGAGAAGACTAACGCCTGGAAACTCATTTCCTGGATTTTTCTAAAGGGCTTTTTGGCTGTTGTTGTCATCCGCAGCGATGGTGGGCGTGCGCAGTCATTGGGCTGCTGTGCCCGAATTTGCTTGTCCAAGGCTGTGCAAGTGGGTTGCTCCACAGAGGGCCCAGACGTTGCAGATCTGTCACATTGATGTGGACCAGCGCCAATTAAGAACCGCGTACGCAAGGCAAGATCGGCTTCTTGGCTGGAGGCTAAAATATCTCTAAGACTCTGAGGCGGTGTTGGCCAGTGTCTGTGGCCAATACTGGCCGCAAAGATGTTTGCGGCTGTTCTGATTTTGGCAGGCGTTGGGCCATCAGGCCAGAAGCAGGCCAGCCAGACTTGCTGAAGGCCTGGCGCCATGTCAAAGTGCGGCCGTTCCAATTTCTTAAACTTGCAGTCAGGGCGCTGGCTTGTGAAGGGAGGCTTGGGGCCGTGGCAAGCAAATAGCTTTGGAACTTGGAATCTTTGGCATGGGGGGCTGGACCTTGGCGGCCAGTCACCTGTCACCTAGTCGATTCGAGGCATGAGGCGGAGCTCGCGCTGGTACGCGCGTGCGCTTTAGGTGGCTGTTTGGGCAAGGCCAGTGGCGGCATCGACAGACTGGGCGCGGTGGAGAGTTAGAAAGAGAGAGGGCGGAAGCTGTGGGCCCACCAGGAGAGGACTTATGTGAGGTGGCAGAGGGTGGCCGGCACGTCCGAGCGGTCTTAGCAAGCGGTGTCAGGGAAGTCCGGGTTCACTTCTGGCCAGTGGGTCGCGCCGGTCGCTGCGCAAACGCAGGCTGCAGTTTGTGTTGGTCCGTCTGGAACCTGCGGCAGATGGGCTGGCCCTGTGTCCAACCCAATTTGCGGCAGGTTGTGATTTTGCTTGAACCTTTGCCTTTGCCCTTCTTAGGTTCTTAACTTTTCAAACCACTGCAACTTGGTGGCCGGTTTGCAGCCTGCTAAGACTGTTTTTGCTCCAATCCGACAACAGAGCCCAACACTTCAAAGGCGCGCAACGGCAACGACTGACCAAGCTCATCGAATGCAAGAGTCTCTTGGACATTCCCACAACCTGTGGCAAAGTGTCAATTACCACGACAAGCACCGTTCTGTTTTAAGAGATCGACTTGCGTCACTAAACCGCCTTGCATGAAAACACAGTGCAGGCTTCTAAAGCCAGGCTCTACGTCCACGGGCAACAGTAAGGTTCTGGCTTCTGACCCGAACCTGGAGGCCGCAAGGCGGCGGCGGAGGCATGGGAAGTTTTGCGCTGTTTGGGCTGTCCGCATTGCGGCCTTGGCTTTTGGGCGTTCCTTTGACTATCCCAATGTGGTCGAAAAACAAGGCAAGCTTGCTCAGGCTCAAGCATTACCAAGAGGTCTTGCACCGTCCAGCATCGAAGCCTGGTTTTGCGGGCCATTTCTTTCAATGCGCTGAGTTGGCTGAAGCAAAGGGCTGTCCTGCGCCCCGCTTGCAACTCTAAGCGAGCAGGAAGTAAGGTGTATTGGATGCAGCTTCTTCCAAACACCTAGCCAGTAATTCCCACGCTTTCCAGGTCGCAGATGCACGGATCAGCCTATACGGTCGTTCTAGCACAACTTCACCAGCTCTTGGTGTTTGGTGGGCCGTCTTTGCTGAAAGAGAGCTGTATCCACCTTCTAGCCTGTTGCCTGCGTTGTTCTTTCCGCGTTCAAGACAGCCTGAGTCAGCCTGAGAGTGAAGATGCAGATCTTCGAAAACTGCCCTCCTGAATCTCCATAGAATCTTCGCTTTGCAGAAACACTATGTCGGGCTATATGGCGTGTGCTGTGTGTGATTACACCAACTCTGGCAAACCGTGGAATGTGCAGTGAGCTGTGGCGAGGACATGTGAGCATGTGAAGCGAGTCGCATGTGCTTAGCAGCAGCATGAAGCAGTTTTTGCACGTTTTCTGTGCACTACGATGATTTTGTGGCACGTTTGAAGAGAGTTTTGTACTGTGTCCAAGTAGCAGCAAATGCACAAGTGCATTTGCAAGCGTGGAAGCAGTGCTGCAGCTTGAGAAAGCTGTTTTTGGCATGTGCTTAAGGAAAGTCAGGCAGTTGCCGACTAACTTTTAATTTTGGCTCAAGACGAGCTGAAGAAGAGAAAGAACACGAGAGGCACGCAGCTTACCTGTCTTTTTTGCTGAGTGTGCCAAAAGCAACAGTCACGGCAGTGTGCCTGTCTGTG
Organism: Symbiodinium natans; assembly: GCA_905221605.1. Taxonomy (NCBI): domain Eukaryota; class Dinophyceae; order Suessiales; family Symbiodiniaceae; genus Symbiodinium; species Symbiodinium natans. Next base: position 31,072 of record CAJNDS010002549.1, read on the forward strand.
TCTTTAGGTTAAGAAGTTTCACATGGCTTGAATATTCGCCTGCTGGTTGCTCGAAGGGCATTTCCGGGTTTGCAGTATGCCTTGAATATCTTTGACGGAATGTGCCTCCAGATGTTCATCTTCCTTCCGTGTTGCCATCGCCGGAACTCGATGCACATTTCTTGGCATGTCTCGAAGACCAGCGAACATGTCTTCACTGACGCTTCTCATGCGCTGACCATCACAAGTCAGGCTCATGTTGGCGATTGGATAGAGGATGAGGCGGCGAGTGAATGGAAAGGCACTCGGCTTGTTACTGACTTGATCAGTGACAGTCAAGCTGCCATCGACCTCTTTCAATGGTCAGGACGTCCCGAGGAGGTCCAGGCACGTTGAAATACGCCGTCAGTGAATGAGGTCTAAGATGGCCTCGGGGGAGGTAAGCCTGGAATGGATCAGAGGAACCTTGAATCTGCTGATATCTTCACTAAAAACGTCACCGCCGCCTTGCTTAACCTGCACCCAAGTCGATTGGGTTTTGTGACCCTATCCTCAAATAGGAATCTTAGGAGAGCTTGCAATCCGGACTCAGTGGCCTGAGTGGGTGCTGCCTGTTGGGTGCTCAGGAGCCCAACTGCAGATTTGATATCCCGCCACAGAACTTTGCCTAGTGCCCGACGGAATCGTGAGTATGACTCACATAAGCGGCTTGCTGGTAGGAGATTCTTCAAGCATCAAGACGATATGCATTGGATCCCTTCTTGCTTTGATAGGCTTCCCAGCAAGGCACAAGGTCGTCTGTACGCATGACTTGAAGCACTCTTCCTGTGATCTTCACTGGCACACGATGCTGAATTGCGGAAATAATGCGCCTTTCGATGGACTCACCATCGGAGACAATCAGGATGTCATCCACGTAGCAGAGCACAAGAGCTCTACCTCCAATTTGAACAACAATGTCATAGATAGTGATTTTTTATAGGCAATTTTACGGTTATTTTTACTTGCTTTTTGAATTAGAATTTGTTTTTAATTTGGAATTATTTGACATAGTTGATAAACATGCATTTGTTCCCTTTTTTCAGTTGAATTTGAATGAATTAATTCTAAATACACGGTTCCCACTTCCTTGAAAGCAAAACATCTGTGCATGCTGATCGACAACATGACAAAAAAAGACTCATGCGGAAGTCGATGTGGTCCGAACCGTTCAATAGCTTCGGTTTGAACCTTGGTTTCGAACCCAGATTAAACCTAGAATCTCAGGTTTGAACAACTTTTTTTCAGCGTTCGAACCTGGGCCGGGTTGGAACCTGGGTTTCGAACCTGGGTTTGTGCTCCTCTTCTCCCTTCCAGCGGCCGAACCTGGGAATTAAACCCAGCGGGACCATTTTCTCTGCTAGGTTGCTTTTTGGCGTTGTTGTCTTGGTTCTACCGGAAGTATTGATTTCATAACATCTCCACTGAGGAGAATCTACAACGAAACACGTTTTGAAGTGTAAAACTGTCTCGGTTTTGGTTTTGGGGTGCTGGCAATTCTGTTCACTTGACTGAACTATTGACGTGTCCAATCATTGAAACCTTTTTGTTTGAAGGCGTGTTCCACTGGCCATGGACAACTCTCAGAATCGGAAAAAAATGATTTGAGGCGCTCCGCACTTGCAATAGTTGTCGACGCCCTTCGTTCACTCTAACCGGATTCGCTTGGTTGTTGAAAAAAGCATGTTGACGGCCGTGATTGCAAGTGAACTTAGGAATGACGGCAGCTTGTTGATTGCAAGTGGCAATGATAGACGACTTGATACGGATGCCTGTTAGTTCTGGGAATTTTGGGCAGATGGAGGTTTGCCGGAAATGATGGCTGGACTCACTGCTGTGATCAAAGTTGGCGAAGGGAATGCATTGAGAGCATATCATATATGCTGGATTGGTGATGATTTTGGGGACAGTGAACGCATTTGCGCTTTAAGGAGTGCCTTTTCTTCCTGGAGTGCAACTTCCTGCTATGATGCAGGATGGAATGTTTATGGATGGACTTGGTCTCACGACGTCCCTCTTTTGCGATGAGTGATGGCCTATTTGCTCTGACGTGTTAGTGTACTGAAGGATGTTTCAATTAGTGTTTTAGTAGTTGCTGGCGTGATGGGCTTGGTGTTGTAGTTCTTGGTTCTTTGGTTTGGTTTGTTTTCTTGGTTTGGTTGACACTCCGTCTTTACGAGCTGTTTCACTTCTTCTGCGGACATTCACAGATTGGCCAACTGTGCAGCTAACGCTGTGAAGAGGCGTGCAAACAAAACAAATATGTTCCTTTTCATCACAGATCTTTCTAAAGGGAAACATGGTTCTTGATGCGTGTGCCTCGGGTGCCGATCATCTAGAATCTTCTGCGGGGATCTCAGAATGTTTTCGTGGGAGCACGCCTACAAAGGTGACCACCAGAGAGGTCACGCCCGGCAATTTCTGCCACATCCGCAGATCCCATGCTCGGGTGTTATAAGAAAGACGTTTGCAGACCGCACTGTGACCAGCGCTTTTCAGTTTTGCATTCGTTTCGTGCAGTTTGTTCTTTCAAAGGGGGCCTTGGTGATATGCCTGGTGGGCCTTCTAAGCTTACTCCAAACCAGCCGCGACGAGAGCAATGAGGTTGTTTTTTGCGAAGTAGGTTTCGAGAGAGGCAAGGGCAAATAGCCGCTTACATATGCGATGTTTTCGTGAGTCAGCTCGTGGTTTTTTGTGAGATTTTCACTTGCTGAGTGACGACCATGTTTTTGGATGGCTTCCCTGAAGTGTTCCAATTTGATCTTGTGCCGTGGCGGGATTTCTGGGTTTATGAGCGCATTCCTCAAGAGTCACGCCCTGCGTGCAAAACAACTTTTGTGCAGCGTTGCGTTGACAAACTATGTGTTTTCGATTTGCCGATCTTGGTCTTGCTTAATGCTTGACAAACTTGCATGCGTGCGATTTGTGGCTCCAAGCGTGGGGTTAACCTTTGGCTTTGCAATGTTCAGTTGTGCAATCTGCTGCACCACAAAGTGTGCAGCCAATCCAGAGCAACGTTGTCCATTGCATTGCAACAATCAATATTTAAGGATTTGAAAGCTATCGAGCACGGGGTCAGAACTTTCGACAAGTCGTCGCACATAATCAAGTAAACCGAGATCGTGAAAGACCACCACCGCCATGCTTCATGACCAAACTTGCTTTGAGCTCGAGTCGAACATGAGTTGTCCAGGTGACCCGAACCCAATGCAAGAAAATCATTTTTTTGCTGCTCAGGTGTCGCGCTTGCCCGATCCTGAGGGGGTGCTTGATGATTGCAAAGTGTGTTGAATGATTTGCACGGAAGGCCAGCTCCCCGAGCGCGTGCCAACCCAGAGCCGCGGAGTGCAGATGCAGGAACAGAAAACTCTTAGAGCTAAGGGCAGCCTTCGTTGGTTGGGCATTGGTTGGCCGTGTGTTGGTGGCATTTCCTTGTCAGTGGGTGCAGGACACCTCTCTGAGCCCGACTCGGAAGCTGCTCCCCCTGAGGAGGTGTATTTTCCACAATTGGTGCCGCTCTTCTATTTTTCCTCGTGATTCTCCACGTGTGCAGGCTCCAGCAACTCCGTGGTCGAGCTCTGCTCGTGTGGCTCACCCCGATCATGGCATCAAACGTGCTCAGTTTTTTCCTTGAAGTTCAAATTGTGGGGCTGTGGGGAGGTGTTGCCCACATCTCAAGCTCGACGCATCAGGCGCGATAATTTGTGGGGCTGCATCTGTTGGGAAACGGGGACGACGTTTCATCAGTGCCAAACAGCTGCAGGAGAGGACCCAGCCACAACTCAGGGCTAGGAGCAAGCGCGGCGTCCTCAATGCGCTGTCCCAATTGTCATGAAGAGCTGCGAACATCTCGAAGCTTGGGTGGATTCGGGCGGAGAAGGGGGGGGAGCGTGACGGAGCTGCGGCTGAGGCAGAGGAACAACAGCATCTGTTGGATTGGGTGCCCTGCTCAATCTGCGCCCCTGTGTGCCAAAAGGTGACACAATTTGAAACCCTTGCATTTGACGCTTGCCCTCAGGCTGAGCACCTTCATGAGGCTTGTGAGCCATGTGCATCGTACGACGTCAGATGTGTCAAACGGCTTGTCGGGACTTCTGGCTTGAAGGAGTCCTCGAGTCTGTCGAAGCAACGTGCTCGTGCCTGAGATCCTGGTTTCATCAGGTTCAGACGCTTGAGAGGAATGTGGTGATGGGCAAAAGAGAAGCATTGCTTCGCCCAGGATGTCATCAACAATGAGCTAGTGAGCTTCTCATCGTTTTGATACCGCCACTTCGTTCGCGACTTCCTGGCCATGGTTGCTTTGTCAATCAGGACTCGTGCCGAGCCGAAATCAGCAAGCTCAGAGCACAGCCAGCCGCTCATCAACCAGCATCGGTCATTCCAGCATGGGGAGTTGTTCGAGAGTTTACCAATCAGCGGTCATGTGGGCACGCGTGCTTGCGCGTGCAATGCACGTGGATCAGCTGTTGACAAGCATGGCGCAGAGTTTCTGACTTTTCGGAGCCTTTTGCGAATGTTGTCGCTCCCGTCCCGGGGTCATGCAGAACAGGTGACAGGCGCTCTTCCATTTCCAGCACCGTGATACACACGCTGTCATGCGCTGTGCAGCTTCAGCGGCTACTCGCTTCCTGCTTTCTGTGTGGAACAATGGATCGCAGCTCGTGCTCCGCGGCAGCCAAAACAATCGTGCAAGCAAGAAGGCGCTGCAGATCCAGGGCCGCTCTCACTACTCAGTGCAGGTGCCCAAACAACTTTGGCATCGGAAAAACGATTGGAATCATGCCCGATTGAGACGGAAGATCCCCAGCTGACAAATTGTGAGACATTGTGAGACCTTTCCTCCAAGGAAAACGATGACCCCCTTGCAACTATTGACTAATGTTCAGATTCTTGCTTGGGCGGGTCCGAAGAGACAGCAGCCACCACGCCATGTCACACCCCCGAACCTTCGCCCGCCTGATGCTTCCGGTGAGGCTTCTTTGAAAAGCCATGAAGACCCAGTTGAGCCCTGTGTGGCTTTCGCAAGTTCGCGAATGGCTCGGACGCGGCATATGGACACTTATTTGACCACAAGGCACAAGCGCGCAAACACACTTACCAACACGCCGAACTACATGGCAGGGTGAAGGACCTGCAATTCCTTCTTCCCGGCCGCGGCAGCAGCAGATGGTGGAGCCGGCACAGCTGCTGTATGCTGCCTGTTGCCGCTCCCTTCCCTTCGCTTGCTTCTGCTTTGGGAATGGAGGTTCCGATGTGATTCGTCAAAAGGGACATGGACAAGTTTTAACCGGCCTCACGAACCCAAAGTCTGAGCATTTGCCCCGGCTTTAACGTGCAGAGCAGACGCGAAGCAGCTTCAACAGATGCGACAATGCGCGCGCGTTGAGTGGCCATGACGTGGACGTTTGATGGACACGACCTGCTGGTGCACACCCACCAACATCAGAGCGATCACCGTAACGATATCATGCCTAAGTCTCTTGCAAGCGTACGCGGTCACCGCCATGGGCAGACAAATCTGCAGAAGGCGGTTCACTCAGAGCCCTCTGGCAGGCATCCATAACCGCTTTGCATTGAGAAGTGCCCACCGCTCTACAACGCGCTACGAGTAACGATGATGGCGAGCATTTCCTTGTCAGCCACTGTTGCGCCAGGGGCGCGCAGGTTTGGGGGTGGAAGAAGTTGCACCGGGCAATAACCAATGTGACATTTGGATAACATGACGGCGGGCAATACACGAACGAGGTGCCCAGATCTGGCATCATGTCGGGTGCGCATGGGAAGGACAGAGGGGGCGGTTCATGGCTGTGCTTGAGACAACAGACATGACAAGAGCACGCGCGGCTGCGAGAGCGTGTGGGGCAAAAAAAACCTGTTTCGAAACAGCGGCTCAGCATGTTCTGACACAAGCGACGTGGAACAGCGTGGTCAAAGCCAGTGCACTGTTGGAGGTCTTGCTTGACCTATTCAATTGCGTGTTTTCGACTGGAGCTGTGCCATCCACTTGGCGCACGACGTTGTTTCGCATGTTGGCCAAGATGCCAAAAGTAAAGCTATGTCTGATTATCGTCATATTGCGAATTTGCGTTTGCTGTGCAAAGTGTTCTCCTATCTGATCTTGCATAGGATTGAACCCGCAGCCCGAATCGCAACTTGGTTTTAGGGTTCACCGTCGATTAGATGAGCATTTATTGACGGCAGCATCACTGTCGACAAAAGCAGAGCAGCACACGTGCCCATCTGGGTCCTAAATATGGATCTGTCGAAAGCATTTGACCGAGTTGACTGGCGAAGGTTCCAAGTGGACGGGCCAATGACGCGGCACCAAAGTACGTGGCTGCACGTGCCACCTCGTGCGCCCCGTTTGTTTGCGAGTGCAAGCTACGCCTCACAGTGTAAAAGCTTCCACTCGGTCTGCAGCCGCTGTTTTGCCCACGATGCAACGAACTGCGGATGGCCAATTGAAGTGCCCAGCACAAGGAAACATTTGCCCCAAGTGCGTCAATGCCCGGAGGCCCCTTGTTGGGAGCGACGCCGCAACAATGCCGTCGTGTGCGGCACGCACCCTGCGTGGTCGGGACAAGAAGATCGCCAAGGAATGCCAGCAGGTTATCGCCCCGTGCTGCCCCGAAGCAAAGACAACACATACGGATCACCTGCTCACAGCCCTCGCCTTGGGCGATGATCCGGCCGGCATCCCACCGACAAAACGTGGAGGGCTGCCCGGAAAAGAGCCGTGCGAAAGGAAGTCGTTCCAGTGCGGTTTCTTGGAGGCTGGCGAGCAAGCATGTTCGGGACATTTCGCTCATCATGTGTGGTATCATGCCGAAGCATGCGTGATCGTGCGTGATATGAAAGAGAAGGTTTGCCTGTGTGCTGTAGCTTTCTACATACATCTGAGATGCAATACTGACGCAATTGTTTCCATTTGTGTACATACGCGTCAAGCATTCGTGAACTGTCCCTGTTTACTTGTTAGCTCTTTGTTTGCGTTGCTTGTTGCTCGTTGGTCAACGCAGGGAGCTTGAATAGTCTACTTTCCATTCTGACCGAAATTCACGGTCGTTTCCGGACCAGTCTCTCTGCAGCCCGCTTGAGTCATCACTCTTGCGTATTTTGCTTCTGCCGGCTTCGCGTGCCGCTTTGCCTGCAGATGCCGGGCATTTCGATGACCTTGGGGATCACGTCGCAGCATGCCCTCGGTCCGGCATCCTCCGCTCCCGCGGTGTTGCGCTCGAGCGTGCAGCAGCCCGTGTCTGTCGAGAGGCCGGGGCAACAGTGTGGCAGCACGTGCTTGTCTGTGATCAATCAGCGATCTCAACGTTGTGCCTGCTCGGCGGGACGAGCGTCGGATCGAAGTCATTGCTAATGGCTTCCCGCTTTGGAACGGGGCGCAGGTCGCTGTCGATACCACGCTCGTCCCGCCCCTCACACCCTCAGCTGAGCCACCGGGCCTGAGGGGTCGGCACTCCTCTCCCTTGCAGCTGCCACGTCCTTGGCAGCCAGCCTTCTTGCTTTGCCCCTGGCCGGGATCCCCAACCTCGATGGGGTTCGCCGCTCCTCGGTGACATCCTTGCAGACTCATCCGAGGGTCCTACGCTTGCCAGCCGCTTGGCGTGATGAACAGTGAGCTGATGCTCATGATGCTCGCGTTAGGTGACTGCTGTGGCCAACTCCCTGCGCAAAGGCTTGGGCACTGATGCTCATGATGCTCGCAGCGTGTGGCCAACCCGCGTCATGGCTTGGACAGCTGATGCTCATGATGCATGATTCTCGCGCTAAAATAGAACTTGATGCTCGCGCCGGGTGTCTGCTGTGCGCGTGCTGGGCGCCTGCTGTGGCCAACCGCGTCGCTGTGGCCCGGACCCCGGGGTGTGGTGCAGCGGTCGACCCTCTCGGCGACCACGCCCTCGCCGGCTGTAGGATGGGTTTGTTGGCTAGACGGGCCAAGGTTTGCCCTCCACGTCCCATCGAAGGACTGCAAGCGCCTGGCCCTGGTGATGTCACGGGGCTTGGTGTCCGCTACACGGACGAGTCGCCCGCAGCCTTGCACGTCGAGATCGATGGGGCGTTCAAGGTCGCAGCGGTTTCGTGCGTGATGCGGCATCACCTTTCCGTGAAAGTTGACATAGTTGACATACCCCTGACTGCAGCCGCCGCGTAGAGGTCTTGGCGAATGGCCGGCCTTTTTGGTAAGGCGCCCAGGCGGCCGTCGACACCTGGTATCCCAGTCACGCGGGCTGGCAACGCTCAGCCGAATGCCTGGAGTGGGCGGCAAAACGCAAACGCCTGCAGGACAAAGAAGAAGCTGGCTACTGCGTGCCGCTGCAGGCTTGGCGGAGGCGTGGGTGGCATCGGTTCCTGACACCGAACATGCTGCGTGCAGGGAACTCCTGCCATCCCGGCCGGCTGAGGCCGCCGGCCCACTGCGCCGTGGCGCAGCGGGCGCGGGGGTTGCCATTCATAACATCCAAACGTGGGCGGACGAGGTCTGCAAGCGTGCCCGGGTGGTGTGTGCCGAACACGTGTCGGCCCAGGATGCCCAGTAAGCGGCATAACACTCCTGAGCCGCCGACCGTGAACAGACCTTTTACGCATCGGTCCGGCTCTTCCATTGATCTCGTGCTTGCATCGTGGGATTTTACAAAAAATTGCCTATTCGTAACCTGGTTGTGCACGACGGCTCCACTTGTGCATGTTCACCCAATACTTGTTGCCCGGCTTGAGGTAGTGATCACAGGTTCATCACTTTTAGATCGCATTCTCGTCCACAGTTACTGACGATACTGCCTCTAAGCCTTGCGTCCTCGCCTGTTGGCGTGGACAGCTAAATTGTCGGAACTCCATCGCGACGCTAACACGTTTTCCTCCGAAGCTCGCCGTGCAATTCTCGATGTCCTGCATGGAGAGTTTGTTCACATGTTTTGGGGCGCGGCTCGCCCCCAGACATCCCCAGACGGCTCGTGCTTCGAGACGTGCCTGTCTCCGCGGGCTCCACCTGGCGTCACATGTCCCTCGTTTGCGCCGTCAAATGTATGCCACTGCCAGTCGCTTGGTTTTCCCCTTAGTGAGCCTGAACTCCTGCAAGTTGTGCAACAGCTGCCCGCAAACCGTGCCCCCCCGCTGGAGCGAGCGGCCGCCCGGGTCTGCAGAGAAGCAGGGGCGACGGTTGCCCTCAACGTCCTCGTCCGAGATCTCAATCTCGACCCCGTCCGTCAGGATGACAGGCGCATTGAGGTGATCGCCAACGGTCTGCCTCTGTGGGGGGGTGCCCAGGTCGCGGTTGACACCACCCTGGTCTCTCCCCTCACCGCTGCTGGTGCCCCGCGCAGGGTCAGGGGCCAAACTGCTGGTGCAGCCCTCCAGGCAGCCAGGCGGGCCAAGCAGCGCACCTACCCAGAGTTCTGCCGTGCCCACCGCTGCAGGCTCACCGTCATTGCGCTTGAAGTTGGAGGGCGCTGGAGCAGTGAGGCCGCTAACTTCGTCCGCTTGCTTGCTCGCTGCCGGGCGCGGGCCGTCCCTGCCACCTGCCGGGCCGCAGCCACCTCTGCCTTCACGCTGCGTTGGTCGTCCCTCATCTCCTTCGCAGCTGCGCGGACTTTCGCCGCCAGTCTTCTGTCGCTCTCGCTCGGTGGCACTGCCAACGTTGATGGGGACCCCCCGCTCCTGAGCGAGGTCCTCGCGGACTTCGCCATCCCTCCCCCCATTGCCAGCCGCCTCCCGTGAAGGCTTGCGAGCCTTGCTGTTGCGCTGCACTGGGACCGCTTTGACCAGCAGAAAAAGGTGCGCGGGAGAAAAAAAAAAACCGTGCCCCTGGCCCGGACGGCCTGACATGTGAACTCTATTGGATTGACGACGGTACTATGCGCGACGCACTCCTTTCTTTCTTTGAACTTGTGCGCTGCTGGGCGGTGGTGCCGTCAGTATGGCGCTCCGCGGTTGTCACGCCGCTGCACAAAACTGGCGCTGAAGATGAGTTCACCAATTACCGGCCCATCAGCCTGCTCTGTTGCGGCCTCAAGGTCTTTGAAAGGCTGGTCCTCCCGCATGTGAACCCGCGCATTGATGAGAGCCAAGCTGGCTTCAGGTGGGGCGCCGAGGAACAAATTTATACCCTCGTCGAAACGCTGCGCCTCCGTGCCCGCAAAACGCGCCTTTTGTGCTTTGTTGATGTGCGCAAAGCGTTCGATGCAGCATGGAGAGATGCCGTCCGCGTCCAGCTCGCTGCTATCGGTGTCACAGGCTCCACGTGGCGGGTTTTGGATGACCTTCTCGGTGCAACCTGTGCGAGAGTACTGGTTAATGGCACGTTGTGTGAGCCATGGGATGAACGGGCCGGCGTCCGCCAAGGCAGCGCGCTTGGCCCCCTTCTGTTTAACATCCTTTTAGATGGTATTTCGGCTGCCGTTCGTGCAGCTTGTCCTGGTGTCCCTCGTGCGCCGCGTGTAACTTTGTTGTTATACGCTGATGATCTATTGGCCGATTCGGAGAGTGGCCTGCAACGTGCACTTGACGCCATTGGCGCTTGGGGAGCCCGTTGGCTTTTTTCTCCTTTGGCATAGGCCCCGATAAGACAGTTGTTCTTGCTGTCGGCTGTAGGTCTCGTGACTTTTGGTTTGTGCTTCAGGGCTCCGTTGTCCCTGTCGTCCCTGAGTATCGCTACTTGGGTGTCATTTTCCGGGCTTCCAAAAGATGGAACAAGCAAACCGACAGGTTGATCTCTAAAAGCACCCGCAAATTCCACCAATGCATTGCCTGGGCAGCAAGCCGTGGTTTGCACACGAGTTTTCGCCGCAGCCTATTTCAGTCATATGTGCTGCCTTCAATGACCCATGGTGCTTGATAAGCATGTGCGCGAGCTGGGGCGGCGCTTGCTGTGTTGGCCAGCAGGCGCACCCAATGCAGCCGTTTTGGGTGAACTCGGTTGGGACCCATTCGCGGTGCAATTCCTGCGTGGGCAGGCCAGTTTGCTTGGTCGCCTTTCTTCGGCCACCCCTGGTGGCATGCACCGTGGTCTTGCTGCTCGGGTCTTTCGCTACGCTGTTGGCGTGCCAAGTTCTTGGGCAGCTGGAGCTTCTCGAGCCTTGAATTCGGCAGGCGTGACGTTGCCTCATGAATTTGGCTTGGGTCCCGGTAGCAACCTCCGCGTTTTGCAGCGTTGGAGGCATCGTTGTGTACGCCCAGTCCTCGACCGCGTCGGTTGGCGTGCGCGCCAGGTTGAGGCATCTGAACTTGCATCGCTGGCCACCTTCATCCAGTGTCATCCTGACTTGGATTTTTCACAAAATGTTCATGCTTCTCGGCTGCCATCCTCGGCGGTCAGGGAATGGACATTGGCTAGGTGTGGCCACCATCCCTTCTTGGATGGCCGTGCTGCCTGCACCGTGGCCTCAACCATCCATGCCTCTGCGGGTGCGATGATTGGAGCCTACTTCATGCCTTGCGCGTGTGCCCTCTTTTTTCGCCCTGGAGGCGCATATGGGTGCAACGGTTGCCAACTCTTAGCTGCAACTGGGATGTACTGTCTGACGACAGCCTTTTGCGGCTCGTGTTTGCGCCGCAGGAGATGGGCAACACGCGTTCATCTACGATTGCCCATGTGCTCTTCGTTGCAAGCGTCTGCCGAGCGCAGCGATCTTTGCTTGAGAGCTTAGAGTCTTAGAGCCTTGACGCGGCTGTTGTACCATCACTCCGTTGTATATATGTTTCTTCTTGCTGCTTTCAGCAGCGGCGTCGTGATGCTGTTTCGTATTGATGTTTGCTCACTTACTTATTTTTTGTACCAGGACGCATGCTGCTGACGTGGCCCATTCTGTCTATACACATGATTTGTTTCACTTCTTTGTCGTTGCGGACCGCAAGTCGCTTGTTTCAGGATTCATGCTGCTTGCCCACTGCTGCCTGCTAGAAGTCCGGTTGTGCTAGGCTGGGCCCCATGACGTTGGCCATTGGCAGATGCACATCCTTTCGTACCGCGGCCCACTCGATGAGTACGGAAGTCATATCGAGTTGCCGACTCCACTTCTGGCAGCCTCACACGCGCCATAGACCAGCATCTGTCAAAAGGCCGGTGTGCGCAGCGATGTTCCCCAAGGAGAGGTGAACCGGTTGACCCGCTCGACGGGCAGGAGCTCGCTCTGGGGGAGCTCCTTGCGGGTGCCCCCCCGCCCCAGCCCAGCAGGCCGGGGCATGGGCCGCTGCCGCCGTAGACCCACTGCTCGTAGTAGTAGCGGCAGCAGCAGCAGCAGCCGCAGCAGGAAGAGAGCAGACTCCCCGCGAGTAAAAAGGTGCGTGAGAAAAAAACAGGAGAGGGATGCGAGCAAGGTGACCCGTTGGCTCCGGCACTTTTTGCCCTCGGCCAGCATGCCGCTTTGTGCCAGGCCTCATCCGCGCTCCACTCCTCCGAGCGGCTGTTAGCGTTCCTCGGCCCTCGACGACCTGTACGTCCTAACCACGCGGGATCGTGCCCGTGAGGCTCGTGACACTGTGGTGCAGGCAGTGCAGGAAGGGTGCGGCATAGCTTCCAACGATGGCAAAACTCGGGCGTACTGCCATGCCGGAGGTGCGCCCCCACCAGGCATGGCTGAGCTGGGCGCGGACGCGTGGCGGGGAAACAAGGCTCCCTCCGAGCGAGGTTTGGTGGTCTTGGGCACGCCCATCAGCCACCCCCACTTCATAGCGTCATGGGCGGAAAGTCGGATGCGCACCGAGCAAAAGCTTCTGAGCCAACTGCCGCGCCTCCCCGACCTGCAGTGTGCGTGGCGTCTCCTCGCTATGTGCGCATCACCACGGGCCAACCACACGCTGCGCACAGTGCCAAGGTCAAGGTCAAGGTCAAGGTCAAGCCTGATGCCCGAAGGTGGCCCATTTAAGGCGCAGCGCACAGTGCCACCACTTGACATTGCAGGCTATGCCCAAGCCCATGATGACGCCGTGTGGCAGACCTTGCAGGCCTGCCTTGGCGGGGTCGCGTCAGGCGAAGTGGACGGTGCACGGGCCCTGGCGACCCCCCCCGTCATCGCAAGGCGGGCTGGGTCTAGCGAGCGCGGTCCGTACCGCGCCCGCTGCGTACTGGGCGGCGTGGGCTGATGCACTCCGTATCCTTGGCGAGTGCGCCCCGGCTTTAGCCGAGGCCTGCAGCTGGAGGCAGAGGTAGTGGATGCAGCATGCCTTCGTAGTGCCGCGGTGGCACGCAACCTCCTTCGAACTGAAGGCTGTGAGGAGTGCCCGTCCTGGCGAGCCATCATGGATGGCGCGCGCCCACCAGCAGTGACTGGGAGGGGCCTAGGCGATTGGCCGCATGGCTGGCAGCACAGTGCGTCGCGAACTCGCAACTACACTTCCGCGAACGCACGTTGCTGCCAGCCTTGCCACCAAGCGCCTGCGCGCTCTTGCATTCTCAAGCTGGGCCGCACGCGGGCACCTGGGTCACAGCCATTCCAGCGGAGCCTGCCACCACACTGCCTCCGCAAGCAATGCAGCTCGCCTTGCGCCGCCCATCTCCCGGTTGCGGCGAGCTCGTCGACACGTTCGGCGATCATGCCTTGGCCTGCCCTCGCGCAGGGCTGTTGGCTCGGCGAGCAAAGATCGTTGAACGGGCATGGGTGAGGGTCGCACGCGAAGCTGTTGGAGCAGACGGCCAGGTAGTCCCGCAGCAATGGCTCTGCAACACCACTGCTCCTGGCGTTGCCCCCAGACGACAAATGCCGTCTCGACTTGGTGATCTACGGAGCAACGCCTATGGGTGGAGAGTTGTGCTATGATGCGACCCTGGTGTCGCCGCTCACGCGCACGGGCCAGCCCCAACCCTGCGCTGCCGCGCACGGCAGCGCCATGCTGCGGGTGGCCGAGCGGCGGAAGCAAACTTCTACCCGGAGCTCAGCGCGGGCGGTCCGCAGCGGCTCCTCGTCCTCTGGAATGAGGCAGCGCAGGGGCTCGTCAGAGCCCCGCCGGCACTGCGAGCTGCGGCCACATCCGCCTGGACAAGACGGTGGTGGGCGGCTCTGGCTGTAGCGCAGTGACCAGCACGGCCCTAGGAAGCCCACGGCCCGCGCCGCCACACGCGGGCCAGCTTGACCAGGTGCTCGACCTCGCCGACACTGCGGGGCCGAGCCGATTGCCGCTGCGCTAGCCCGCTAGCCGTAGTGCGGCGGTAAGGGTGACTAGAGTAGGGTAACTCGACCTCACAGGACCTCTATCATGCAGGCGGAAATTGTCCGAGGAAGAGAAAAAGAAACAGATACAATGTCCGCGACACCCAGCGCATTCGCATTCGCCCGTTCGAGTTGAAGTGAAACGACACCACGACCACGGTTCTATGAGGACATGGAGGGGGAAAACGACAACATCACCGCCGCGTTCAGGCAACAAGGTACATGTGGGAAATGATGCTTGCAAACCGCGTGGAACACGTGGACAATCCCAAAAACATTAACAATTTCCCACCATTTTTTTCGCCGTTTGGTTTTGCTCTTCTCCAGAACTATGCTGTTCTTCAGGTAGCGCGCAGTCCAACCGATCTTCACCATGTAGCCATATGTAGCCCAACAATTAGTAAAACAATCCTGCCCCGCCGCAGTGCCAGCAACCAACCAGTCGAGGGTTCGGGTCTGCGACGGCAATCGGTCCTTTCGACTAATGCAAATAGGATCAAGTGCAGACGAGGTTAGAACAAGCTCATCAGCGCTGTGCCGCGCACGGGCCCAACTCTAATGACGGGTCGCCTACGTAGTCCTGAACACACAGTACTGTGAGGATACATGGTTCGTATCGCGTACAGTGCGTGGCCAGAGCAGGTTTGAGCGAGCGGGTATACCGGGTGGTGACCCAAGCGCGTGTTTCCATCGTGAGCTGAGTTGCACGCCGATTGATTCGATGGTACTTTTGGTTTAGGTGCCCGAGCAGATCATACAGCAGAGAATGCCGACTTGCGAAGACAGCATTTACCTCGGTCGTTCCCACCTGTTTCAGTGATGGAGAACGGATGCCGCACGTGAAGCGAGGCTGAGTTCATGCATGGCGGAGTTGGAGAGCCTCCGGCAGGAGAATGAAGGTGGAACACATCGTGTACATAGACGGTGCAAAATCTGTGCCAACCATGCTTTTCGTCATTTCAACTAAAGTAGCGTGATGCCAATGATTGCAACGGCCTGAGGTGCGTAATGGGTCAACAGAAAAACCTTTTCGCACGGTGAACACGTACGGTGAACATTGATATTTTGAACATTCACTGTAGCATTGGTGGCAAAAAGAGCGGAGATATGGTGTGTAGGTGGCATGTACCAAGAAGACATGGTGTTGGGAGGCCTCAACGCCCACAGGGCAACGTCGCAACAGGTTTTGGGCCGAGGAGATGCATGAGTTACAGCTGTTGCCCATTCCGCTTGTAAATTTTGGGCCATCATTTTCGGCCTTGCTTCTTTGGCTTGTGTTTTCTTTCCACTGAGGTCATGCAGCAACTCCATGCAGAGAGAACAGAGTTTAGTGCCTAGAATGTGAAGCGTATTCGTGCTAATATTGACAATGACAAGGGTTAGTTGCGTGCGCCTGCCCAAGGTTGCAACAGGCGCACCTGAAATTACAGGAAGAGCACCAACAAAGCTAGTTGCTCAGTGGGTCCGCTGTCAACAAGTTCTGGATGGTTGATGTTGATTTTGGGTGGGGTTTGGTTGGGTTTTGGTAGGTTGGGTTGGGTTTGGGTTGTTTGGGTTGTTTGGGTTGCTTGGGTTGTTTGGGTTGTTTGGGTTGTCTGGGTTGTCTGGGTTGTTTTGGTTGTTTGGGTTGTTTGGGTTGTTTGGGTTGTTTGGGTTGTTTGGGTTGTTTGGGTTGTTTGGGTTGCTTGGGTTGTTTGGGTTGTTTGGGTTTTTTGGGTTGTTTGGGTTGTTTGGGTTGTTTGGGTAGTTTGGGTAGTTTGGGTTGTTCGGGTTGTTCGGGTAGTTCGGGTTGGTGGGGTTTGTCGCGTTGCTTGGGTTGCTTGGGTTGCTTGTTGCTTGCGTTGCTTGCGTTGCTTGCTTGTTTAATGGCTGGTTGGTTGGTTGGTTTGTTGGTTGGTTGGTGGGGTGGTTGGTGGGGTGGTTGGTGGGGTGGTGTGTTTCTGTGGTAGTGGTTGGGTGGTGTGGGACAGTGTCTCTCCCTTCTCCTGCCCCCTCCAACCCCTTTCTCCCTCGGTGCAGCATGCTAGTTTCAACCATTGGTTTGAGGATGAGGGTTTTCGGGGTTGATGCGTACGGGCAGTGACTTCGCCAATCGGACGTCCGACCCTTGGTGCTGCAGGTAGCGTGGAGCGGGGACGATTTCAGGACTTACATGGCAAGAGACTCGGTGGGGGCAGGTGCGTGGCCAAGTGTGTTGTCATGAAGCATCTTAGGCCAGGAACAGGAGCACCGGCAAAGGTTGGAGCCATGAGCTTAGCCTCGCCAGGCTGCACATGTACCCCGCCGAAGATAGTTGTTCCACAAAACGTGTGCTTGTTTGAATCTTGATGCCGTAAGCCGTAAGCTGGCTATTGACTTGCACATGTAGAATGGCAGATCACATGCAACACGCCCCAATGAAAGGCACATGATAACTGTTCACGGATGTAGTCAGCTCGTGCAAAGTTTGCCACAGCCGCCTTGCCGAAGATTGTCCCGTCCTCGTGGTCTTACCCGAACATGTGGCCTTGAAGCCGAATCTTTATGCCTCGTTGCCCTTCGTTCGTTTGGAGCTATGGACGAAGCTCGTGCAATGCTGGATGCCCTCATGGGGCCGAGCCGCAATCAGACCAGCAAAGACTCCGAGATGCCAGACTTCGCCGACGAAAAAGTGCTTTGCCCAGTCAGTCAGTTTGTAATGGTCGGGGGTTTTTCTCTTCGTAAATTCATGTTAGTTCCACTCCTCGCTTTTTTGTGGGCCAAGGTTTGCAAGAACTTTTTGGTGGGATTTTGTCCACACGATTGGTTTACAGCGAGCAGGCGCAAGATGGCACCGTGCAGCAAGATCCATTCAGAAGTTCTGCGGGAGACCTTTGAAGCTCACCCCGACGTCACCAAGTATAGACGACAGTTCGAGGAGCAGTTCTTAAAATACCTGGAGAAAATCACTCGTGAGTGTGACATGTTTATAGGGCGGGAGAAGATCAAGTGTAGACCCAAAGGTTCGGGGGGCGTCACCACCCGAATGCCACCAGATGTCCAAGAAAAGTATGAGAATTTGCAGAAAGAGCATCAGAAGCTGGTGAAGGAGGCTGAGGAGACAGCGGACGAGTCACTCAGCCGGAGTAACGAGCTCACACGTCAAGCCGTTGAGGTGGAGCAGGAGATAAGTGACTACCAGAAGCGGTACCGCTTTGAGTTCCCTGGTGAAGAAGTCTGTGATGTTTGTGGCGTGCGTTACGCCTCGCAGGCAGAGGACAATCCCGATTGGCATGAACGTGCTTCGCACCTTAATGGCAAGATGCACCATGGCTGGTTGCAGATCCGCCAGAAGCTGCAAGAGCTCAGGGAGAAGGAACGACTCTGGGAGCGAGAAGATTATCGGGAGAAGCAGAAGAAAAAGGAAAAAAAGGACAAAGGGGACGGAGAAGGTAAGGGGGGCAAGGATCGTAAGCGTGGAAGGACCACCTCGAGCGACCAGAGCAGACATCAGAAACGGCAAGGTTCCAAGGCGAAACGCTCGCGGAGCCCCAAGCGGAGCCCCAAGCGGAGCCCCAAGCGGAGATCGCAGAGCGTCAAGCGGAGCCTTAAAAAGTCCTCCAAGAAGCTTTCGAGGAAGGGACAAAGCCGATCCAGTTCGGCATCTGCGAAGGCGCGGCACAAGAATCGCAAATCCAAGGCCTCCAAGGGCCGCGACAAGAAAGCCAGGAGCAAGCGTTCCAGTTCCAGTTGACAAAGAAGCTGTTCAAAAGTGACATGGGCTGTGACATCATGTGGCGCAGTGTGACATCATGTGGACATCATTCACTCTTGTGATGGAGCGGAGCTGACGTGCATGGGGTGAGAGTGGAGAAAGACTGTGAGCTCGAGGTTGCAGCTGCAGGCCCAGGCGGATGAGAGGGAGACCACACTGAATGCTCGTCAGGAGTTTGTCCTGCTCGCCTTTGCAAGCTGTGGTTGCAGTAGAAGGAGTCTTTGCTTGTCAAACTAGGAGCAGCTACTGTCCAGGAGATGTTGCAGAGACAGCATCAGAAGGCCGTGGCTTGTGCAAAGGAAACTCGTATCTTAGCATCTTTAGGATCTTCTCGTAGTGGATGCGTGACAGGTCTGGGAAGATCTGCAGCAGGCGCAGCAGAAACACAACGACAAGGTCCATCATCTGCGGCCGTTTTTGCAGGGTTTCATGTCTGATCGATTTCGCACATTTGCAGGAGAGACACCTGCGAGCCTTTGTTCGATTGGCGTAGGAGACTTGAATCCTGGCTTCCCGGCTTCCCTGCCTCCTTTCCACTTCTGGAGTTTTCGCGGCTTCAAGGCAAGATGCTTTCTCGATGGTCACAGAGCTACAGGCTGTGGCTATGGCTTTGCATCAGAAATGAAAGTAAACTCTCTGTGCCTTTTATGACTGAGGATAATTTCGTTGAGCAGACGCGCCGATACCAGGAGCAGGGTTCCTGGTACATCAAGAACATCATCGAATGTTGATGGCTGTGTTACTCATGCTGACAGAGGTTGTCGCAGCGTGTCCGAGCCCAACAGCAAGAGATGCAGAAGGACATTTTGGAGGCCAGTAGCCGAAGTCTCGGTTTAAGTCGGGGGTTCATGAATGTGCCTGAGTTGCACAAGCACCGCTCCTACACTTTGCCCACAAGCGCATGCTTATTCATCAGTCTCGAAAAAACTAGGGTTTCATGCAGCTGGGGGAAGCAGAAAGCAAAGGAGCGCAGGGGTGACTTGACTCAAGGAGAAATGGCTGCCTCGCTATTGCCGGGCTTGTTTAGGATCCAATGGTGCCCGTGTGAGTCTGAATCACAAGCCGGCTCAAAGACTGGTCCAATGCAGCCTCCATCACAGCCTCATTCTCGAATCCTGGCTGTCAACGACTGAACAGGTTAACTTCTGGAGATGACGTTTCCAACACGGGGAGACAGACAGAAATCAGCTGGTTCAGCGTCTCCATACTGGGTTCTTTTGTGTGAAAAATATGGTGTATGCTTTTTGCATGTTAACGCACGAGAAATAGCAAGATGTGGTTCAGCAGGTGGACTACTACATGTATATTGATCTCTTTCTTTTCAACGCTTGAAAATCAAGATTCGCTCGTGCACACGGTTCCTCATGCTTCGCGAATCTTGGTACAGTCAAGACATGTAGTCTGCAGGTTTAGAGATTCGATGTTGTTGATTCTTAGCTCGGCTAGTACGGTGGAGGCGGAGCAGGTGGCTGTTCTTTCTCGCCAGTATGCCGGCGAGCTCCAAAGTCTTTTAGGTGCAGCTTGCGTGGATTGTAGTCTGCGATCAGACAGGTTTTCGAGTTTTCCGCTTCCGCAGGTCACACGCGCGACATGAACTCGGCAGGGGAGGACGCAACGCTGCAAGGCACGTTTGGCGAGGAGTGTTATGTCTGGTCGCGAGGATCAATGGAAGCACGAGGCACACCGGCTTGAAGAGCAACTGCACAGCCTTGCGGCGTCGCGGCCCTCAGAGAGTTCTGGACTTTGCTTCTCCCTTCGTCATTGTCGTTTCTGCCAAGCTCTCAGACCAGGAATCACCGAGAGGCAGCCAGGACTGTTCGTGAATTCCGTCAGGCGCAATGCGCAGCATGCAAAACAAGAAGCCGCAAAGCGACAAAGCCCGCTCTTGTCGAGAGGCCGACGACGCGAGAAAGCAGGAGGCGAACCGAGAGGTGCCGTAGGCCTCGAGCATGGCCTCGTGACCTGGCAGGAACTTCGCCGAACAGCCGACCAGGACATTCTGCACATGCTTTCAAAGTTCATCTGCCTTCTGCTTCTGCTTCTTACCTTCTTACCGGGACCCCATCAGTCACCATAGTTGTGGTAAGGCCAGGGAAGCAGAGGAGCGGAAGAAGATGAAGATGGAGCGCAGCGGCCCCTTTCCTTTGCCGTGTCTCATCACAGGGCAGGTGTTGTTCTTGCAGGTCCAGCTTTCAGGAGGGATCGACTGCGCAACTCTCAAGCTGCACGCTCGATGCCCTGATCGCTCAATGCCCGAGGCCACGGGCTCGTGACCAACCCAAACATCATCAGGCAGATGGCGCAGGCAGTGGATGGCAGCACTTGCGAGTCGAGCGTTCCGCAGCTGCTTCATGATGTCTTTCTGGACATTGCTCCTTGTTGATGGATGACGATGGACACGCTTCAAAAAGCCACGTGCGGGCAAAACACCCAAAGCACAAACCAAGGCACCCCAACGCAAACCGGAGGCGGGTGGCAGAAAAAAACACAACCCCCCCAAAGAAACCCAGGCCTCAACCAGCCCAACCAGGCCCCAAATCTGAGTTCGAGATAGGGGCATACGAAGCTATCGGCCTCCAAGCGGCTCCACGGCAGCGAGTCAGAAGCAGCTGGCACAGCAGGCGGAAGGCAAGTGGCAGGCAAGTCATTGCTCCGGTAGGAGCAGTGGGCTCCTACACTGGCAAGGCCGCGCCGAACTACGCTGAACCTCTCAAGGGGCTGGTCAACGACAAGTGCTGACAACTCACCGGTGCGGGCGCCGACCGCCAGCTTGCAGTAGCGGCTGGGCCCCAGTGCCAGGCACAGGCTTCTGCGACCAGACGCACAAACGGCGGGCCTTTCTCCAAGCACCGTCGTGCGGTGTCCTGGTGACGCGCTTCTTGGCCTCGTAAGCGAGGCACGCCCGTGTTCCAGCAGCGCGGAAGCGGCGACGGCGTCAGTGCGAAGACGGCAGTGGCCGGCGTTGCAACAGCCGAGCTCTGTGGGGCGTGCTGGCAAAAGTTTGGTTTGCATAGGTGCGCTCCAAGACGGCGTGTCCCAGCAGGTTTACGAAGTTGTGTAGGGCGGTGCGCAACATGGGCTGGGATCCGAGCAGGCCATGTCGGGGATCGAGGTAGAGAAGATTGTGTGGAACTTGGCTTCCGACCTTTGTTGACTAGCAAAAATCGCACGAGCTCACGCAGTCACTCATGTTCACCTATGTCCAATGCCCAGGACCAGAAGAACAGACGAGAGAAGCCAGAAGCCTTCAGCTTCCCTGCCTGCTGTAGTGCTAGTAAGACGGTGCAACAGCGCGCAAGGCGGAAGATCAAGGTCATCTGTGATGTCAAGAACGTACGAGGCCAGCCAAATTCGTCCTCCCACAGGAGCATGTGAGTCGACCCCACATTGGCAGGTGAGTGCCAGCCCGAAGCGAATCAAGTCCAGCTGCGATGGTCCAAGGTTCCGCAGATGCTTTCGGAGTGCCGATGCAAACATGGATAGGTGAGAAGTTCGAAGATGAAGCCACCCCAAGCGCAGCTGCAGGTTCCGTACAGGGAATGGCCAGACCGCAGCTCATGCGACCTATCGCAGGCAGGTGCACAAGGGCTCAGGGTGGCCGAGTACCTTTTTTCATGCGGGAGATCACAGGTCCTACCATGACAAGCTTCTACTAGCTGCGATTCAAAACAAGCAGGTCTTACCCCCCCCGAAGAACAGAGGCCTGCAGGAAAAATAGACTAGCCAAAGCGGAAGGCCTCCGCTGAAGAGTAGACTGCGCAAGAGCAGAATTTCCGGTGGCTCCTCCAGGAGAAGTAGACTAGCCAAGCCAAGCCTTAGTGCTACATCTGGGAAGAAAGCCAGGCTTCAAGGTAAACAATGATGCACGCCGTTTCGTTTCGTATTCGGTTCGCACCAATTGTGGTTGCTGCCTCGTCTCGGAGGTGATGAGCATCGGGTATGCTCACGCTGCGCGAGCTTCTCTCTGAGTCACCGCCGTCACGTCGAACATCATCGGAGCAAGTGAAAGTAGATCATGGGCTTGACACGTCTTGACATCCGAGGCTACATGGCTGTTCAAAGATGTACCTCCACATCAGTGCTTCTCTGTGCATCCCGGCTAAAGGGTAAAGGAAATCCACATCATTTCCAGTTTCCTACGAGTATAACCTTGCACCAGGCACACTCCCGCCCGCTCCTTCGACTTTATCTGCTTCTCGGACAAGGATGTGGAGGCATAGTATGTTGTCGTGATTGTGCAGCAGCTTCGTGTCTAGCTCGTCAGGCGTTGGTGCTGGTGATCAGCAGACTGTGCACCAGGACACGGCGACCCTGCCACTCCAATCACAGCATGTCATTTCCTAGAACGGAGCCAATGCCATTGACCTAGGCAAACCAAAGCTGCGCTATGTTGCGTCCGGGATGTTAGGATACAGGGCTGGCCACTCCATGGTGGTGTGAGCTCTCACGCGAAGTGCGACTGCCATGTTTTGAAAGACAATGTCTTGTGTGTGAATTCAGCTACGTTGAGAAGTGCAGATCTTCCCCCAAAGTTGTTCTGACGTGCGCATCAGATTTCAAGTCCGCGCCGAACAGCTGCAACCATGTGGTTCAAGGTATCTGGCTTACTGCCTTGCCGCGAGCAACGGGGTTCATTGCACCAAGGTATGCCTACATTGTCTACACGTATGGTTTGCAGCAGGGGAAGGGTAACTGCATTTCAGCTGCCATGAAGAGCACACCTGAAGCAGAGTTGAAGCAGGAAGGCTGTGAAGTTGAATGAGGTTGCCATAATCTGCCATACATCCTGAGACCTCTGAGACCACCATGTCGACGGACTCCAGTTGCGGCAGCTCCGACACTGGAGCCTTGGTGCGTCCTATACTTGTAAGCGATGAGTCCCGGAGCCTGCTTCGAGAAGCTGTAGACAGCTCTTGCCTGGAGCTTGAACGTCGGCACGGCTATGTGCGACCACGTCGGTTTTTGCCTGGTGGACAGAAGTGTATTCTCAAAGACTTGGGTGAATGTGGCGATCGAAAGTGTGGAAACTATCGCTTGGGCAAATATGCAGCCGTTCGACCCGACTTCTTGAAGTTCTGCGTAGACCATATCAAAGCTTTTTGCTCAAAAGCTGGTCTGGTTTATTGCTCGCTGGGAAGTGGGCAGCTCCTATTTGATTGGGAACTGCTTGAGCACCTTACCCAGAAGGAGGGCATGCACGTGCGTGCCATCCACTTGATTGACATCGCCTATGGTGGTGCAAAGCATCGCGCAAGCGCCGTGCGGGCACAGCGAGTCTTTGCAGGATGGTTCCAGGAGAGGGCCTGGGAGAAGGGGGAGAAGGGGCAGAAGGGCCGGGGATGTGGGGAGGCGTGTCCTGTTCGCAGTTTTCTGTCAGCCAGCGACTTCCAAAGTTGGGTAGCTCGAACTGGTGAGTCTGTGGATGTCCTCCTTGATTGCGATGCCGTCAGTGCAAGAAAGAAAATGGACGTGGACAAGTTTCGTCTTTCAGTTCTGCGGGCGGGCGGTGTGTGCCTGGTGCTGTCGAACCCTGCGAAGCGTATTGCAATTCACAAGCCCCCTGGCAATGGTACAGCGGATACAGTGGGGCTGCGTGAGTTGGTGCAACAAGTGTATCGGCGTGGAGCTTGGCACTCGCGAGCTTCTGTCAGCCATGAGCGCTCACGTAGCAGAAGGCAGAAACGACGCTGCAGCTCCACAGAGGAAGAGGAAAGCCAACTCCCGAGGAGACGGAAGCAACGCAGAAGAAGGATGTCCGTCGATTGAGTCTGGACATCGCCCTGTCGACTGCACACAAAGATGGCAGCCTTTCGCGTCAATGCAGAGAAGATTTATTGCATTTAAGAAAGGGAGGGTCGCATGTCAGAGAGCAAGCTCCACAGCCCCCCCCAGCCCCTCCAGCCTAGCATCTTGATGCTCGCGCTAGGTTCACGGCTATGAAAGGCTGGAGCAAAGTGCAGTGGAGCTCCCAGCATGGTACCAATGCAAGGTCACAGCCAGTCTCTCTCACACACTTGTCATGGCCCCCCCCCGCCACACGAGCACTTTCAGCCTCCGCAAGTTCTTTGAGCTTCCGAGCACAACCAAGGGCTGCGTGCCGTGCCAACAGGAATACTCTCAGCACGCACCTCTTGGAGGCATTAAGGGAAAAAAGGGCTTTTCTGTAACAGGATCCCAATAAGGGGACCTAGAGAGCCTAGAGAGCCGCGAGAGCCAAGTCTGTGCCGGATCGGAATGACAGGCGGCTGCAAAGATGCCCGCTCGCCAGGGCACCAAGAACAAAGCCACAGAGATGTCACCGTTCTTGTCACCCCTCACTGAGCGTGTGGATAGGTCCGAGCCAGCTGCCACCCTTGCCGCCCAGCGAAACATTTGATGAGGAGAGGGGCATGCAGTTGTTGTTGAATTCAGGAAAACTTTCCCTGTTGAAGGATGATGATGATGACTGAAATGCAGTGATCGGCACCTGAAGCGAGTCTAGTCTGGCTAGTCTGGCTAGTCTGGCAAGTCTGGCAAGTCCAGTAGCTCTTCTTGAAGCCCGGGGCGCACTCCAAAGGAGGTTGCACGGGAAGTTGCTAATGACTTGGCTGACCCCGATGTCTAGGAGCCGGCCAGCAAATGTACATGAGCTGACATGCTGTGCTCAGCCAAAAGGGCGCACAACATTCGCAAGAGGTGAAGAAGTATGTGTGTGAGGAAAGACTGAAGGACCTCCTTGTGTGACGCGTGCTGAAGAGTCTGAGTTACACAGGGTGTCAACCCACAAAATGCCAGCGAAGCTTCAGCAATCGTGCAGGAAACTGCTCTGTGCGGCTTCAGCCTAGGGATCCAAAGCCTTGCGCGCATGGAGTCGTGTCGAACACCTGCAATAGGTTCTGTGACTTCAAGCACTACTCAGACCTCGTGACGTGTTGCAATTTGCTCACTCTGACAAAGCCACACTTGCCATGGATGACGATCGCAGTCGACATCAAGGCGATTTTGAAGACCAGCAGGCCTTGGAACTGGCTTCTGTTGCATGGACCAAGTGCCAGAAGGCGGGTGACTTGAATGGTGCGGCGAATGCATTGCGTATCCTGGTCTCGGCAAAGTGCGCGCTGCTGGATCACGATGTTGTGGAGTTTGCGAGGGCGGGTGTCGAATCATGCCGCAACACGAGAGGCCGACAGCTGGGAACGCAGCTTGCGGAGGCTAAGATGCTGCTTGCTTTTGCCGAGGCAGCATGCAGATCTGAGCCTTCGAGCACCTTGTGCAGCGAAGCGATAGCAGCAGCAGAGAAGGCTCACGAGATTTTCCTGGCTGGCGGCGATGCACTGCACCGTGCAGAGTCTTGTGTGTGGCTTGCTAGACTTCATGCTTGCCAATGCCGAGAAGAAAGTTCCCAACACGTCAAGCTGTCCAGGAAGGCTGCTGAGTTGGCATTCCAGATTGCTGAATTGACTGGTGACCTGCGAAGCAAGGCACAGGCCTTGTTGGCCATGGCAGCAGCTGCGTTCGTTGAGGATTCTGAATGGCAACAGATGTTCGAGAAGGCCTTGGAGGCTTGCCAAGATTTGGTCGACCCGGAACTGGAGGTGGAGGTAAGGCTGGCCGCAGCTTCTTGGCACCTGCAGAAAGGAGCGCCAACTTCATCTTTGGAGCATGCAAAAGAAGTGCTGGACATCTTGCAGGAGCACGGGGCGGGAAGCCATCGTCAGCTTGAAGCAACTCGCCTTGCCTGCGCTGCATATCTCGAGCTGGAGAGCTCCAGCCATGCGCAGCGCTTGTCACGAGAGCTCTTGCGCTTGACGCAGGTTGAATCTTCAGAGAAGGTCCGCGCATGTGCTGCCACCCTTTTCGCATCGGTTCAGCTGGCAGCCGGAAATCTGGATTCCGAGTCTGGTGCCGTTGGGGCCATAGCTGTTGCAGAGGATGCTGCGAGCTTGTCCCACAGCTGCGGCGACTTGCAGGCTGAAGCCCGGGCCATTCTGCTTCTTTTGCAAGCGACGCGGCAGAAACTGGAAAAGGCGCCTCTGTCTGGGCAAGAGGTTGCCAAGAAGACATCCGTCCAGGCCATGCAGATTGCTTTCAGGCTGGCAGACGAGCAACAGGGCTTGCAGTTGGCTGTGGACCTGCTGGATGGCCTTGTGGAGATGCTGAGCCTTATTGGAAAGCCCTCCGAGGCTCTGTCCTTGGCGTCGCGGCTGCGCAACGTCTGTGACGATGATGCATCCCTCCTGGCTCAAATCCTGTCTACCACGGGCAAGGCCATGTATGAGAGCCGCCGCTTCGGGGACTGTGTGTCCTCCGCCCAAGAGGCTGCCCGGCTCTACGAGGAAGGTGGCAAGCAACGAGAAGCTGCCTCAGCTCTGGCGCTGGTAGCCCAGGCGCAGATGAAGCAGGGAAAGCACAGTGCCAGCCGCCAGAATGCGCGCCGAGCTCGGCGACGGTTCGGAGAGGCAGGTGACCACGAACAAGAGATCCAGCTCAGGCTGGTCGTGGTGCGGGCCTGTCTGGCCAAAGACGAGAGGGGTAATCGGCAGCAGAGGGATGCTTTCAGAGAGGCTCAGGAGGCCATGAAAATGGCCGCAGAGCTCGGCAAAGCCGAGTTGATGACGATGACGCTCGCAGCCTATACCATGGCTTGCTACGAGATGGACCAGCTTGAAAGCTGCTGTCAAACTGCCGAGGAGCTCTTGCAGACGCAAACAGAGAGGTCCGATTGCCGCTTGAGCGCGCTGTGACCCTACTGAAGGATGTGCCGAAGATTTGGATAAACGTTGTCTTAAGCTAGCCTTCAGTGCCTTGACGATAATGGTGAGTTCGGTTCACATGTTGGCCTCCTTGTGTCTTGCAAGGTACCATGGTGCCAAGGCGAGCGAGAAGCTTGAGCAGTACAGCAATGCAAAGAGGTATGCGGAGCAGGCGCTGTCGTTAGAGATGGTGGATGTCCCCGAGCGCGTCGCTGTCATCTCTCAAGCAGAGGCCGCTGCCCGGCACTCGGCTTCAGCTATGTGCAATGGAAATGTGTGGAATTTCAAGCACGTGTCGGTTCTAGTGCAGATCTGCACGTCGCTTTCCTTTGTTGATGTCCGTGGTCAGGACATGATCAGTGAATGCCGCGCTCTGTGCGAGTCTCTGCAAAAGAAGCTCCTTTTCACACGAGCTACGGCTCCGCTTCTTGCACAGGACACCTCGATGACACTGGGGGGCATCTTTTGTGTGCTGCGCTGTGCCCAGCTGCTGACAGCCAGGAGAAGTGGCAACAGGACGAGAACCGGCGAGCACCGAACTCGCGGCGAGGCGAGCACCCGGCCAGTAGCAAAGTTTGATGATGGATGTTCTCCCCTGAAAGGTGGCTTCTTCACCTCGGTGGGTTTGAAATGTCCAGCTTGCGGGCATGAGGAGCCGGCAGGCAAATGCATTTCTTGCGGCGCTGGTCTGCCCTGGGTGGATTGCAACTTCTGCCCAGACTGCTGCTCGGCCAAGCTGACAGCTGATCTGAACAGGTCTTAACACGTAAGGTGTGGGTGGGAGGCAACACAAGGTAAGCATGCGCAATTTAGATTGGAGGCCTTCGGTTCCATACTTTAGGGTGGAGCTTGAGGCTTCAGGGCTTGGAGGATGTCACACGACACTTGCGGGCATGTGAGAATCTTGTCGAGCGACGCGTGCAAGCACAGATATAAGAGTGTGTGTACATGTTTGTGTACATGTTTGCATATGTGTGTGTGTGTGTGTGATTGATTGTGTGTGTGTGTGATTGTGACAGTGTGTGTGTGTGAATCCATGATGGCGCTCGACCTCGTGGCGTGTGTTTGTGTTTCCCCAGTGTTTTCCCCGAGGTGGCGCCAGGCAAGTTCAGCCAGCGACAAGACCGACGCCGGCAGCGGCCCAGGACACCAGAAAGGCGGCGCAGGTCAAGCCGGCAGTCGAGGCCGGCTTGTGACATGGAGGAATGTGGGATCATGTAGGCTAATATGTGTAGGCGTCTCAATACGTAGATGCGTAGAGTCTATATACGTAGAGTGGATGCATGCACGGAGATGTCCGCTGAAGGGTGGATTTCTCAACCGCGCTATGCAGCGAGAAGAGGAGGCCCCACTGCAGCGCAGAATTCGAGAGATCACCGGCAAGCTGCAGCTTGGCCAAGGTTTAGACGCACTGACTTAGACACATAGACCCTTGGACTAGCTAGCAGCTCGCTGTGTTGTGTGTTGGCTGCATGGCATATGGCGGCATTTGCAAAGGCTCGGGTTGGATTGGCAAAGCATCGAAGGGGACATTCCCCTGAGCGATATTGGTCTCTCCAGTGGGGCTGCGGTCATGCTCCGCGACGAGCTGCAAGCAGATGTGCGGGGCATCAAGCTGCCTCCGACTCTGTTCTTCGACCATCCCACCATCAGAGAAGTTTTAACCTATCTCAATCGCTAGCCCACTTGCCATACTATTCTGGCTGTCTGGCTGGCTGGCTGTGCATTCTCGCAATTGTTTGTCAGGGAATGTAGCCTTTGCCAAGGCTTCCAAAGGTGGCAGTCGATTGCCCTGGCAATTTAAAATGCTTGGTGAAGCGTCAGCCGTGTGTCAGGAACGATGCGCTGGATAGTTTGGTAGTGTGCGTCATACGATAGCTGGCAAGGGAGGACGCGCGCATTCGGCTTGTCAAAGGGCTTTCAGGTCAGCACTGTCCCATGTAAGCTTCTTGTCAAGCTGTTGCGTTAACACTACCATGCCGACTGCGGCTGGATGTGCTGCATGGCTTCATCTCGGTCGCTGACCTTGTCAAAGAGGCAGGTGTGGAGGGATGTTGAAGTGCTCCATGTTTCTTAATTATGGGATGGCATGCTGAGTAACCATACTGACCAGCGCTTCCATGCCAAATCTGAAGGTTGTGCAAGGTCTGGTGGCCCGGAAATGCGCTGCGTGCGGCGTCCACTGCGAGCTTCCTGCCCCCACCGAAGCGTCCCTGGTCACCGCCCTCGAAGCTTCCAGCCTCGCTTGGACTGGCATCTCCACAGCCGCGGAAGTCCCGCAATCCCAAAGAGCTGAATCGCAGAGCGGGGCTTGCGGCAAGGAAGGCATCGAAGACGTTGGTGCCCCTGCTGCAGCTGCTTCTATAGCTACTACGTACTACCTACTACTGCTTCTGCTACTATTACTGCAACTGCTACTCCAGCTGCTGCTGCTACTACTACTACTACTACTACTACTACTACTACTACTACTACTACTACTACTACTACTACTGCTACGACGACGACGACTCCTACTATTCCTACTACTCCTACGACTGCTACTACTGCTACTCCTCCTACTACTCCTACTACTCCTACTACTCCTACTACTCCTACTACTCCTACTACTCCGACTACTCCTACTACTCCTACTACTCCTACTACTCCTACTACTCCGACTACTCCGACTACTACTCCTACTACCACTCCTACTACCACTACCACTACCACTACCACTACCACTACCACTACCACTTACCACTACCACTACCACTACCACTACCACTACCACTACCACTTACCACTACCACTACCACTACCACCACTACTACTATTGCTACTGCTACTGCTACTGCTACTACTACTACTACTACTACTACTACTACTACTACTACTACTACTACTACTACTACTACTACTACTACTGCCACTGCTACTGCTACTGCTACTGCTACTGCTACTACTACTGCTACTGCTACGGCTACTGCTGCTGCTGCTACTACTGCTACTATACTGCTACTACTGCTACTACTGCTACTGCTGCTGCTACTACTACTGCTACTATACTGCTACTACTGCTACGACTGCTACTGCTACTACTGCTACTACTGCTACTACTGCTACAACTGCTACAACTGCTACTACTGCTACTACTGCTACTACTGCTACTACTGCTACAACTGCTACAACTGCTACTACTGCTACTACTGCTACTACTGCTACCGACAACAACAGCAACGATGACGAACTGCTACTAGAGACCATTTGCTGCGGTTGCATTGCGCAGATCGCATCATCATGCTTTGTGGTCAGCATGGAGAGGTGCCCTGCTGGATCGCTTAAGGTTCCGCCGGAGGCGTCCCCCAGAAAGAAAGGTGGAAAAACACATCGGCACTCCACGGACTTGGAAGAGCTGAATCGGACACCTGAGCTGCCGGCAGTGCCCAGGTTTGGACAGCGCCAGGCAAGTCTTTGCCAAACAGCTAACAACTCTGTGCCTCATGTTCCTCCTTTGTGACAGGCCCATCGGCTCGCTCAACGACCTATTGCTGCTCTACCCCGCACCCCTCAGTTCTTCGTCCGCTTCGGTCCACCAATGACCGCAGAGGACCTGACGCATGATGCGCCGTCAGTGCTTGTGGAATCCAGGAAACTCATCGATGATGTTTTGGAGCGGCGCGACAAATTGCAGTCTGCACCAGATTACGTTTCGCCAGACACACCCTTTTGGCGCGTGCCTGCCAAGAAGCGGAACAAGCGGGGCCCTAAATGGGAGTTCGAACCGCAAGAGGCGCCACAGGATCAGGCAGATTTGCAAGGGATCCTGGACCTCCGAACGGGAGCGGGAGCTGAAGCTTCCTTGGGCAGGACGCCAGGCGGCCGCCGCAGGTCTGAGCCGCTGTCCCCGAGCAAGGCTACGTCCAAGCTTCTGCGGTCGGAAGGAACCGAGCACACAGAGCCCACCGAGGTCACGTATGCTGCCGAGAACACCAACCCGCAGGAGCTCGCCAGGCCACTGCTCCAGAGATGCATTTGTGTTGTTCTTTGTTCGTTCGGAGTGTTCAACTCTTTGTGGCCGAGGTCAGACACGGATCTTGCGAGGGGTGAGGGGGCGATGGAGGCAAAGGAGGCAAAGGAGGCAAAGGAGGCAAAGGAGGCATCAGGCACATCTGGAGCAGCGAGACCTTCACGCCGCCCAGAGGAGAGCCTAATTGCTACGCTGCGTCAAAAGGCCGCAGAATATGCGCAGACTGGCGTCGACCCAGAGCTGCTGCAGAGCTTGTCGGAGGCTTTGAAACACCATCCCGGGACTGAGCGTGCCGCGAGGATGCGGGAGATGCAGAACTGTGACAAGGACTTTGAAGCCCTGGTCAGCGAAGGGAAGGCATCTGTTTCAAACATCAACGAGTTAATTCGAGCGCAGGCATTGCAAGGTCGCTTGGAGGATGCAATGCAAACCCACGACACCATGAAGCTGCATGGCTATACGCCCGATGCTGAAACCTTTGTGTCCCTTCTTGCGGGAGCAGCCCATCAGAGAGATGCCGGACTCGCAAGGAAGATCTTCTTGAAAATGCGGGAACAGGTGATCACTGCCACCCCGAGGGTGTATGCAACCTTGATTCAGGCGCATGTCCGCGCAGGCGACACTGCATCTGGATATGCTCTGTTGCGAAAGATGGAAGACGAGTCAGTTCAGCCGGATGTCGTGGTTCACACCGTCCTCATCAATGGGCTTGTGAATGAAGGACATATTGAGAAAGCCTGGGAAGAGTTTCATGCTGCAAGAACGTGGAAGTTGATTGAACCTGATGAGGTCTTATTCACTGTCATGATCAAGGCATGTGCGATCATGCAAGAAGCTGAAAAGGCTCTAAACCTTCTGGATGACCTACGCACCTCTGGGCTGTATCCCACAGATATCACATATGGTGAAATCATCCACGCTCTGGCAACAACACCTGACCATGCACGAAAGGCCTTTGACTTCTATCGCCAGATGCAGGCTGAAGACTTGCCAATCAGTAGCTTTGTTTACGAGCATTTGCTTCAGGCCTGCAGACAGCTGGGAGATGCCAAGCGAGCGAGAAGCATCGTGGAAGAGATGGGGGAGCACAATGTGGTTCTCAACCCGAACATGTACTGTAGTTTGGTGGGGCTCTTTGCCACAAGCATGCAACGGCCGCATGTGTCAGATGTAGAGAGGCTGCAAAACCTCCGGCATGCATGGGGTGTGGTTTCCGCTGCGCGGGAGGCGTGCCCAGATAAGCTGGACTGGACGAAGTTGTTGAACGAGGTCTTAGGGGTCTACGTGGCAGGAGGCTTTTCGGATTTTGCTTTGGACATGCTGCCGCAGTATGCCATCTTTGGTGTGGAGCCTGATGCAGAGACCTGGGAGCATTTGCTCCGCATGCTTGGAGAAAGGGACATCGGACGGTTCTTCTCCGTCTGGAACAGTGTCCCCAAGCCGCTGCCGGAGGAACTTTACCAGCTAGCCTTGGAGGTCGCTTTGCGCTCCCGGTCATCTCAGCAAACCTGCGCAATCCTGGAGGAGATGTATGCGGTGCCTGTATTTCCCAGCCCGCAGTTGACGGAGCGTTTGGCAAGAGCTGGCCGGCATATCATTCAGCATCTTGGTTGAGAGATGTTGAGTGGCGGAATGTTCCGGGCGTTTTCCTAGCATAGGCATGTGGCCTTTTCTGGACATGACTGGCTGCACTGTTTTTGTCACAGTATTGGCCTGCCGGAGGGGCTGAGTTTGTAGTCAGCTGTTAAAGACATGTCAATTGCAATGCTCTCCTGCAACGCGCGATGGAGCATGTGCGTTGTCCAGGATCCACCACCAAATCAGCAAGTTTCCAGGAGATGCATGAAGCAAGTCTTGCGATCGAGCAGGTTTATGCGCAGTTCCCATGCGTCAAGTATGGAGCGGCAAATGTTCAATCTCAGGTTCATTGCGCTCAACCGTGATGTGCGGGTGGCTTCTACCAAGCGAGAGACCGCCCGAAGCTCAGTCATAGGACCCAATAGGACAACTGGGAATCCTTCTCACCTTGCGTCGAGCAGCACGTGATTTGCCGAGCTGCTGGGCTCCGGGCAGGCCCTGCTTCAAACTCACATGGACGAGCGCGACACGTACCGTGCTGCAGAGGGCTTAACCGTGAGAAACCCGACGCCCGAGCAGGAGCCTCGCATCACTGGTGCTCATGACACCCTGCGAGAGTCGATGCAAGAAGATTTGCGTGCCATCATGGCGAATCATGGGTCAGTGTTGTGGGCAGGTGCAGGCTTGTTTCCCTTGTCCTGTGTAGGAATATCGGGACAGATATTTCGACAAGACGCTTGGCAGAAAGCTGTATGGCAACGACGACTGTGATGTCCAAGGGATGTCAAAGTGCTTCTCAAAGAAAATTCAAGTACAATAAGTATATGAACTATGGTGCCACTGTGCAAGGTTGAAGGAGCAAGGCGTGTTCAGGCGACCTTGGCTTCCTTTCGGCGAATACCTGGTCTCTAAGCAAAAGGGTGGTGAAGCTTATGCAAAGCTGCTTGGCCAGGAATGCGTTCTGCATTGCACTTTTGCAAGCCATAGGGCCATAGGGGTGCGAACTGACACAACATTCCTCTCTTCGAGGCGCGATAGGCCACGTCCAAATCTTCTTGCAACGTCCACATCGCCTTCCTCTTGAGTTCTGAGCATTTTGGTCTCCGTCGTCTCCGTCGTCTCCATCTCCATCTTCCACCCGACGTGCACAGCGAGTGAAGGCCAGCCTGTTCCCGAGGGCTGGAAGAACGCGCTCCTGCTTTCGCAGCTAAAGTTGCCTGAGGGTGCATCCCCACGTCGGCGTCTCGACCACTAGTCTCATGGGTTGAACGATGCCGGGGAAAACGCTAACTCGCTGGATGAAACACCTGCCAGGGCGCGGAGTGCAAAAGAAAGCTCGCCTTGACACGTGTTTTTCTCATGGCTTGTCCTTGGCTGCATGTCGCCTCTTTGATTCAGCCACTGCAAGTGCCTTCCTGGTCGCGATGCTGCCTTCAGCTCAAGGGGGGTAGTAGTTCTAAATGTAAGTTTCTGGCTGCTGGGCCTTGTGCAGGTCCGGACCGTGGGAGTGCCTGAACGGTGCTTGTCAAACGACGGTTGGTCAAACTTCATGTAGAGAACTTCCGAAAACCTGCGAGGTCTTGGCGGTCCGCCTGTGGGGCCGCATGCGAGTGAAGGGACGAGGCCCCCGTGCAAGCTAGCGGAGCTTTGGAGTTCACAGTGCCAAGTCTTCTTTCCAGGTAGCTTTTGCTTACTTCTTGGCTTGCTGTTGCGAAATGTGGCCGCAACGACTTCAACGACTACAACGACTACAACGAGTTCCACCCAGACACTGTCTTCCACCAACACACTAACCAGCACGTCTTCCACTCATACGGTGTCTTCCACTCAGACACAGACCAGCTCCACATCTTCCAGCGAGACACAGACCAGCTCCACATCTTCCAGTGCGACACAGACCAGCTCCACATCTTCCAGTCAGACACAGACCAGCTCGACATCTTCCATTCCGACACAGACCAGCTCCACATCTTCCACTCAGACGCAGACCAGCTCCACATCTTCCACTCAGACACTGACCACCAGCACGGCCACTGCAATAACCATGACCACCACCATGTCTTCTGCGACTCAGACCAGCACCTCGTCTATCCCGGCATCGTCCACAACGGTTGTTACGACGACGCTCACGAGCACCACCGCCATCGAGTATGTCAGCGGAGCCTTGATCTTAGCTCAGGTGCTTTTGTAGTGTGCACGGCCTGCATGGCCATCGTCTTGAACGTTTCTGACGCAGCTACTCAATGCAGGCTGTGCAGGCAAATGTCGACAATTGTTCGGAGCTCCAGAAGCAAGAAGCCCAAGACGGTCTCAAGGCCGGCATTGCAACTGTGGCCCAGGCGCGCGGATGCTGGAAGCTGGTGACATGTGCATGGACACGGCAAGGGCAAGTGATTGCAAGTGCGTGGGCATTAACCTCAAAGGCTTCTCAATAACTTTTTCAAGCTTATGGTCACGGGCCCACTGTCAAGAATCCTCGCAGAAAGCTCCCTGGAGCTCACGGGAGGGCGTGCTTTCAAGTTTGCAAGCTCGGGAACAAGATTCGTGCCATTTCGGTGTCGTGTTAATTTGTTTGATGAGGCATGTCCGTTCCCCTGCTCAATCGATTGCCTCAGTGCCCGAAGGTGTGTCGAGAAAGCTGCTAGGTGTAAGCTGCCTTTGAGGTGAGATGGCTAGCAGTTGGCGACATTGAATAGGAGTTTGCCACTAACTGCTTCGACAGCGAAGCCAAGTCAGACACAACAGCTGCGCAACGCGCTCCAATGTCTGCCCTCGTGTCCATTTCTTTATATTCGGTGGGCATGCCAAGCGAAGTGGTGCCAGTGCCAGTGCACACAAACAACCGAATGTTCGCAGAATGCATCTGAGCGCCAATCTGTGTCACGAAGCTTGGCAGCTGACAGGTGGCGGCAGCCGATGTGAGCACCATGTCTGTGCTTGGAAATCGGACCTTTCCCGTCTTTTCATTGCTACACAGTTGGCCCCTGGCGTTGTAGCTTTGCAACCAAGGCATCACTGCGTGCCCCTTATGGTGCTTGCGAGCGTTTCTTTTTTTTCAACATTGCGGTGCAAGATCGGGAGATTGAAGCAGAGATGGTTGTTTGTTTTTATTCTTCCCTCTGGCTGAGGATGTGCAGTGCAACGGACGACGTCTCGAGTTTCTCGAGTCCCGGCAGTTGGCCGCGGCTGCGCAGCGGCACTGTCTGCCTTTGTGCCTAGTTGGGCCTAGTTGTTGGAGGGACCACGTCTATTTCTCATGCGTGGCGTTGTTTCGCAGCACAGGTTCCGGCCCAGATCTCCTATTACATCACTGTGGTTGCCGGCGGTGCCGACGCAGTCAAGGCCGCCGGCAGCCACCGCAGCAGTCACTGCCCAACACCGGGCACCCCCAAGTTGATTCCCCGGTAACCTACGTGTGCTCCGCGATCAAAAGTGGCCTTTTGCAGGCGACAATTGATGCTGAGTCCGTTGCAGACATGACTCAGAAGTTAACCACCGCACTCACCAATGCTGCTGTGGCAAACGTTGCCATCCAGGTCGCCGGCTAGAAGATAGCCAACACATGCAGCACGTGGGTGGAGTTCCACTAGGAACAAGTTTTTATGTGAAACTAAGGTCACCAGCAAGACGACGACCGTAACCAACGAAGTTCCCACCCCTACAACCCCCACGACGTCCACGACGTCTGAAGCCACAACCTCCACCTCCTCCTCAGGCCTTGGAGGCCCAGAGGGGAAGCCGGGGAAGCCCTGTTGCCACGCGACGCTGTGGTTCCACCCCGCTGCTCACTGTGCCTCCTGTGAGGCAACCAAAGTGGCGGAGATGACTCGACGCTGATCGTTGTTATAATCGTCCTTTTTGTGGTGCCTCGACCCATTGCAGCAAGCTTCAAAAGCTGTGGTGGAAGTTGCTGTAAGAATTGTAAGATCTGCTTGAGGTGTTGGTTGCTTGCCTGGCTCCAGTGGGTGGCATTCTGTTCCGCAACCAGGCCGGGTTTGAAAGGCCATACGGAAAGCGGGTTGAGTTGCTTTCTGAGTTGGCTTGAGGTGCACGATGATCGCACACGGCAGCTTGCACTCCTTGACGTCAAAGTTGACGAGCCGCTCGCCTTCGAGATGACCTTGTTGGCCCTAGTTAGCTTGAAGCTTGCCCTTGCATGGCATCCCCTCCCCTACAAAACATGATCCATGTGCACCCCATTGCAGACCTCCACGGCCGATAGGCCGCACTCACGGCTGCACACCGGTAGCTGGTAACTGCATGTGCGCGCACGCATTCATGCGGAAGGTGGCTCTGGCTTGCAAGCTTTGAGTGTATCTCATCCGTGTGAAGTTCGGGTCTCGGACCGCGCAGTGCGTGAGGTTCGAGCATCGACTAGATCAGGTCGAAACACAGGCACGTCTGTTTCTGTGCAAGAATGACTAGCCAGCCAGATCAACTAGCAGTTGTGTGCTAGACGCGGCAGGTGGATCTGTTCATGGGCAAGTACCAGCGGGAGCTGAGCTGCTCGGGAATGCAAAGATGTTTTGTACACGAGAGATGCATGGGCCTCACCTGGACCTTCACACAACAAGCTGATTGTTACTGCCAGGCCGTGGTTCGTCACAAGCCACAGCCGCACGCGCAGAGCAGGAGAAGCTGTCTGAGGCATTGGACAAGTTCAAAAAGGAGGCAAGGGCCTTTCTTCAAGAGGAGTACACACCGGAAATGCTGCGACGCCAGCCTCCTCTACTTGAGTCCTCCTCCAGCAAAACCTCGGCCAACTTGACTGGCAAGAAGCCACAGACACTCCAGAGCCGACTGTGGCCCACCATGCCCCTCACCTCGCCAGCGATCGTGCGAAAGCAGAGGGACCGGGCTGAAGCTCTGGAGAAGGACATGACGGCAGCTTGCCGTAATGTCGAGGCTTTGCAGGTCTTGCTAAATGCACTCATCCTTTTTGTTGCTTTGGCTATCTTCAGAAATCGATCCCACGTTAGGGAGACATCAGGTTTCCAATTCTCAAGTTTTCCTCTTGACGCCAAGGCATTGGGCCAGCAGTTTGCCGCGTTGGTCCGCAAAGTCTTCCCTCAAGGAATCCCTGAGCTTCCCAACCCAGGCCTGGGGCAAGGACGGGGAGAGCAGACTCCCGCAGTCAGTAGACAAGATGCCAGGGCTCAGCTGCTCAGGTGTCTTCGGCACTCAGCCAGAGCCCATCAACACCACCCTGGACCAGGACAGCTTCCCTTGCAAGTCTTAGACACTGCAGGTGAGTCAGAAATATCAGCCAACAGCTGCATCTGCAAAAGGAAGCCTCGCTTTTAAAGCCCTTCACGCATCCGTTGCTGGCAAGGGTTGCTGCTTGCAGCTCAGTCCTCCACGGTTTGCACCGTGTTCTGCCCTGCCCCACCTTTCTCCAAAGAGAAGGGAGCTTGACCTTGGTTAGGTGAAAGCCCATGGTGTGTTGGGATCTGCAGAGGGGCAGAAAGACCCGAAGCCGTTCACACCTATCCCTGCAGTGCCTGGGTACAACCTGGCAGTGTGTAGTCCACTGGTGCTGGTCCCAACGAGCTGCGAGGGCCGAGAGTAGCAAGAAACCAAGGTGATCGTGGACCCTGCTGGCTGGAGATACATAGGAAAGACAGGCGATGCCAAAGGAGCAGGTGCTGCTTCTGGGTCCATCTACGAGTGGTGCCTTGGATGCTGCAAGCCGACACGCTAGCCTCCTTTATCTGTTTCTCTCGCTCCCTCATGTTGTTCCTTGGTCAAGCTGACCTTGCGCTCTTTGTTTGCTATCCGGACCCGGTGCCTCTCCCTTGCTCCCACAGTTCCTGGTCTACTGCTGAAGGCTGGGCATGAAAAAGACCACTGGCAAGTTCCCGGTGGAGGTGCATTCGCATTTCAACACTCATACTGTGGCCTGGTTGCAGGGCACCTTCGAAATGCCCATGCTAAATTTCAAGTCAACTTTTGAGTACGTGGGAAGAAAAGTTGGACTGTTGATCTCCGTAAGAATGCATGTGCTTGATCGTCTAGCCTGGGCTATCGCCAAGGAAGAGGAAGCGGAATCTCGGCCTGTTCAGTGCCT
Organism: Symbiodinium natans; assembly: GCA_905221605.1. Lineage (NCBI taxonomy): Eukaryota > Dinophyceae > Suessiales > Symbiodiniaceae > Symbiodinium > Symbiodinium natans. The sequence goes on from CAJNDS010002549.1 coordinate 69,362, forward strand.
GACCTGCCTTGTTCGAGTACAAGACTAGAATGATTCCGAGGAAACTCGCGCCAAGTTCTTCGCCTACAACGAAGGAATGCACGTGATACATGTTGTAGGGCCCAAGATCCGGGACCTTCACGGTGCCCTCCACGACTTGTCACGTTGCTTGGCTGCGCATGCCTGCTTCGGGCTTAGGGGGTATGGATTCGACCTGATTCGAGGATGGGCGCGCAAGTAGTGCATGTGTGCATGCCGGCTCGTTACACTCAATAAGGAACTTATGTCAACGTTTTCGATGAGTTCTGCCGCACCTTCGAGGGGCCTGCAAGTACCGGCAGACCACCCAATCAGGCGCACACTCTTGGTGTGTTGTTGTCCTCACAGTCTGTGCCATCTTCCTATATGGCACCGCGGGTAGAAGCAATGTTGAGCCGCTAGCCATTTCTCAATATTTATCAGCTGCACCCTTCCAGCTGCAAAGGTGCTGCGCTTACTCCCAGTCTCATCCGGAGTCTTCCTGCAAAACAAGAAGCCGCTTGGTCTCATGAGCCGCGTACGTGTCTCTTCACTATTTTTGCTGACCTTCTTGTTCTAAGCTTTTAGTTGTCCCAGGCTGGACCGCTACATGGCAGAGATCACGTGGAGTGCGATCTCCCTGGCCTTTGGCATGATGCCGACAGCACAACAGGACGTAATCAGAAGTTCTTCGATCGAGGTCTGCATCTTCAAAAAGTCCGAACTCAAGTTGTACGAGGAGTCCCTGGCAAGAAAGGTTGCGTTGGTGGCAGGCGAAAAGCTCAAACTCACAGAGGCAATGAGCAGCGTTCCGCAGAAATTTGGGGGCTTTGACTGGATCCGGAACAAGAACGGCCCCAGCGACCGTCTAGAAAGACTTGGGTGCTTCATCAACACGGCTCACGCACTGGCGGGCAGTGGCTACTCGCTGCCGTCAGGTGCGGCTGTGCCGCTGGATTCGCGGACCTCCGTGCAAGGCACAGAGGTCATCGATGCAGGAGCCTTCCAGGCCCAAACCGGCGGTGCCCGAGGCAACAAGTCCTTGAGGCATGATGACCTGACTGTTATGGAGGTCGCTCTCAAGATACAAGCCTCGGGCAAAGCCACTGTCGCCGTGAATGCGGCCTCAGCATACCAAGTGGGGGGTGGGGTCATGAGTGGAGGCAGGCATGCTCTGGAAGAAACTTGGTGCACCATGTCTACACTCTTGCCGTCGCTTCAGAAGATTCAGTGGCAGGAACGTCGGTCGCCAGACCACTCCCAGCACCACGGGCATTTCCACCCACACATCCCAGTGACCTCGTGCATTCTAAGCCCCCAAGTGCAGGTCTTCCGAGACACCAGTGCCAGGGGATATGCTTTCCAGGAGAGGCCCACAGCCCTCACAGGCGTGTGCAGCATTGCAATGTTCAACATGAACTTCCGCGTGAGCGACAGCCCTCTGGATGCCCCCCACGACTTTGCAGAGTACTGCCGCCAAGTGAAAGCCAAATTTAGAGCGACACTTGCTTGCCTGCAAAAGCTGAAAGCCTCAGTCCTGGTGTGCCCTGACGTGGGCTGTGGAGTCTTTGAGAATGACCCAGAAGTCGTGGGGTGCCTTCTGGGCGAAGCCATACTCGAATACCCGGGCGATTTGGAGGTGGTAACCACTGGCAAGCCGGCCTTTTTCAGGGCAATGAAGGCCACAGTGGAGGCTGACCCGCCGCAGCCCCTGAAAGAGACTTCGGCTACGCCACCGGAGTCGTTCCTCCGATCTCTGCCGAAGCCAAAGGCTAAGGGAAAGCCGCACGGAGCGCCGCCGACGGTCTATGGGTCTGCGACTGCTGGAGCCCCAGCGCGACAATGTCCTTGCTGCCGTACCCATGCTGTGTGCTCCCGAAATTGATTTAGCACCCCGCGGTTTTTCCTCCTCACAGGGCGGCGCTCCACCGGCCAAGTCGGCTCCCGCAGCTCCGGCGGGAGCTCCTCCAGCTGACTCGAGGCGCCCTCCTTTGCAGAGTCCCTGCGTCTTCTTGAGCTGCTGCTTGTTTCGTCTTATGCTGTGTCTGTGTAAGTGTACGACTCCCCTGTACGGTGCCGTCTCTGCTCATTGTGGATCTTGACTGCGAAAGTGTACAGATACGGCCCTATAGGGGGACCAAATGAAGCCCTGAAGAAAGTCGGAGAAACAATTCTGCGCTTAGCTGCTTGGCTGCGAGGCCTCCCGCAGCAAAGGGTAAGGTGCCAGCCCGAGATGAATCTGAGACAATGCCTTGCAATGCTTGCCAAATCAATTTCTGGATCCAAGTGGGATCAGAGTCTCGTGCCGTGCTGTTTCGCAGAACTTCAGAGCCTGTGGAAGTCTTGCCGTCTTGGAGCAATCAGGCGGCGCCTCCGGCAGATCCCAAGGCGAAGACCATGCTGGGACCATGTACTCGAGAAATTTAGGTCAAACACATGGTCGAAACGAGTCGCCAGCGAACTCCAAAACTCCAAGAACATGCATGCCGATCATGTCACTCGGCGTTTGTCGCACCTGACATGGTCAGAGTGTGAGTGGAAACTCATTGCGAGACAAACTCAAGGTCAGCAGCTTGGGAAAGGGATCGGCTGTTAAGACCATCTCCGATCGTTTGCTGCTCGGAGCATTGCGAGGCCGCGCCAGCGCCTGCGCCAGCGGCTGTTGCGAAGGCCAAGGCAAGAACCGAAGCTAGGGCGCACATTTTGGCACATTTGTTTTTGATGTATTTTGTCTCGATGATCGTGTCTGAGTAACGGTGGGCCTTACCATAGGCACCGGCTGCAGATCCCAAGGCGAAGGCATGGAGAGAGAGAGAGAGAGAGGAGGAAGAAGAAGAAGAAGGAGGAGGAGGAGAAGCGCAGGGTCTCGCAAGTCTCAGGCCCTGAAGGCTTTGTACTATGCTTTAGTGACAGCAGACAGAGGCTGCCCCTGCAGCTGCAGATCCGAAAGCGAAGGCTTGGCCGATGTGCTCGGTCAGTGCAAACCCAACCGTTTTCTGTTCTGACGAGGCTGCTCCTGCAGCTGCAGATCCCAAGGCGAAGGCAACGAAATGAATGGTTTGGTGAGAAAAGGGGAGAATCTAGAACGAATATACCAATGACATTGGGCGCTGTTGTTGTTTGTTGTTTCCTCTTTTGCGGATGGCAGGCGAAGCCTTAGCCGCACGACCCTGTCGAGGCCTTAGGAGGCGGCTTAGCATTTGCCCCCCTTAACCGGCAGGTTCCATGGCCTTTCATTTGGAGGGCCACTGTTTTTTGGGATCTTTTCTTGGCCTGTTTTTTGGGCTGTTTTCTTTATCTCTTTGCTCGCGCTTTCAACCCGCCTGTGCACTTTGTCAAGGCATCTGCAGACCTTTAAGCCTTTGTCAGCCTCCGAAAAAAGGCTCCTCTGAAGGCCTTCGAAGGCGCTTGAGACCCCTTTAAGCGCGTTATTCCTGCACCGTCCTGAAAGCGTTGATAATCCAAAAGTCCCTCCAATTGACTTCCTTAAGCACATGTGAAGAAAGTCCCGATGAGTTGAAAAGAAGCTTTGAGGTGTCAAGAGAGGTCTCCAGAGGCTTCAAGAGGCTTAAGCAGGCTTCCCCGGTAAAATGAGGCTTGGATTCAAGTTTGCAAGCCAAGTCGCGGGAAGGAAGGAGGAAGCTTGGAATGGAATGGGAATGGGAATGGAAATGGAAATGGACATGGAACGTGGAAGGAAAGGAAGGATCAAAGGCAAGAAAGGAAGGAAGGAAGGCAAGAAGTAAACGCAGAAAGAGGGAAGGTCTCGAAGGACAAAAGGGCGAAGGGAAACAATACAACTTGCATGAGTTACTATTTCAAATCCTACGCAAACTCTCTGAGTATGTGCCATGTCAGAAGTCTCAGTAACAGCAAGATGAACAACAACAGCTGAGTTCGACTACGTGAAATGCTGTTGCTGTTGCCACTGCAGCTGCTGCTTCTGCTACTGCTGCTGCTGCGATTGCGACTGCTGCTATTGAAAGAGAAAAAGACACAAAGATAATCATGAACAACGAATTACTCCCACCAAGAACAAAACTGCCAAAAACACTGCTTCAAGACAACCCAAAATAATTTTGCGCACCGAATCATTGCATCGTTGTCGTGTGTCCGCCCCCCGGCACCTCCCCTCCCCCCCTGTGCCAGTTGATTCTGTGCGACGACAACATGTTGTTTTGCATCATCAGGTCTTTGTCATTGAGTTTTGAATCGGGGGGGGGGGGGGGACTGTGTTCGTCGCGAGTTGCTAGTTGCCGCTGCTCTGCAATCAACACATGTTTGCTTCGCTGCCCCCCCAAGCAAGCGGATAAAAGCTACGAAGCAATGTAAACCCAAAAGAAATGGGTTATACAGTTATACATTTTTAGTTCGACGAAATACGAAGGGGAAGGTGGGGCACGGCACATAGCCTTCTTCCTCATTGCCGGCTACTATGAGATTGTTTCTGTCCAGAGCCAATGGTCAGGGAGCGGTGTGTAATAGAGCACACGGGGGGAGAGGTTTATTTGTTAGCATCCTGGGCACACTGCAGCGTTGCGGGCTTGCCCATTGCAACTATGTCTGATGCCGTCCAGAAGTTGGCGGGCTCAACTTACCGAGGCTTCTAGCCTCTCTTCATGGAGATGGCATAGCCATAGCATGTGCCACTTGCGTGAGGTAGCACTTAATTCAGTCTTTGGTGAAGACCTGGACTGGAAGACCTTGGACATGATAGGATAGATCGTTCAGCGTTATGTTATGGGCGCATTGACTCATGAGTTCTTGTGACCAGGCCAAATGCCTGTGTCAACTGCTTTTGTCAAGCAGCATTAAAACTATGCTAGCTTGATGGACAGCGTAGTAGGCCCGTTGCAGACCTGACCCGTGCTTTTCTTGTCCACATGGCATGTTGTCGCCCACTAGGTGGCTAGACTAGATGGTCGGAGCATCGGGTTGGTGTCCAAACCCGCGATGTCGGGGGATCAGGAACAGGGCGGCACAGATTTGATTTTCAGTCTGCAGTTTCACCCGTCCTGCACAACGACAATTGGAGAGAGACAGGCATCCATCAATTGCGAGTAACAAAAGGGAGCTTCATACCAAAATCCCGCCTTCACATAGCTGCGGTGGTTCAAGCAGCATGACAGGCCTGCGACTGTTTCTCGGCTCGAGTCGCTGGGGTCCGCTGTACGCGGGCTCACGGTGTCTCCATGTCGCATCTCCCAGCGGGCTCCCACAGCGGAGGCGCAGGCTGGACTCAGCGCTGTTTTTGGGGAGAAGCGAGGAGGACCTAGCCGAGTTTAACAGGCAAGGCGCACGCATCCAACAAAGCAAGCCTGAGCTATGCGCGCGCGCGCGCGCGGGCGGGTGTGTGTGTGTGTGTGTCTCTGTGTGTGTGTGTGTGTGTGTGTGTGTGTGTGTGTGTGTGTGTGTGTGTGTGTGTGTGTGTGTGTGTGTGTGTGTGTGTGTGTGTGTGTTTGTGTTTTCTTTCCGGACCTGACCCGAATGGTGGCTCGGGGCTCGGCGGTTCCGGGTTATTTAGTTGTGTGGCCAGTTTGCTTCTCTTGGGTGTGCTTGCCTGCACGCGACAATCGGAACCAGCCAAGACAGTCTCTGCTCACGGCCTCTGACACGGACAACCGTTTGGAGCGCTGGCTGCCGCAGCCATTGTTTATCGTCCTGTTTGATCCCGGTTGATTGTGTGGACTCTTGGATGACATCTGGGTCCAGGATAACAGGCGCAGTACAGGCAGGAGGCTGCGCATGTTGCACGTTCGGGAATATCGGCATTGATGCAGATGATGTGCCAGTGCTCTCGCTCTCGCTCTCGCTCGCGCCCGCGCTCTCTCTCTCTCTCTCCCTCTCTCTCCCTTCTTTTCTATAGACCTGAAGTCTCGATCAGCAACAATGCAAACATTGCCAACCCATATTAAAGTCATATCATATTATGGTAAGATGCGCTGCAGAGAGCGAGAGCGAGAGAGAGAGAGAGAGAGAGAGAGAGAGAGGAACTGTACGCACATAGGTATGCCTGGGTTCTAGGGAGCGCCCACAGCACATCCGGTTTCACAAGGCTTCACACCGACTGGATCGCTAACTGCACGCCCCCAGGGGCGGCCCCTTCGGGGGTCAAGTGCGATGGCAGGAAGGAAGAGAGTATGAGGGAGCCCTGACCCTTACACACACACACACACACCCGGGGGAGTGAACTGACTCGCCACCCAGAGGGGAGTGTGAAACAGCACACCAGTGTCACCAACGGACAGAGCAGCGGGCCGTCGTGGCCGGGACCCCCCGAGGGCCCCTTCGCTGGGTAGAAGAAGAAGAAGAGTGAGCGAGAGCGCAAGAGTGAGAGCGCAAGAGTGAGAGATACAAGGAGGCGAATAGGCTTTTGAAGAAGATGGAGTCGATGAAGAGGTAGGAAGATGAAGCCGAAGAGAACGAGTAATTCAACATAGATTGGCGGAAAAGATGCCTAAAAAGCATAAGAAGAAAGCAAACAAGAACGGGAAGTCAGTTCATATAATGCCGAGCCCACAAAAACTCTCGCGAAGAAACCTCTCCTGCAGCCAGCAAGCAAGGGGTCTTGACACTCTGGCTGCGAAGGAGAACCAAAACCCCCCACCCGAAATACAGCGCAACAAAAACCCCGACCAACCAACAGATGCCCATGATTTTTTCGAAGCGGCTGTGAAGCGGCCCCTTGACTGGACAGGTGTTTGCTGCTTAGATTCCGGCAAGAAGTTCAGCGGCCTGATCTCAGACACTCTGAGGCAGGCGTGTCAAGATTTCAAAACAAGATCCAGAAGAAGGACACGTTCAAAAGACGCTGTTTGGAACTCACCTTCGCCCCTGCGAAGGCAGTACCCGCACTCACAGAATGTCAGCAGCTCGTCGGCGGCACAGCCTCTGAGCACCGGGTTGGCAGGGTTGTGGCATCAAAAATCGGAAGCTCCAAGAGCCCGAGGCCTGCCTTCATCAGAAGCGGCGATCGCAGAGACATCGAAGCCTGGGGCCCCAGAAAGCTTTTTCAAGCTACTCCATCCTCGTCTACACTTCATACACTTTCTGCCTGCCTCTTGTGTGGTTCACCTTTGCGTCTCTGTGTTCGTGGCGCTCCCGGAATCGCCATGCAGTTCGCGCAGTCGGCCCGAGACATGCCAAGGTCTTAGACCGCACAGGGAGCCTTTCAGCGACAAGAGCATGCAGGCACGACCCACGACCCCCCTGCATGGAAATCAGTCGGGCATGCTTGCTGATCTTGTGTTTTCTCTGCCTGTTTCTCTCGCTCTCTCCCTCTCTCTCCCTGACTCTCTCTCCTTCTATCGCTCCTTCTATCTCTCCCTGTGTCTCTCCCTCTCAATCTCTCCCTCTCTCCCTCCCACTCTCCCTCCCTCTCTCCCTCGCTCTCCCTCCCTCTCCTTCCCTCTCCCTCTCCCTTTCCCTCTCTCACCATCCCTCTTCTTCCCTCTCCCTCGCCCCTCCTGTTCTTCGGCATTCGGGACCGGGCGAAAAATCAGGATGACGATCTGTGCTGGACGCTCGCTGTGTCCAGGCCTCTGCCTATGCAGGCGGTTGCAATTCCTGGCTACCGTGGTCACATTGCAGGGAAGGCCACGTCTTGAATAGTCACCCACTTGAGTCCAACACTATCTCCAACAGACTGATGACCATGGTGAATGTAGTTACTAACATGGCAGGTTTCCGAGAACCTCCATGGAGGCACCTTCGGGTCCGAAAACCAGCTGGCGACACAGTCTCTTCCTTTGAGGCTTGGATTGCTCACCTTTGCTTCCCTTCTGTCCCCCACCTTTCTTGTGGCAGGTCCATGCGCAGGACGTGGTCGGAGCCGTTCCGAGCTGTGAAGCACGACGCTGTGGCGCCCCTACGCCGAAACACTGGGGTGAGCTGATTCTTCTCCACGTGTTTTCTTCGCATGCCTTCCCTGCATGGAGACACACAAAGAGGCCTTGGGAACTGGCAGAGGGATGGAGGCTGCTCCATGATGCCCCCCAAACCACTGAATCTGCCATGTCGCTGATATCATCGATGTCGCGATTCAAAAGTATCCAGAAGGTAGGAGGCTGGAGACTGAAGTTGGTGGACAGGTGCCGCCGCGGCTTCCAGGCTATAGTGGGTGTGGCTGGCCAGTGACTTTCAGTTGAGTCAACTTGACTCCTTGTATCACTGACGTTAAAAGTCCTGTTAATGCCAAAAGCATGCGAATGCCATAGAGAGCGCGCGCCACGAGGATCCGCAAGAGGCTCCAGTTGCGCAGACGTGACGCCTTCGTGATGCCTCCATGACAGGACAATTCCGGGCAAGCTGTCTGAGACGGTGCACGGCATGCGCTTTGCAGAAGCGAGCGAGTCGGAGCAGCCCTTAGAGCTGCTCAAGCAGGGTCGTTCATCATGACTCTTGACATGTCATACCGTCATACCCGTCATACCCCTCACTTCAGACGCAACATGTGACCGTGGTGGATTCTAAACTAGGGTTCTTCAACCCTCCCCTAAGCACTGACACTGAGCTCTTCACTGCTATCCAAAAGCAGGGTTTGTGTTGTCTCATTCTGAGCTCCTGACGAGATGTTCCGAGGCTCAGTCTTTACGGGCCTACAACCCGCAGGCCCAATTAGCACTTGCACGGTTGGACATGCCCAAAGCACTTCCTTACGACTCTGTCTCTGCGTCTGGTATTTTCTGGTAGTGGCCTGTTTGTGTCTGGCCACGGGAGGTCACCAGCGATGGCTGGCTCAAGCGTGGGGTCTGGCCAGTTGCCGCAAGCTCGGGACGTGTACATAGCATTCAGCCGCGAAGGAAGTGAAGGATTTGTGCAGCTGTGGAGGCCAGGAGGCAAGTCCCATGTCTCGCCCAGGACCGGATGCACACATACCAGTGGAACAATCGCTTCGTGCAGACGGGCGGCCAGGCATGTGGGTCAGCGGAGCGGGCTATGGAGAATTGAAATGCCGACGATGCATTCAATCGCGAGTTTTGAGGCAAAAGGTAAGCAGGGGCTCAGTATGGCCGAACTTGGTGGTGAGGCCCTGTTCTCACCCATGCAAGATTTCGAAAGCCTGGAGTGAGGGACTCAGCATGAAAAGCACTTGTGCAGGTATGAATGGCCTAAAGAAGTCTTAGAGTCTTAGAGTGTGTGGCCGTAACGTCTCGTCCTTCGACTGCCATGGCTCAAGAGCTGTCCGTGCCCAAAAAGCCTGAGTGCTACGAATCCTTCACCAACAAAGTAACCACAGCATCCGTGGTGCACATTTCGAGCATCATCCTCATAGTTGATCGCCATGTTTCACGGTCACGCACAAGCTCCTCCCACAGCTGGCGGCTGGACCTCGACTTTCTGCATGTTGTGTGACTTCAAAGCTTCTTGGTAACTACCATTCTTGCTGTGCCCGGAAGCAGGAGACAGCCGCCGACTCCATGGCCAGCGCAGCCGGGACATGGGCAGCCAGGGCTACCAGGCTTGCATGAGACACCAGGACTCATCGCCCTTCGTGGTGGCATGCTCCCGGATTTTGTGGCTTCTAGGCTCAAGCCTCTGATGCTAGCATATTATACACAAGGTTTCAGGGACATGTATCTCAGACACAGCCATGGCATTCTTAGTGGTTCCTGGTTTCCGCGCGGGTAGGCACAACGCAGGCAAGAGACTTGTAGCTCATTGTAGCTCATTGTAGCTCATTGGAGCTCATTGTAGCTCATGTTTAGCTCATTCTTAGCTCATTCTAGCTCATTCTCTGCTCATTCTCTGCTCATTCTAGCTGATTCTAGCTCATTGTAGCTCGTACATCACGGCATGTCGTCCATGTCTCCGCTGCTGTCCGTTCTGGGGCTGAAAGCTGACTCTGACTCCGGCTGTCTCGACCGACTTTCCCATGCCATTGCGGACTGTGTGGCCGGGCCCTGGACTTCAGTTCCCTGGTGGCTTCTGCCTGTGTTCTACATCCTAGGGGCAAGCTCTTATGGTTGGTGCAGGAGGCGCTTGCGGCAAAGCCTGGCCCGCACGCGGCTGTCATGGAGGAGCGAGAAGAAGTCGGAGTCCGGAGTAGGTCGAGGACCCCCTTCTGGAAAGCCCACCATCGAGGCACGCAAGAAGGCGGAGCTTGCAGCATCGGCTTTGGACTTCGGAGACAAAGCCAGTGCCATGACATACCTCACAGAGGCTATAGCCCTGGTTGACAGGTCATGGTAGATCTGAGCTGCTTAAGCCATCTTAAGCCCCCCCGCCCGTGCAGACTGTGAAAGAGCCCAAGTGGCACAAGTCCAAGCGGCTGCTCACTAGACCGGGGGGGAAAAAAACTCTGTGGACCGATTTGCTAACCAGCAGCAAGCACGTAGCAGCATAGCAGGCTCAGACGGGAGACTTTTCAGAAGTGGAATGTTCGGCCGCAGAGCTGCGTACAGCACCTGCCTTCTGTTGCAGAGAATGTTGCGCACAAGCCTTGTAGGCGATGCTTGGGACAGGCAGGATCCGCGGCCGGCGTGTAGCAGTGTTTCTTCCTGGGCGGGGCTTTGACTGGTCATGTGCAGATTCGCACCCAGACCGCCGCCCAGCTGGAAGGCCGGTCTAGCTTGGTGTTGCACCACAGCTTGGAACATTTGGAACACATGTGGTTGGAGGCTCTTGAGGTTGCTGGGTAGTATTCCAGCCAGGCTCATCACGATGGCGGTCTACCCCACGGGGACCCGGCAAGTGGCTGCCTCTGCGGCGGTTTTGCAAGTCCCTTTTAAGTTTTCAGAGTTCCTTGAGAACTACTGGAGTGGTTGTGATGCCCGAGCTTTGCTCTGCTTGCTGTTACAGGCCACTACAATATTGAGGACGAGGTCGGGCACTTCAGTACCCCAAGCCTACTGCCATGTAGGGCCCATGTCGAACTTGCATTGGTCCCTTATCTTCGCATGGCTTTGCATGAGAAGGTGGGCCACAAGCTGCGAGAAGCGATGCAAGAAGCTGCGGTGCAGTATGGTCAGCATCACAGACAGACGATGACGGGGAGAGAGATTCTTGAAGTGAATGCAGACTCCTTTGAACGCATTCAAAGCGCAGGCCGGCAGGCAATGCACAAAGGGGCGCATCTGGCAAAGAAGGCGGCCATAGCCATCTACGTGCACGCCGAGGTAGCACGTCCGCAAATCACCACGGAAGCAAAGCAAAAGCCTTTGCCACGACAATTAGCTTCTTGGGAGCTCGCGATCGTTCTTCTTTACCATCTCTCTTGTCGGCTCAGAATAAGTTATAGGCCTTAATTGTACGACATGAAAATGAAAAAGCTCATGGTTTGAACGAAGTGCATCTAAACAGGGCATCTGCGCGGAATGAATTATGAGTCCTTAGCCGACTAGCGATAAGTCCTTAGCCATTGGCACAGACACAAAAACCGAAGCACGCCGTGCCAACTTGTGTGAGCGCAAGTAGAAAGCAGCGACGAGGGCAAACCAAGCAGATCCGAGCCTGCTGGCTTTGAGCCCAAACATCCTGCCAACGATACTGGAAGCCGACACGCAAAGAACGCAGGTTTTCCTTGGAAGCTCTTCATCCGAGCGCGAGTCAGGAAGACAAATTTCCCAGACTTTCTGTCAACCCCCCTCTTTTTGATGCTGCTCTTAGCTTTCGTCGACTCCTGTGGATACAAGGTTTCGCTTGAGCTCGGATCGCTTGACACATCGCTAAGCGTCCACACCTTTCGGTCGCCATTCCCCACGTACGCCATAAATCTTCAGCATGATTTGGAAAGTGCCCAAAGCTCACCAGCCCGACTGAGCCTCTGTCCAGCCCCTGCTGAAGCGTCGAGGCCAGTGCCTGGACAGTCAAGGGCATCGCCTTCACTGTTGCCGTCGCTATGCTGGTGGTTTCCCTGCCACCCGGCCGAGCATGATTCCGAAGGGGTTCCCAGGCTTTCTGTGCCTTTTTCTCGTTGAACGTGCTGGCTGCCCACGGCTGCTTCGTCTAGGAAGGGTACCGACTAGGAAAGTATTGCACAGCAGTCCAGGCTCTCCCTCTTCAACGTCTTCTATGCCTTGGCCCATCCTTTGTACTACGTGCTCGCAACATATGATGTTGGCTTTGCCCATTGCTCAGCTCCCCATACGAGCGCCTCCCAAAGCCTCAAATGGCCTCTTCTTCGCGTTCTTATTTTGTTCCTGGCCCTGCTGAGGCCTTGATCATCTTGGCAGGGCCCTGAGAGTCTACAGCGCGAGCAGTCCATGGGCACGGCAGGGTGCAGTGCAGTGCTGACAGTCCCACGGTTGCCGAGATCATGGAGGGACCTTCGGAGTTGCAATGCGAGCACTGTGCCATGCCGGGGTCTTGTATTGCGGCTTGGAGCATAATCAGGAAGTTTCCGCAAAGACCTTGCCAGGTGGCACAAGTTGCAGACCGGCTTGTTTGGCTGGGCCTCTTTTCTGGCCTCGCGCACAGGTCACGGCTCCAGCCATGTCAGACATGTCACTTGGTGTTCTGTTAGAGGGACTCTGACTCGGCTAGACTCAGACATGGTGCTGCAGCGCAGCCAGGCCGTTCTCTTTTCTACTTCTTTGTCGGGACGCTGAACATGTTCATGATGCCGCCTGCTTTGTTGTTGATGTGAATTGATTTCGGCATAGCAAGAGCCTTCTGGATCCATTTGTGATGACTTCTGTTCGGCTCAACATCGGCCCAGGGAGAAATTTTGGAGTGGAACTGCGCAATCTGCATCACAGAAAGTCACATAGCATAGTAATTAGCATGAGAGCATGCACGTGACAGCGGGCCGAAGAGGAGGAGGAGCGGGGAGGAGCGGGGAGGAGCGAGGAGGAGCGAGGAGGAGCGAGGAGGAGCGAGGAGGAACAAGTGAAGAATTCCATCCGAACCCAAGGTAAGGGACACATAGGAAGACTTGAGTCAAAGGCGCCACACCGCCACACTTGCCACACCAATTTGTCAACATGTGGCTCACAGATTGGGCCAACAAACGGGGTGGTTTGCACGTCTGTGGATTCCAGTTCTATGCCCGAGGCCACATGATTGGCTGTGGACGATGCCGTGGGCTCAAAGATAAGTTGCTTGTGACCAAACGGCTCAATTGGCCTTGTAGCCATTGAGAAAAGCATCAAAGCCAGGATCTACTTCGGGCTTGGTGCAGGCTTGAGCTTCGCCGCTCCCTCAGCTCAAGGTGAGATCTGCTCGTGATTGCCGTGCGTGAGATCAGGTCGGCTTGCTGTCCTTGTTGGACCGTATCTTGTTGGCAGAGAATCAGGTTTTGCATGCGTTTTCAATGGCCCAGCTCTCCCGTTCTAAGGATATGGATGCACACAGGTTTGTTGCCCGGGCCTGCGCAACCATGTCAGTGGCAACCTGCACGAGATGGACTTCCATCGACCTGACAATGGCTCTCCTCCTCACTCTCCGCAACGACAGGGCCAGCCTCGCGCCATTGCAGCTCGACTTAGCGCTGTCTCTTGAATGTTTCTTGTCGTCATAGGATGTCATAGGGTGTCCGCTGCATGGTTAAAAAAGTATGCCAAGGCAAATTATCCACACCAGAACTATCCAGGCCATTCTCTCTGTGTGTTCCGAAGTTCCTGTGCTAGTACCATGTGCTATTCCTTGCTCCGCTTGCGCATTGTTTCTTGTGTCGGCCTGCTTTTGGCGGTCGTATGGTGGTGACATGTTCTTGTGCTGTTTGCCGTTGTGGCTGTCCTGAGGTCATCTGCCGCACAACGCGTCCCCCACTGGGCGTGTGCCAGGAGGAAGCCCTAATCGGATTCAGGAGCGCGGCAAGGAAGGCTGACATGTGCATACGGATTCTGGCGAATTATTGCAGGAGATGGAAAAGCTGCTGGATGCTGAATCCGGCTTGCGCTAGAGTCCGCTAGAGTCTGCTGGAGGCACATGAGCTGTTGCTATTGACAGGAAGACGCAGGGAGACCAAAGAGTCTGCCCAAAGCATGTGGTTGCTGAGCTACGGCGGAGCTCCTTCATGTTTCTTCTTGGTGCCATGGATGCCCCGACATCACGTGACGTGACCTTTGTACTTGTAGCCTCGAGCCCCTCCTGCAAACGCAGGTGGTGTGGCACATGATTTCAACGAAATGCAGGGCTACATAAGGCCTGAAGCTGAAGGCTGAAAAAACCGAGCCCTCACGACCCGACACAGCTGAGAGCACGTGATCAGGTAGGAGTAGGAGGGTCGATGACAAGAAGCCTGTTAAAGATCCAAAGGCCCCATACCTTTACTTGCCGCATCTTGCCGCGAGCCGAGGATGAGCCGCAAGATGGGCACCACATTCGGCCTGCACCCGCCGCAGCCCAATCCGCACAAACCAGGCCGGGAGCCCCATGGAGTCGTTCCGACATCCCGTGCTCGCAGACATGCGCGAGAAGCTTCGTGCTTTCCATGCGTTGCAAATCGCGTTGCACATCGGGGTTTGGGCGGCTGATGGCTGCTGGCTAGACACTACGTTGTTCCATGTTTGTTCGTGGTGCCAAGAACGAACGTGAGACTACTTATGGCTTAGAGGCTTAGAGCATCTTAGAGCTTCTTGCATGTCGATAAGTCTGGATCCCCAAGTGCCCTGTTCTGGTACGGGGACGTTTGTTGATGAGACGGCAGCTTGTCAGGCGACCGGTATATTCACTCCAAGTTCGAGAAGAAGAAGGATGCCCAGAGACTAGAAGAGCTCAGGGCAGCCTTTTCGGGAGTTTTTGAAGCCTTCGGAGTCTTTGTGGGCAAACTCTCCCACGTCGTAGCTGTACTATGCTGTACGCCAGTGCAGCCGAGAGAACCCCAAAGAATGCCCATTGAGTGCCCAATGCAGCATCCATCAGCATCCTGTCACTCCTTTGCTGGGAACTTGCTCGGAGGGTTCTTCCCCACACAACTGGCCACCAAGTCCACGTCTTGTCTTTCTGGTGATCGTGCCGTGCATTGTCGTGCCGTGCATTGTTGCCGTGGAAGGGGCACTCTCGTGCCTGCGACACCCAGCTCAAGCAATACAAATGATTGCGGCCACCGTCTGCGCAGCATCCTGCCCAGAAAGGTCCCAGTCACACAGCTGCAAAATTGTAACAAGGCAGTCCTGCACCAAGCAGTTCGGATGTGGGCCGTTTCCGATAAGGGCTTTCCTTTCGGCACCAATGGTCCTTGGGATGATGGATGCTTTGGGATGCCAGGAGTCGCGCTTGGACCCCTCCAAAGTCCCAGCTGCGGGTGCGCTGGGTCCTGAGCTGGAAGATGATGGAAGGGTTCTACTCCCAGTGAAACATGTTTACAATGGGCTGCTGTGGGGCTGCTTTGCTGCTGCCCTGCTCGTTTCAGAAGGGGCCTTTTGGATGAAGTTTCATGGCTGACATGGCGGATGATAAGCCCGAGCTGAATACCGAAGACCTTTTTTCGGGTGCACAGCGTCACGTCGTGTGTTGCTGAGATCGACGTACTCGCAGATCCTGGAGGGGCAGAGGCGGGCATTGCTCTCTCTTTCTTTTCTGCCTCCGATGGAAAGCTGTAGAGGTGGAAGATGCACTACTCGTTGCAGTTGCAGACGGGTTGTCAGTCTTGCCCTTACTATGGCGCTGTTCCGGATGCTGTCCATCTTTGAGGTGGCTCAACACTGCAGCGGGGACCACAGGATAGGCATGTTGTGATCTGCTGCCCGCTCAGGAGGATGAGCTGAGCTGGAAGTGCATGTGCAAGCTCGTTAAGCAGATGTAGGAAGCTGTTTCACCAGAAGTTGGATTAGGTCCACCGGCTGCAATGCCAAGAGTTTTCAGCACGGTGAGGAATCTTCTCTCGTCTTGTGCGCGATATGCCCTGCCGCATTACAGCACACCCGCAGCCTTGCAGAAGTGCAGGAGCTTCGTACTGAGCCACCACTACTTTTCAAAAGCACGCTGGATGAGGGCATGCAGAAGATGCCGTGGGTCGTGGAGGTATGTCGTGCACATTTCCTGTGCAACGTGCATTGCCCGCGCTGAACTCCTCTTTGTTGGGCATGCGGCTCAAAACGCATCAGCCCCTTGCAGGTAGAGCCATGTGGTCCGTAAAGGTGGCGCTTGCAAGCTTGAGAATTTGGCTTCTTCCCTCAGCTCCTTAACCTCACCCGTCTGTCATCCTTGCATGTTGACTGTCTATTCCACCCAGCCCCCTTCCATGGGCCCCACACTACTTTGCACCGCCTCTTTGGGTCGTGGGACCCTGGTACACACACACACACACTCACTCACTCACTCACTCATTTGCATTGTTGGCTTGGCAAGAGCGCATGAGGCGGACTGCGACAGGACCAAGCTACTCCTGCGGGAGTCCATGAGCGGGCCCAAGCGGCACATGACATTCCCACACATTCCCACACATTCCCACACATTCCCACACATTCCCACACATTCCCACACATTCCCGCGCACCCAGGCAGAGATGCACCCCATGTCATCCATCTGGTTTTGCAACATAACTAGAAAGCCGAGTTGGGTCATGTTGAAAGAGAAATAGATGAAAGTCTGAGTGGCAAGCTCTCCAATGAGGGCGGAAGCCAAGCCTGAGCCTGCCTTTAGGGTGCGCCCTCAACCATTTGCGCACCCAACACCACTGTCAACTCACGTGCGGCATGTAGTAAGCAGCCTTAAACAACACGCATGCTCGCAGACTGCCCACCCAGGAGTTGGAGGATTTGCACGCTTTGCTTTGCCAGGACCTCGCACGGACCACGACGCGTGGCAGTCTGCGGGGCAAGTCGACGAAAAGTCGCGATCGAAAAGTCTGGTCCGAGACCCAGGGCAGCCGCCGAGGGAGCTGCTGGAGCCCGCTGTGAGTCGTGCGCTGGCGACCTGCTCTGCATCAGGAAGGCCCCACAGCGCCTGTGGGATGATGAGAAGTGGATTGTGCGGAAGGAATTTACCAGGGTCTCGCGCTCATCCGGACAGGGTTTCGAAGGAGAAAGGGGCCGAGCACCCCAAGAGTCAGGGGCATGACATGGCACTGCGAATGGTGACGAGGTTCGCAGTGTTGATGCAGCAGCCTCAGCGCATTTTTTGCCACCTCGCGAATGTAGTTTATGGGGAGTGAAGAGTCAGGCCTCGCCCCCTATATTATCTCCTCCGGAGAGCCAAGGCCATTCCGAAGAGCGAGGATGTGTACCGGTTAACCGCCGAGATGAAGAAGTACCTGACATGGTGCAACACCTGCGAAGCATAGGTTGACGTGAGACTAGCAGGAGGACAGCCGTGAACCCCACCATGCCTTTCCAAGAATCGTCTTTCCAAAATCACCAATCCTGTATTCTCAGCACTGATTCAGACGTCCGTCCTGACTGCAACACGAATCTGAGCTGTTTCCTTGGGTTTGGCTCGAGTCTCCCCGTGCTGAGCGCAGCTCATGTTGGAGCTGCTGGCCTCTCGGGTCGGTCGTGGAGCTAGCGGGATTGCAAGGCATTGAAGCTTGTGGCTCAGGCTTTAGGAAGCATGACTTTAGAAAGGGGCGCCGGTGACACAGCTTGTGCAGCAAGCATCTGGCACACTGCCTCCACATGGATAAGGAGCACACCTGAAGTCTGCTAGCGCCCTACATGATCCAGAATGTGCACCTGGAGTAAAGAAACAGAATTCCGTATACGGAGTGCGGGTTTATTGGTGACGCTGCATGATGCATGTACATGGAAACATATTTGGGTGCCCCCTGAAAAGTGGACATTCCCGAGCAACACCTCGCCATGTGTTCCCAGGCTCAGGAATGCAGCATGATGGGCTGCCCCGGAGGGCCCGGTGCCTTGGCCGGCACCACAACCCACATCTGACAAGTAACATGCCGTGTCAATTCTGGAGCTGTTTTTTTTCTCGAAGGATCCGAAGATATTCTCGGGTCTTGCTATGTTTTGTTGGGATGAGTGTGAGCGGCATCAAAGTGCCTGAACAATCTGCGTTCCGCTAGTTGGCACGGGCGACTTGGGCTTGGAGGTTTTCGACCCCAGAGGAGGGGGGTCGGGGGGCGGAGTTGAACAGTACGTGGAAGTTCTCGGGGCGAAGCTTGCCTCAGGCTGTTCTCCAGCGACCAGACGCTGGCCGCCCTCATCATCCTTTCTGCCCTGAAGGCCCGATTCGTAGGAAGTGTAGGAACTGCCCCCACACGCATTTATCACAGTCGCACGTTCTGCCTGTGCACCCCTCTCCGTCGAAGGGGGCCGATTTGCAGTTGCTGCCGTCATCGTTCCTGGGCATGCTTGAGCGTCGCGGGTTTGGAGTGGCGCTGCACTTGTCTTGTTTAGGGGTTCGCTGTGCTGGGCAGCAAGTTCAGCTCCAGCTTGGGGTCCTTGCGAGAACATTGATAAAGGAAGACCTGGGAAGACCTGCAAATGCTGAACCAGGTCAGCCAGTACACCCCCAACATCCCCCGGTTCCGTTCAGTTGGCAAGTCGGGCAGGATGCTCTTGCGAACCAATCCCCAGTGGTGGGCAGTGGCTCATTTTAGCGGGCGGGAGGACTAAGGGTAGCATCGCCTGTGGAGGCTGTTACCATGGGAAGGGCATCTCCGGCAAAACATGCGTATACGGGAGCAAGGTGCGGTGTGACAAGAATGGCTGAGGTTTCGCGCCATGGAGCACGAGCTGCACATGCGACCGGATTTGTTGGGGTTGATGGCATTAGCCCAGGCAGGCCAGCTTTGTCCATCCTTCTTCTAAAGCTCAGCAGAAGAAACGCTCTTCGGCAAATGCTGTGTTCCTCTGTGTTTGTCTTGCTAGCTTCACGAGCCCAAAATCCGCAACAAACATAAGTACCATCAGTGACAAAGATGTCGTATGCTCTGCTGGCTCAGGGCGTGGCCTGTGCGGTCACGGGACCCATCTGGGGCAACCTGGTGGACAGCGGGGCCTCACGGAAGCTGCTCTTGAAGGTCCGGGTGCTCGGGCCGCTAGGGACGCTCGGAGTTAGTAGGGAGTTTCGGTTTGGTCTGGTGTTCGGCTTCCGGGCTTTGGTGGTTGGGGGGCGCTTTGTAGGCCGACTTTGTGGGTGTTCGTTGGCATGTCAGATTCTTGCAGTTTGGGGCTGCGGGGTTTCTGTGGTTTCTGTGCGCCGTCCTTCCACGCTTCGTGCTCTGCGCGGCTGGTGTCGTCTGAGCACTTTTTGTGGTCGAGGTGGGCACCG
Organism: Symbiodinium natans; assembly: GCA_905221605.1. NCBI lineage: Eukaryota > Dinophyceae > Suessiales > Symbiodiniaceae > Symbiodinium > Symbiodinium natans. The sequence continues at coordinate 88,469 of CAJNDS010002549.1, forward strand.
GCCTATGGGGGCTCTGCACCTTTCATCTGGCGACGCTTTGCTTGCATTTGGCCTCTCAGAATGGGTGGGGGCCGGAGGATGTCTTTTGTTCTTTCTTCACTGTTGCCACTAAGATCGTGCATGCAGCCGACCCCTGCGCAATCCGTCGCATCTACCCTTTCAGAAATTTTTGAGGTTCACATCGCACCTGTGGGTTATGCTGGCGCTGCGGGTGCTCAATGGCGCTGCCCTTTCCATGCTGCTACCGGTTCTGCAGTCCTTCATAGCGGAGCCTTGGCGCACAGGTAGAAGACCACGGCTTGTTCCGTGCATGCCCTGCATGATACCAGGTCTTCGGTGGACAGTATGCCAGGGTTCGGTTGTTGCTGGTGCCGCCTTCTTTGTAATCGTCGTACTTGCAAGTTGCCTTACAATGTGCCACCCCCAGGATTTGAGCACATCAGATGATGCTGGACAGATCTGTGGCAAGGCAGGGGCACCCCAACCCATGGCTGGCATTTTTGCTCAGCACGGCGTTGCACATGTTCAGGTGTATTGTGCTGGTACCTTTGGCCAAGTGCTTGCATGCTTGATGGTTGTCCGTGCCTCATTCTTGAGTTCTTCCCTTGCACGGCGGTTCCAAGCGCGGTCGGCAGTTCGATGCCGAGGTCCCCATATCCGAACACCGGATCTTGGGTGTCATGGGTTGGAGGTTATGTCTTGCTGTGGTCGGTATGCTGAGAGCCTTGGTTGCAAGATGTTGGGCGCCTGGAAGCCAGCACTGCTCCTCCACAGTTCCCACTGAGTCAGCGGGGGCTGCCTTCTGTAGCATCCAGAGAGCAATCCAATTTTGAAGTCAGGCTTGCTAGTAGTACTCTTGGTCGAAGTGGCCGTGGAGGATATGCCGAGGCCCGCCGATTCGATAGTGGGTTAGGGAATAAGAATGGGGCAGCAGCATCGTGTCCATTGCCCTAAGATCGTTTCTCACGTGAACGCATTGAACGCAGATGGTCACGTTGACTTCCCCACTCAGTGTTTCCAGAGAGCTTCATGCCGGCTTCAGAGTTCCCCACTGATGGGAGTAGATTTTTGTTTGTTTGCATGTCTTGAGAGGGCCAGCAGACGGCGTAAGGAAGGAAGATAGAATTAAGACAGAACATCTGGCAGGACCTGGGATCCAAAGCGCTTTGGCATCTCACGCTGCCTGGTTACAGAGATCACAAGACTTGATTCTGGGATGTCGGCTGGGATGCGGCAGGACGACTTTCACACCTTGCTTCGTGCATTTTCATGGCACGTCAGGTGAGTTTCGCAAACTGGCGAAGTTCTTCCGATTGGGCTCATTCCGAGTCGGTGGCCGAGTTGCCGGTGCAAGTCTTTAAAAGCATCGGCAACATCGGCAACTTTGCTAGGTCATCATTCTGCAGGGAGTGTTCGGCACCATACCGGGAGCTGCACAAGCTTTCACAACAATGTGCCCTTTTCGAGAGTCGGGACATCCGTCAGGTGAGATTTGGTGCCTGTTCATCTCCTGCTGTGACGGCAGGTACTTTCAGTATCTCTCCATCAGCAACCACATGCGACTCAGTGGCATGAGCTAGCAGGTCTAAACCTGTTCAGAAAGTTCCGCCCAAGGTGTGGACTCATCATTGCCATGCGCACTGTCGGGGAAGGCATTGGTGGCGCTGTGGGAGGCAGCTGATGCTCTACTGTGTTGACAGTGTTGACACAAATTCGTGCCGATCCGACGTGCGACTCTCTCGTTCGCAGCCCATCGCAGCTCCGCCAGGCTATCTCGGAGATGCGGCAAATTCCAGAAATCCCCGTTATGGCAGAACTTGGATAGCGATGTTTTCAGTCACTGTGCCTTGGCAGCGACTTGAGGCTGAGGTGCTCGGTGTGCATGTCGACATATGTCGACTCTTTCTGACGCTTAGGCGAGCATCCCTTTCCTGTACGTGGTCTACATGGGAATTCCGAGAGAAGCCAGTCTCAGCCGCCGGCCATGCCAGAAGTTTGATCGGTTTGTGGGCTCTGCCGTAATCCCTCTTGCTCTTGCTCTTGCTCTTGCTCTTGCTCTCGGAGACTCTTAGAGGATGCCACGCAGTTCATCATTCGCAGTAGATCTGTGAAAGGTGTCTTCGGTCTTTGTGCCGGTGCCAGTTTTGCCCAAACCCCAACGAACCCCGAGATCGCTCGGCCCTTTTCAAGGAGCGTGAGCGAGCCTAACGTGACTTTCACAAGGTTTGCTCTTCGCCGGCATCCTCTTTACGAGTGGCCTGGTGACCACCTGGGAGGTTCCTGGATGCCTGCAGCCGGTGGACTCCTGGCCGCAGAGTGGCTGCCGAGGGTTTGAGGGGTTTTCGGGGGAAGGGAAAGGGGGGGAGCGATGATTGGGAGTTGCTGGAGCTGCTGTCTTCATTCGGCGTCTGCTTTGTGCAAAATTGGTGCAGATTCTCAGACAACATTGCGGCAGTCCCAGGTCATGGACATTATCCCAAGACGTGAGTCCCTTGCATGCAGGGTAGGCTGGCTCCTGCTTTTGGATCTAAGTTACTGACACGATTGCGAGCTTGAGACCATGGAAAAGGGCACAATTTGTGAGAATCCTTTCCTTCATGCTGCACGATGCTGCAGTTCTGAACCTGCCGACCTTTTCTAAGTTTGTCGTCGGCTTTCTCATGGGACATTGCGATTGCCAGGAGCTTAGTGGATGAATTGCGTGCACTTTTTGCTACGAGTTCGCGATGCCGCTGGCAAGGTCTTTGCAAGCGGCAACACGATCGGTCCACTCCTTGTTGGATTCATAGCCCAGGCGAGAATGTGCCTGTTTCCTGCAAGCGTGACGCATGAAAGAAGAACACATTTTCTGTTTACCCAGTGCAGAGCAGGATTTCTTCGATTACCACTACACCAGCGAGAAGGTGGTCACTCGGCCCAACCGTGCTGTGACAGCCGCATCTCCACTTGCTACTCCAGCAGCGCCGCGCCTGTTCGTGCACAAACTGGAGGCCAACATGACGCCAGAAGTGCGGGAGCACAACGCGTCGGCCCTCGGCCGAGCCATCTTCTGGAGTTGTGTGGTGCCCGCATTGATCAGTCGCTCGGCCTGGGTTGTTTAGACAGTCATGGTAGCCGCAGTCTTGAACACCAAAGTCTTGAGCAGCTTGCAGAGGATGCTAAGTCCTCAAGCCGCTCAAGCCGTTAAGCTGTGAGTGACCCGTGACAGATTCGGTGCCATAATGTAAATTGTCTTCGTGCCGATTCGTGCCACTTCTGGTGCTGTAGCTCCCGCCAGAGACGCGGCAGGCGCTGTGAACTTTGCCCTTCTCTTCTGGACCTATCCGGCGGATAAGGAGACCCTGGAGGAGCCTCTGCAACAGCCGCCCCTGCCGCGGGACGCATAATGGACTAGGTGCGGGGTGCCCGCGAGATTGGTGGGCATGACTGGGTGTGATGGGGATGTGGGGACTTAGCGGGTGGGGCACCGGACGGGGGGACGTGGCGGGTCGGAGAGATCAGGGCATGGACGTCGGTACGCGAGGGCTTGGGGTCACGGAGAGGGGGTTCTCACTTGCCACTCGGAGATTTGCAAGTGACCGGTGATGCGCAGCATGCAAACCACCAGGAGCGTGAGGCGCTGGAGGACAAGGAGGTGATGGAAAGCTCGTGCCTACTGCACAAGGAAGCTTCGCCTTTGCATGAGAGCAGTATGTCCCCCAAACATTTCGCATGTTGGGTTCTCGTTTTTTCAATTATGTTTCGGCTAAAGAAAGCAGCTATTTCGCTCACAGCCCGCATGGGCTCCAAAACAAACTCTTAAGGTTTGGAAGGCACTGAAATTCAAGGATCTTTCTGGGTCCTTTTGGAGATGCCCCCTGTCATCCTTTTCACGAACTGAGTCGTCAAGTTGTGCTTGTCTGATCTGAGGAAGTGTAGCCAGTCCACGGACGATGAGAATGCAGCGGTAGTCTAGGCCCTAAGCCCAAAGCTGCTTCTGGCGAAAAAAGTGTGTGTGTGTGTGACTTGCTATCATTGCTGTCTTCGTGCTTGAAGAGTGACGTGAACTCGGTGCGTTTGGCCGGGAGGCTGCTGCTTGAATGCGAGGTACCAGCAGAAGAACATTGAGCCGTTCTTCCATCGAAAGTCGTCTAAGCTCAGCATTGTAGCTGGTATTGCTGTCACCGCTGTGCGCGGCAAAGTCGCTGCCATCGAACGTGCGCGACTGGCCTTTCGAGTTGAACTGAGAACGCATGCCAGGTCGGATCGTGCTGTTCTGGCCGTTTTTCATGTCATGCATGAAGGCCTTCCAGCACTTCCTGCAGTTGCAGCAGTGCTGGCACTTGCGGAGCCAGTTGCTGTAGCTGTTTGAAGAGATCCATCAACAGAACTGGTGGCAGGCAAAGCCGTCTTTGTGCGTGGCATCAACAGCGACCTGGTCTGCAATTTTTGACGCATGAAGGTCAACCAGACCTTAGACACACAGGGCTCGAAAGTAGCCTAGGGCCTTTGTGCTTGTGTGGCAGGTGAAGTCTCCCTGCCTACTGGCTCGATTTGCGCCGAGCGCGCGGCGATATCCAATGTCCTTGACACAGCCACGGCATTTTCCAGTCGCCAAGCAGCTGCAAGATGTGGCTGTCCCCTGAAGGCTCGGACAATCTTTCCAGAAAAGCGGCGCGAGGAGATGAAAGGCGCTACTTTGACGACTTCTCCTTGCCACGTGGGGATCTTGGTGACTATGCCAGGAATTGCCGTCCTCGAGGTCCCTGCCACTGCCTGAGGTGAAGCGGCGGTGACCGGCTGCAGGCGAAAGTTCAATCCATGCCACTGTAGGAGGCCAGGGATATCAGCTGGCCGCAACTTGACTCTGACAGTTGAGAACCCGTGCCATCGATCCAAGTCTCATCTCCGAGGTGCATTCTGGTCCCGAGTCGAGTCCGGGACCTGCTGGGCCCCCGGTGTAGCTGTCATGACTGTACAGACCTGCAGCTAGCGTGTCATGATCTTCTTTGCTTGTAGCTTGGATGCAACTGCATCTTGTTGGCTGGTGCCTGGTCACCCAATGACCTGGTGGTCACTGCTCACAGCCCGACGGGCTGTGCTTGTGCCCAGGTCCTGCAGAATCCGTTGCCACCCTGTGGCGCCTGCAGGGACGGGAGCCTGGCTTGCTCTAAGACATTCTATGACACTTTTTGACAGATTCGATGACAGATTCTACGACAGAATTGTTGCTAAATGTTGCTTGTGTGTGTCAACACGTGCGTCAGGGAACCCTTGACAGGTTTGTCACGTCGCATCTCTGGTGCTGCCATCGCTGCCTGTGCTACTGCATCGCGTGGGTGCCTTGTCAGAGCGCAGGAGTGGTTGAACAAGATCCAGGACATGCAGCGTCTGCTCATTCTGTGGCTTGCGACGTGCGTTGGAGTGTGCAGCTCTCTTGCAGGAGGAGAGTCCTGGTTTCTATGTGCTGACATTTCAGGTCTGCGCAGCTCATGTTTCAATTTTCCGACTTCTGGTCCTTTTACAGCGATACTCCCGCAAAGTTCACACCACCTACTTGTGGTAGGTTTAAGTCGACCCTGCCGGGGGGGATGTGCCGCAGAGCTTGGGCTTGCTTCCCCATTTCCTTACCCTTCTCTTGTACTTCATCAGGCTTCGGGACATCTTGGGATCGATGTTTTTGTTGTATCTCCGAAGCTTCCGGTGCATGAAACCACTGCAAGCATTCCGCTGCGCGGGCCCAATTGCACAACGCAAAAATCTTTCTAAAAGTGACGGTCGATGAGCGCAAGTGCGTTGTGAAGCGGCTCAGGCTGTATTCCCACTCAAAACCACCCAAAAACCATCCCCCTTCTCAGCTCGAGATGGGGGGATTGTGTCCCGAAACCGTGCATTCAGAAACCCCATCATTCCCATGAAATCATAAGCAAGCCACCCCAAAACCATCTTCCCGACGACCCCCCTTGAGATTGAGGTGGTTGAGGGATGGCCGATCCCAAACCATGCTTGCCAACCCTTAAATGGCCATACAACGGGTTGCTTTAAGTCATGCCATTTTCTGTGAAGTCGTGCATTTGTGCGTGCGCACTCCGGGGAAACCATTCCAAGCGCCCACACTGCCCTGAAGCATGGCCCGACCTGGAAAACTCACTTGCAGCAGTATCGCAGTATCTTTAGGCGTGCACACTGCCGGGAAGCCGTCAGCAATCTAAGAAGCATGGACCTACCTTAAACATCATTGATGTTGTCTTTCTGTGCGTGCACACTGCGGGAAAGCCATTCCCAATGTCAACCTGTACAGTGTAGCGCGGTTTGACCAACCAGTACCCAAACTCGCGCGGGCCTGGCGCCAGCTCGCGCAAGTTTCAGCATGATTACCGTCAAATGACGATATTGTGACTGGGACTGCTGCGTCATCGATGTCGTGATGGCTACGGTCTCGTGTCTAAAAGCGCGTGCACATGGTGCTTGTAGTTGTGTAGTTGTTAAACAAAGCGGTTTTTGAGGTTTTCGGACATAGTTTGCTAAAACCCTGCGCGCGACAACTATAATCCTCGTTTCGCTAGTTTGGAAAATCGGCCCCGGAACGCGTGCACATTCGGCAAATCCCTTGGAGACTATGCTTATGACGCGACTTCGCGCGACGCGTCGTGGCCACATGCGTGCCCGAGTGTCAATGCGATGTCGCGACTTCGCATGCGATGGTGTGGGATTACTACGTTAGACAGCTTCGACCACTGAATACACAACACTACCCGAAGTAAAACCATCCGAACCCAGGTTCCCAACCCCATGTACCCTGCGGTTTCGCTGTTGTTGGGCTGACGTTACACGGCCCGGGGTTACATGCTTCATCTGCCTTCCCGTGCTGCGTGCTGCAGGGTTTGGGCTGACTTCACATCGAGATAAACCTGGTGCTTGTAACTCAAGTGCTGAACCATTGGACTGTCAGGACTTGACGTTGGATGTCGTTCATGAGCGCTTCCTCTTCTGGTCGCAGGACATGTCCGCCGCTGGTTTTAGCTGTGTGCAGCTTGCGGGATATATGTGCAAGTGTTGAAATCGCAGCGCTTGTAGCCAGTCCACAAATGCTGGCCTAGTAAGTTCTAGCTGACCTGTAGCCGATTCGGTACCATGCTCCGACCCTTGTGCATGCGCAGCGCAGCCCAGGAGGAGTACGTAGGGGCGCCCAGCTTCAACGCAGCGCACGTGGTGTCCAAATGTGTCGAACATTCTATCCAATTTGAGTATGGATATGTAGCTTTCAATGTGCTAGTATGATGTCCCCAATCTACTTAGTGATCATGAAGAATTTAACACATGTGTGTAGGGACATGTGTAGCGGCCAATGCCGAAGCTATCGTCGCTCGAGCGCCGCCACAATTTTCAGCTTCTAAAGTAAGTCCTACTCCTAACCATCCCTAGCATGACTGCAAAGCCTGTGGGAGGCAAAGATAGCGATAGCCGTGTGTCAGTAAGGTGCGTCGGAATACCACCCGAGCCGAAAGCCTCCCCATTGAAGACGCAATCCCATAACCCAGCCCCAGGCGACGGCAAAGAAGGATTTCGGTCCGTGGACATGCAAGCAGTGCGGCCGCAAACTCAGTGCTGAGCTGCGCTGAGGATCGTTGAGCTGGCCCGCTTTGCCAATGCAACTCGTGATCTGCACGGGACACGAATTGCGGGTATCGTCGGCCACGATGCTGGCTCGCGCACGGAGTTGGTAGCTGCTTCTGTCCTGAGTTCCTTTTAGGCCGTCTGAAGGTAGGACCTGGTCTCGACGTTCATCTTGAAAGTTGGGGTTGAGTTTTGATGCAACCAGCCGTTGGGCGGGTGCTGCGCATGCCAAGGTCATCAGAACATTCCCCTCAGCACCGTTTGTGTCCAATGCTCGTTGGGCCTGATTGGCGATTCTGTTTTGTGAGGTTTGTGGTATTCTGTGTGCAGCCTGCGGAAGCGGACTCTCTGAACAGTCATTGCAGGCCAGGTGGATCGTTTTTCGATGGATTACCTACATGCGTGTTGGGCTTAGTTGTGACCGTCAAGTCCTGCTGCACGCTGCTGGCAACAGTTCCCTCGAAGCTTCGCACGGGTTCACAGGCCAAAGAAGCGCATTTACTACTACATCATTCAGGTGGGTTGAGTCGTTCATGGACGTCTGGGAATGCGCAGTGCGCCGTGAGGCACTTTGCGATCATGGACCGCTGACACCGCAGCAACTGCAGGCTGCTCCCAGCACCCGTGCTCTCAGGGGCTACCCAACGCCAGCTTTCAATTCTGCCATTGTGGAGGCCAGATTGAAGGGAGAAGGGCGTTCACCGAAGGCACTTCTCAGCCTCGCCTCATTCTGGTTTTGGCGGCGCAGTGGAAACGTGTGGACGTGCGATTCAGAGGCAATTATGTACATGCTGAAGCAGCTGCAAAGGAGTCCCGACAAGGCTGCTGAGTCGGGTTTTTGTGAGTGATGTCCGCCCGATGTCAGCTCATGATAGCTGATGAAGGGCTCGAATTCCATCCTTACTGTCGACCGAGACAACCGCATCCGGGTTGGGCACTCAACAGCAACAAACACTTTCCCTCCACAGACCGTCCTTCGCAGCAGAGTGCAGGATGCCGCTGGAGCATGTTGAGCATGTTCGCTTTGCCTCAGCCCAGAGTGGCTCTGCGTTCAGGTTTTGCAAAGAGCCCACATAGCGGCTCTGTGTTCAGGTTTTACGTAGAGAAGTAGAACCTGATTTTTGCGGGAAGCGGCTTTTGCAAAGCAAAGTGCTGCCGTGATGAATGGATACTTCGTACTAGCCGCCATGTCGTCGGCAGCTGCTGCACTGCCCTTGACAGGATCTCCCGAATCCTGGTTTGCGTGGAAGGTTTTGCCATTCCCTTGTTGAAAGCCGGCTAGTATGGGAGTCAGTAGTACTGGACACATTCGGGCCCAGTTCTGCTTAGCAGCTTTACGTGTTGCCCTCCTATGCGAGGGCTCCGCGAGCAGCTTCTGAGGAATGCTCCTGCGTGAACCACAGCCAGGATGCCTACGGGTTTGGATGTCGTGCCCATGATCTCAACGGGACCGAGTACTTGGAATGCGCTGGGACAGATCTGGAGCTGAAGCCATCTTGGTGCGCTGATCGGTGGTGCTCCTGAGTGGAGAAGTGGCAGTGTCCACGTTTCAAGTGCATATGAGGTCATATTTAGCGTGGTGTGCAAAAGTACAGCGGGGCTGTATGCAGTTGTGCTGACCGGAACTTTCGGGTTTAGGCATGTTATGGAATTGTCTCGGCATTCTCGGCGAATATGATGGCTCTGAGTGGCTTCGGTTTCGTCTTCAGGTGTCAACACGACCTGTCTTGGTGGAGCTCGCCCGCTTGGACACAAACATGCCTGCTGTCACGCAACCCTCAGTGAAAAGCATGGTGAATCCCACCACCATCGTCTCTTGTCACCCCGCCTCTCTGTGAGAATATGACACATCTCACCCCCTGTCAGATCGGTAACCCACTCTCTGGGTCCTGAGCCCCCTTCAAGCAGCATTTGTACTCCTATTTCTGCCTCCTTCTCGGTGTTCACTCTGTGCGTGCGCGCACGCCAGATCCCACCTTTTTCTGTTGCCATCATAACTCGACAACCAATACTGGGGAGACCCTTTCGAAGGGGGCACCCCGAGGGGAGGGCTTAGGGGAGGGGTAGGCAGCATAAGGAGCGCCTTGGGTCATCAAGGTGGAGGCTTACGGGGGCTTAAAAGGGGTAGCTGTAGGGCTGAAGGATCGTCGCGAAACTTTCGAACTCGCTCTGCCCCAAACTTTCCAAGTCTCCGTTTCTGAAACTTTCACCGTATCGAACTTTCGAAATCGACTGTCGTCAAGCTTCAAACTTGGATGTTTCGGACCTTCAAACTCATGGATTCTTTCAATCAAGCTCCTGGTTTGATCGAAGCTTCAAACTCTGAAACTTTGTGATCTTTCAAATGTTCGAGCAAAGAAACTGTTCCAGGCGCCCCCCAACCTTGCGAACTCGGAAACCGGCTCGCCATGTTTGCTATGATGTATCTCTCATGTGTAAAACCTCAAAGCTCCTTCAAACTTTCGAGCTCGGGGTGCGGTGTTTTGCATTCTTCGAAGTTTCGGTTTTTCAAAGTCCAAAGTCTGAACTGCCATCTTGACACGTCAAACTTTCAAAAAGGTTCGAGGTTGAGAAGCATGTGTGGGGTGTGTCGCCAAGGCTATGTGGATCCCGGAGCTTGCTGGGTCACCAGCGAGCTCAGCACAACATACCCTGGGCTTGGGTGGTCTTACACCACCTGCGGATACAGAGATCGCTACTCTCGCCAGAACGTCACAGCAAGCCTACAGGGCAAAACGTTGCGTGTGGCCTTTCTTGGTAACACGGGCGGCTGGAAAGGGAATCATTGTGAAGGTGCAAACGGCCAGCTCTGTGTGAATCAACGAGGCAGTGGCCCTGTGCAGCGTTTTTTTGATCTTCTCGCTGGCACCGCTGGCTTCGAGGTTCAGCATGTAAAAGCGATGCCGCAGGCTGCATATGAGCAGATGATGCGGGTGAGGCCGCAGGGCTCACAGTTTGATCTCTGCACCTGGGCCACTGGCATGGGCTTTGTGGATATTTGTGTAGCCTCCATCGTGGTGTTGCCTCGCCGAGCTGATGCTTCAGCTTTTGTTACGCTTTGGGCAGAGCCAACGATTTTGGTCGGGCCTGTGGTTGAGCAAAAATCCCAGGAAACCTTGACCCTGTCTTACATGTTGAGAGCCGCCTTTCGCCCATTCAGCACCGAGTTGTGGATGGCCATGCTTTGTGTGGTCCTCTCCACGTCTTTGATGATTACCTTCTTCGAGACCTCGGCCGGTGGGCAGTTCGCAGACATGCCGCGGAAGCGGGATCGATTCGCAGAAGCTGTGCCTGGCCGGCAAGTGTGGGTGAGCGTATTCATGTGTTTCGACCACTTGTGTTTCCCCGGGGCGCTTGGTGAAGTAGTGGAGAGCCCCCCCGGCATGAGTTCTGCCAGGATATAGTAGCAACGGAATGGACCCCACTATTACTCGTGCCATTGCGTTCAGGAAGAATTCTAGTAATTATGGTTCTTATTGTCGTTGTGATCTTTACTACTGTGACCTATCATGGTTCTCATGAGCATTATACTTATTAGGACTATGATTGTGGCTATGATGATGATGATGATGATGATGATGATGATTATTACTATTTTTATTGTTGTTGGGAGGCGCTTTTCTGTGGATGGTGGGTAGGTGGGAGGGCGGGCAGGCGGGGTGGGTGGGCGGGTGGGTTGGTGGCTCTGCATTGCGCTTTTTGCTGTTTCCTTTTCCTGTTGTTTGATGTTTTGGTGTCCGGTTGCCTTGCCGCTTTTTTTTGCCTCTTGCCGTTCGCTTCATGTCTCTATGCCATAATCTGCTCTGTGTGATGTTTTGTGCTCGCCTAAAGCAACTGAAAAGGGGTTTGACAGACAACGGATCACCTCAAACCCTGAGCAACGTCAAACACGTTGGCTGCACCGTTCCACAGAGTCGAGCGGTCTGTTCTAGGACGGCTCGGGAGAGAGGGCTGTTTGGAGTTCCGGCATCAGGTTTTAGATTTTCCTCCGCGAATACGGAGGAGAATCTGTTTCCTTTTTCTTGTTCGTGGAGGAATTCCTTTGTTTCCTAGAAGCTTTAATGGAAAACTGCTGGATGCGAATACGAAAGGAAGGAAGGCAGGAAGGAAGGAAGCAAGCGTGATCCCAATGTGTCTTGTCATGAGGTAGGTGAGTTGGATGTTCTTGCGTATGTCCATGATCTGTTGTTGGTTGTAGGGGCTGAAGAAACCGGAGGCCCTTCATGTCATGAGACAACGGTCAGCAGAAGTGTCGTTCAAACCGACGGGCCAATTCGAACACACTTTGCTGGGCAGGAGATTGCGACGCAATGGTGGCTCTATTTTTTTTCGTGTCGCAGACATACATGGACAACATCCTGGATTTATGGGGTATGAAACATGCAACACCGGTTGCAACATGGGTTGCCACCATTGCTAAGACTTTGACCGATGCACCGCTTAGTGCAGAAGAGTGCTCAGTGTATCGGAGTGCAGTAGGTAAACTGTTGTGAATTGTGTTGGTGTGTGTGTGTGTGTGTGTGTGTGTGTGTGTGTGTGTGTGTGTGTGTGTGTGTGTGTGTGTGTGTGTGTGTGTGTGTGTGTGTGTGTGTGTGTGGTGATGTTGCGCGCGCGACTAAAGAATTGAGTCGCGATGTTCTTCCTGTGTCCCTCAGCTGTCCTCAGCCCCCCGGGCCCCACTATCAAGGAACGTCCTGCCATCAAGAGCAATGAGCCCAAGAGAGTCTTTTCAAAACCCATCACGCGAGCGTTGAGTATTTTGCCTCCCCCCCCCCCCCCCCCCACCCACCCCGCCTTTTAACTGAAAGCGCATGATTGCATTGTTTCACCATCAAAGAGAAGCACATGTCTCATTCCCGGTACGCCCCCGGGCTTCAGGTGTACCGCGCGTTCTACAGCCTCTGCATGTGCGAGTCGAGGTTCGAGCCAACGACTCTGGGAGGCCGCATCGTGGGACTTGGCCTGGCCTTTATCCTGATCCTTCTTGTGTGTGGCTACACGGCAACATTGGCATCGTTCCTGGTCGTAGAGAAGAAGGTCGCACCGGTCATCGACAGCTTGGATGATGCCATCCGCAGAAACTTCAAGGTGTGCGCGCACATCAGCCACCAGCAAACCCTGATAGCTGCTGGGATGGAGGAGTCCAACATCATCGTCATCGGCAGCAGGTCGGCGGTCCTGAGTAGCATCGGCTCTGTTTGTGACGCAGCTGCCATGTCCAGCGAAGACTTCGAGGCAGCCCAAGCTTCGAACAGAGGCGCTTACTGCAACCTGGAGCGTGTTGGCCTTCCACTGGGCTCGATCATGGTGGGCATGCCTGTCGCAGAAAAGTGGGTGAGACAGCTTCGGTATGTGATTACACAGCTGAGTATGGATGGGCATTTGCAACAGTCCTTGTCGCAGTACCGGCCGCAAACATACTGCAGCGTGCTGGAGTCTGATACAAGTGCTTCGCCGGTGGCTTTGACACTGGAGGGAATGCTCGGCCCCTTTCTGGTGACCTTTTTTCTCAGTCTCCTAGGTGTGGCTGCTCACGTGCTTCGGCTGGGCTGCAGAAAGACCATCAATGCTGCGCACGACCTGGGCATTGATGAGAAGGTGAGCGTACGAATTCGCAAGATCTCCTCCAAAGTGCCTCGCACAAGTCGCACAAGCCTCGGGAGTTCGGAGCCGAAGCCAGGGCAGCCAGGGCAGCCGGGGCAGCCAGGGTCACGCCCGCGTTTGGTCCGGTCCTCAAGTGGCAAGTCGAGCCTTGACAGCCAAGAGACGGCCAGTCCGAGTGCGGCAAGTCCGTCTCTGTCGCTTCGGGATGCAGATCTTGGCAATGCAGGCGACGCTGTGAGGCAGTATTTTGAGGGTCGCGACTCCAACATCATCACCAGGCTTGAGTCCATTGAACGGCTCATGACATTGATGGTTGAAGCTGAGGAAGATGTGTCTGTCGCCTACTGAAGCCTCGATACCGTCGCAGCCGAGGCAAAGGCATGTGGCAACCAGCGCCTGCAGCAGGACACGCCTGCAGTGCTTTCCCTGGGATGCCTTTGCCTCGAAAATTCTTCTTCGTTAATCGTTCGTCTTGCGGCGGGTGGGCTGCCATTCGCCGGGAGATGTCGCAAACAGCGCACGCATGGAATCCTTTGTCTGTCGTGCTTTTCCTGCTTGCCTGTAAGTTTTGGCAGGGGACAGCAGAGCTGCCCAATTGTAGCTTCAAATCCTAGATGCATCTTCTGCTGCTCCTACCTGGCACCCATTCGGGCACTTCGGCAGACAATTCTTTATAGAAGCTGTTCTGTCACCGGCATAAGTTTGGACATGCTGACACACCTGCTGGGCAAACCCTGGAGGCGATAGAATCGCGTGCGGAGCTTGTGAGCTCAAAAAGACAGGTGCAACAAGGAGCCACAGGATTCGCTGACAGTTTGCACGTGAAGGAAAAATCAAGTCGTTGAATCATGAAGGGTCCTGAGCAGCGTCGCCGCTGCTTGCGAGTTGCAGTGTCCGGCGAAGGTCACGGAAACCGGACTACAGTTGTGGAGAAGGCTTGGCCGGCACTCCAACATGAGCAAAAAGAGGTGTAGATATTGGAGGGCTTCATGGAGATAAGCTTAGAGGACGCAGAGTCCCTATCTCGGAACCTTTGACACCCTGCAGGGCACAACATATAAAGATCTTACCGGAATCCTTCTGCACATGAGAGAGTTTTTGGCGTTTTATCCGTTCGCTACAAGTAAGCGAGGCGTGTCATAGCTTCAGCCCGCCGCGCCGAAATTTGGCCGGGACGCCGTGTGCACCCTGGGGGTGGTCGGTTTGGTTCTTGCGTCTCTGACGGGATGTAGAAACACCGGGTGCGCTTTTTCAGCGGGCCTCTCGCTGGCCTCAGGGCCCCCTCGCCTTTGAGAAGATTACCTTAAAAGAGGGGACAGAATCGGATAAACAAGGCAAGAACAAACAGAAAGCAATAATCAACCAATAGAGGAATAAGGGATTATAAGATGGCTCCATCCCTTTTGAGCAGGGCGAGCCGCGCTGCTCGGCAACACAGCGGGGGCAGTTTGAATCAGAAGCTCAGCCAGCGACAACATTAGCTTTTGTACCGGAATATATTGCTTCAATAGGCAAATGCACTTTGGGACCGCGGGTTTCGTTTGTTCGGGTGTTTGTTTACCTCCACTACGCAGACCAGAAACGTGATGCACAAATAGCCATCTGGCAGCCGTGGGAGGCAACAGGACCTGCACCGCAAGCATCTGAAGGAGGCTGTGTGCAAGCCCACGCGTGATGCTTGGAGTGATCCCGAGAAGGATGTCGAGACATCTTGACCCCTAAACGGCGCAAACTCAGTTTTAGGCCTCAGCATGTCATGAGATGGGCGCTCGGATGTTGAGGAAGCACGCTCTGCCAGCTGAGCCGAGTGAGGTGTGTACAGCCGGGCCATCTGCCTTGAAGAGCCCGAGCAGGGAGATGAGAAAAGAGCAGCGGCATTACGAGCACTTGGGCAACACGACTTCGCTTCTTCGCTTTGTTGTCTGCATCACCCACGTGGGACGTGGGCTTGAGCGCATCAATGGCAGTTGCTGAAGCCGTTGCCTTGCTTGATCGGGCATGTCAGCAGCAGCGCGCAAATTCAACGCACATCGGCTGTCCAGCAATCCTGCGCCATCTACATCACATTAAGCCATTAAGCATACAGCAGCCGAAAGCCGATCGCAGTTGAGGACTTCTGTGGCAGGCCACGGGTGCGAAAGTTCAAAAGTGCTCACAGCCAGTTCATGACTCACATCTTGACGGAGCCGTTGACTACAATAAAACTGATCGCCATCTTCCTAGGACACGAGCATGCGCGACAAGACCCTGTGGCGGCCTGATACACCGATATGATGTGTAATTAAGGCCCGATCTGTAGGGGTTGATCCTCACAGCTTTAAGGAGCGCGTGGGTGTCGGAGAACGCGCCGAAGGTGCCCAGCCGAACATGTTTAACAAGCTAAATTGTTGAGCGCGTCCCCACGCACACACACGAGTAACGCTGGCAACCTGGATGTGTCTACATAACAGAAGCCAATGGCCCGCGCACTCAGAGAGATGGGCATGCAACGGCATCCCAGGGCCAGTTTTGCAGTTTTGCTTACGCTTTGTGCAGGCCCATAACATGGCAGAGATGGACGATGAAAACCTTCACAACGACTCGGACCTTCGACAGAAGAAAGGTTCTGCATAGATTTTGTGACTACGCCTGACATCCCGAGGCAAAGGTCGACAAGAAGGGGTGTGTGGAGGACAGTTCTGCGTTCCAGGACGATGAGCTGACGAAGCTTCAGGTTCGGGCACATAGCCTGACATGGGAGGATAGGCTACTAACTACAGCAGGCTACAGCAGAGCAGAGCTACAAAAGAGCTCTACCGACCTTTCATAGGGTTTTTGCCCTGCCCGGTTGCCAGGTTGCTTGCTCTGAGTAGTGGCATGTCAGAGCAGCCATGCAGAAACAAGCTTCACATTCTCACTCGCAAAGTTCTTCGTACGGCGAATCGCCACACAGAGGAAAACTAGCAGCTAGCGTGGCCTGTCTACCAGTAGGCTAGGAAGTGAGCTTCTGCATTGTTCGGCGTAAAGAACTCAGCGGGGGGGAACGGCACAGAAGTACCTTTTGTCAGTGCAGGCGGCCTTGGCGCAGCGAGAGGCGTGCTTGCATAGATCATGAGCTGAGCCCTGACATGCCGGCGACCACGCACAATCACGCACTGCGACTAGTCGCAGCAACTCCCTCTGCCTTCTGGAGGCGTTGTTTTTGTGCTCTTGCTGTGAGGCTGCCTGTCTACGACTGGAGGGGGAGAACTTCATGCTCAACGCCCAGGCAAGACACCACGTGCTATGGCTTTTAACTAACTTCCTCTATTTTCTTGTTGCCCTATGTGGACACGTGAGCGGGGGAGCTGCCCAAAAAGGTGCAGCAGATGCAGATCGGCGGACAGGAGATGATCAAAGAGGCTGTGCCCCAGGAGAAACAAAAAGGCATTTGCGCCATGGCCTGCACAAGGCTTGCCGCGTGTCCTGCTTAGGTGCGATCGTGCCAATCATACCTGGCCCAGGCTCAGCAGGCCGGTTGCTGCTTGCTAGTAGACTGCAAGGTATCCTGTGCTATCCCTCGAGTTGCTAGTTGCTGATTTGCAAGCGACGTGCTGGGCTTTGACAGCGCGAGGTCCTCGAATGCATCGTCAATAGCCGGATGTCGCTTCGCGGTGATGCACGGCACCAAGTTCTTGATTTCGCGTCCAGAAGTCAATGTCCTTGGTATAAAGGTGCCAAAGCTATGGATTGCAATGTTGCTGAAGCATGTGATTGCGGACGTTGTGTTCGGCTAGGGTCGCTAAGGTGGAGCAAGTTCGTGCCATCCTCTCTGCTGCACGTCTCCTCCTCAAGTTGTGCTTCAACCCGTCGTATGCTTGACAGTGGCAATGGCTCAAGTCATGTACGTCGCTGCAGGATGTAGCTAGTTGATGCTATTCGCAGTTGGTTGCGTGCTGATGAGGGTTCAGCCATTGTCGGTTTGAGGTCGTTCTGTACGCAAGGTGCTCAACATCCACGAAGGCTTGTGAACACGCCTGCAATTCCGAGATGTTCCATCAAGACGTGTGCCGTGAGTAAGCCTGCTTATGCATATGCCCAAAGCACAGCCCACGGCAGGATCACCACAGGGAGGATCGGGACGAATGCCCGGTTCGCCACCATCCTTTTCACGCCCTCGCACCTCGACAACCTCGGGGCATCGGCCCAACAAGGTGCCCACCACAGACCTCTCCCCGGAAGTGAAGGGCCGCTTCTAGGAACGGCTCAAGCTTGGCTAGGAAAGGATGGGCGACCCTGGATAATACATGGTGCGGGGTCTGCGGCGCATGGATCTTTGAAGTGAAGAGGTTGGCTTCGTGTGAGTCCCATGAAAGACTCGACCACACTGCTTGCAATTTCTCCGTAGTCATGCCGCGAGAAGGCCCACAAACGTCGCAAGGACGCCTGCCCTGGAATGTCCACTCTGCGCCTGGACATGGGTGCCAAGACATCTGAATCTGCTCAGAGGTTCTTGCTGAGGTGGAACACAAGCGCCGAGAAAGCTGGAGGTGAGAGGACTTATTTGGGGCCAAGCCCTGGGCCAGCCAACGTATGGAGAACATCAACTGTCCTCGTAACGCCGACCTTTTGCTGGGTACACATGGACTACACTGCACGCTGCATCTGGGCTTCCTTCACCATCTGCACAGATATGGACCTTGCCCACTCGTCAGGGAGTCGTGAGTTGAAAGTTGAAAGGCGCGCGAGTGTAGCATGGATGGGGCGTAGAAGCAGGCACGTAGAGCCCACAGAGGTGCTTGCAGATAGGCAGATGGAGTTGCATCACGAAGGAGTGGGGCAATCAGCATGAGATTACAGAGTGGGTACCCGGGGTACCTGAGCTAAGTGGCCGAAAGCTGAAAGGACGTCAGCGCTTGACAGATGCCAGCCAAGGCCATCTAGGAAGAAGCTTGAAGCTTTCAGTCGCGCCGAGCGGCCAGCCAGGAAAAGCAACGAATGTCAATGAGCAGCCGCCCATGGGCAGTTAAGCTGAGCGATGTCGTGCGATACGAGACCTCGCGACGCAGACAGGGGAATCCTGACGTCGCCGGGTAGACGAACAATTGTAACATGGCGGGTCAATGAGGCGCTTCACTCCCCCAGCCAGACTTTCTTTGCATGTCCGGCTCAGCGGGATGGCAAAGAATACCACGTTCAACAAGAGACTCGGGCCTCGAAGCTTGCATAGTGACTAGTGGTCACCTCTGCATGCAACACCCGCTTTTTCGCTTTTTCATGCGAGGCTACTTTCTTGTCCTTCGCTAGTCGGAAGCAAGCCCGATATCCGACCTGGTTGTCAACAACTGGGCGAGAGCTGTCATTGGAGAGGGTGTAGGGTTAGCGGGCTAAAGAGTATCCTGATCTGCGCTGAGAGCAGTTGGTTCTGGCTACATCCATCAGCGGGCCGAGATGCCAAGGAACGTTCGGTTCAGGTTTTAAAGCTGGTGCTTCGAAACGTTTGGAGATGGATGTCTCAGTCAAGCCGCGTTGACCCCCGACTGTGTGACACCCCTTCCGAAAGACTAAAGGAGCGCACGAAGAATGTACAAGTACCAGAAAATTTGGCTGCTTCTTTTGTGGCGTTTGTGTAGAGAGCCTCCTGCTTCCAGGCCGGCGTCCACGGTGAGACAGGCAGCTGCCAGGCAAGTGGCGCCGGTTGGCTCTCATTTGCTCGTATATCGGAACTGAATGGTCCATGCAAGGCCACAAAGAGCCCGAAGCCAGGCCAGCACGTGAGGTTGGACCGCCAGGTATGTGCACGAACCCACTTTTGCGACGGTTGGAACGGGTTTGAATGGGAACGGGCGAATCTGGCAGAGGCAAGTTGGTGGAAAAGAGCGGCAGGAGCGACGTGAGGAGAGCCCCTTGTGTAGAGCGGCGCTTAGGGAGGAATTCAGGGCATGGGGTGCATCCCAGTTTCCGTTGGTTTTTGCATTGTTTTCTTCCGGGTTGCGAGGAGAACATCGGGTCGGTCTTGACTCATAAGATGCGGTATCTAGCTGCCCAGTACCTAAAGCTCTCGTCAATGCTGCAAGTGTAAGACTGTAGCCATTTGTGTCGGTGGGCCTTATGTCCAGTCCAGTGCCCTTGATTGGCTTTTTCGATTGCTTTGTCGCCTCTTTCCTACTGGCAGGCCTTTCTGGCTTTTCTGGCCTTTAGGTGTGTTTTCTTCGGATTAAGACACTTCCTTGCGCGACCACCACCAGATGCCAGCTTGTTGAAAGTTGCAACCATAGTATATTATTGTTGATTGCAATCAACTGCGCGAGTGCTTGGGCTAGACTGGAGCGCAGGAGCCTCGCACTTCTCCTGGACGCTTTCGAGTTTCTGGACCGACTTTGGTACACGTTGTAGGTACAGCGGTGTAGCGGGGCCCGGTTTGGGCAATCGTCAGACAATGAGGTTGGTTCGGCTGGAACTGGCGGCACTGGTAGTCTCTCTGACGAGGCCTGCGCTTTTTGTGAGGGCTGTAGTTGCGACGATGTTGCCGCAGTCGTCCACACATGTCCCCGAGCTGTCTCTGTTCATCGTGCATAGTCGTACAGGAAGCACACAGCACTCCCTTGGCTCCCGATTTCGTGGCACCTCATTGTGAGGCCACGTCGGTGGCTTTGCCATCGCCTCCCAGTCCAGATCTGAAGCCTTCAGAGCCCTCGCAACCAGATTGTCTCAGCCTTAGAACCTTGGAGTTGGAGCGGCTCAAAGAAATGCCAAGATCTGCAACTGTTCAGGGCTTCAGCGGAAGCAGCCACTCTCACTCCAATGTTTGCGTCGTAGGGCAAAGCCGTTGAATACACTGATAACACTCAGCATATGCGAGCTCATCTAACCTCGAGGCACGGCGGGTGCTAGTTCGTGGTCGGCTCAGCTTGCATACCTGCATCCAGATCGACCCAGCTCGCATCGTGGCTCATCGCCAATTCTGCACACTGTTGAAATCAGTGTGATGTGTTATCGATGTTCACTATTTCACTCCCTACCCAAGAGCAGCCCTTGCAACGGCTGCTTGAGCGAGCGGCGAGTGGTGATGCTTGAACGGAGGCCACCGCGGACGACGGGAGAGATCGCCAAGAAGTCTGGTGCCGGGGCCTGGGCCTCGCTCACGAAAGCGGCCTCAGGCAGGCATGATCGGGTTTGGGGTTTTTGCACCTAGGCCCTCAACTCTTAAACATCCCTAAAATGGTGAGCACTGCAAAAACCAGCTAAATCTTGGTCCGGCTGTTTCGACGTTCCCCTTTGCCAAACCTAAAGCATGCCTCGTAAGGCATCCGGCGCAAGCTTGACTCAGCTGGCTGACCTCCAGACACAGTGGGCCGACGGTGTTTTCTTGCCTGTTCCTGAATCTTGTGCTGACTGGGATGACCTGCGCCAGGATCCTACAGCAGCTTCGCGCTCAGACTCTGCAGACCTCTCTGCGTGCTTGTCTGTGCTGCCGCCTTGAGCATCTTCAAACATGTTGAACATATTTTTTAGCGTGTTGAGGCGGGATTTGCTGGTGGCTGCCATTCGGAAGGGTGCCCAGGCTGAGGCCGACTTCCGGAGCAATTGCACAGAAGGGTCGCGAAGTGCTCTGCATGTCAAGCTCAGCTGCCCTTCTCTCTAAGTTGGACTTTCGAAAGGAGAAGGTGCTAAACATGAAGGATGACTTGACACGTCCATGGCTCAGCAGCGGCGCTCTTGTGAGTTCAGTTTGCTGACAGCGACTCTGCTTGCGATCCAGTCATGCTCTGATGCCAACCCCGGTGGCTCAACATATGGCCGGCAAAGAGCAGTGGCAGCCAGCGAATTGGATGCCCGAACTAACCACGTGGGGACACTACTAGATATGCCTTGAGTTCCATGACTAAGAGCTGGCCTTTCTACGTGGCTGCAAAAAGAGAATTCAGACAATCGAGGGATGTCAGCACATATCCAAGAGGGGAATCCCCCATGTCTGTTTGTTTTCAAAATGAGGAAAGGATGTCATCATCCACAACCTCAAGCAAGAGGTGGGAGTGCTCAAGAACGAGCAGGTCAACGTACAGCAGGATGGGGTGCATACATCAGCACCCGCCCATGAACCTTGCAGAATTTGTACCGTTATGTTCGCACCCCACCCGTGTCATACCCCACCCGTGTCATAAGATTCCAGTAAAGGAACGTTGGCTGATACAACCGAGACTTCCCCAAGACACTGTGAGCTACATGAATGCTGCGCGGATGTAGGTTGCTGTGAGAGGGGGGACAGGTTTACTTCCACAACGTGCCCCTAATCGTGGCATCCCAAGTCTTGAAGAGGCTGCAATCGTGGCTTGCGCAGGAACTCCAGAACCAGAACCAGCTCTTTGAAAGCCAGCTGCAGCTGTTGCAGCGCATGCCTTGGAAACTACAGATCGGCTGTTCAATGACTTCAGCGGCACATTTGGCCGGTTCCGTATCGTGGGAGGCAGCAACATCACGCGCAGCAGATGCAGCAGGCATCATTTGCCCGGCGCGTTTTTTTGCCCAAGCCTGTGTCTTGGACGGACAGGCGCAGCAGTGCCGCCAGCTCGAAGCAATGTTGCAGAGCCTCGGTTAACTTTGGAGCTGCGTGATGGTCCTGATGGTCTCACGATACAATGGTCTCACGATGTGGGGGGGACCTCGGCCACTGCAGGCGTGCGCAGCAGCCACCAGCGCAGGATGCGCCTTGGATCATCTTGGATCTCCTGTTTCAGGGAACCACAACTTAGGGGCTCCAAGGGGCTTTTGTATTCTGTGCGCTTGCATGTGGTTTTGTTTCTGTTCTTGTGAGGCGGATGCATCCCCACTGTCTGATGCTCATGAGGTGAGCTTGCGGTGGGGCACTTAGACGCATTCGCTGTTGAATCTGTTGTGAGTTCATGCACCAGTCTGGCTGGCTGAAGAGTGAGGTAGAGGAGCAAACGCTCAGCAAATGAGCCTTTGATGCTCATGACGCCTTGAAGAGCACGAGACGCATCGAAGCGCTTCGTTGCCGACAGGCCAGGAAGGGCGCACTTGCACAGCCCATCAGCTCCTGCAAAGGCCTTCTACTAAACTTGACCGAGATGTCAGAGTCAGATGCCAGGATATCCAGCGAAATGATTATTTTAATTCGTGCCTCCTCTGTAACTGTAAATGTGATTTATGTGCATGCTCGGTGCTGCCTACAAGATGGGCATGCTTTTCATTCCTGTTCACTAGTTGATGAAACCAGGGGAGCACCGAGCCAATGATTGCACTGTACTTATACTGAAGCTTGCATATGCCTGTTCTGACATGCCCGAGTCGTTGCATCAGAGTAGAAGACTCTGAGTCAAAGACTTGCCCTAAACCCGTGGACAAGGTGCTGAGCTGAAGTCTTTGGTGTCCTCTCCTTCCCCCCAAAACGTTGATGCACGTTCTGGCTGTGCTTCAAGCCGCAGTGCCTGGTGTGGCTCTGAGTTTGTGCAAAGCAGGACATGAGCACATGCTGCCCAAGCCAAACAATCAGTGCCGATCAGTAAGTGACCGGGGGCGATGTCCTGCCCATCATCAAACTCATGTCAGCGTTGTACAGCCCACGCGCTACGACCGCAATAACAGCAGAGCATGCAACATACTGGGGTGCATGTCACCGCATTCGGTCTCGGATTGAATGGCACGCCCCAGCCGGGACAGCAGGGTGCCAGTGTCCCTTGGTGTGTTCACTGTTTATGTACTGCTTGCGTCAAGTCTGCTTGGCATTCTTCTAGTGCCCCTCATCCGATCATCAGAGTGGTTACGATCACGTCTTGCCAATTTGTGAGGTAATGAGCAGCGCTCCCGATGAGGCTTTGTTTGAGCTTTGCTGCGTGTAACATTGGGGGGGGCTGCTCGTTGTCCAACCTCCGGGAGGCGTGGCCTGCTGATGCCAAAGACGGGTGGCTGGGCTCAACACACATCGTGCAAGAGTATACTGAGTAGACTTTCGAAGCAGCCCCCTCCCCCGCCCCCACTTGCAAATACAATTCTCAACGCGAAAGCAAGAAAGACCCAAAATGCGATTCCTTACGCCATCATTACGCTAAGTCGCATGAGGCAACCTTCTGCAGATGGCAGGGCCCTCGTCTGCGCGATGCAGTGTCGTGGCAGTGGTCCCGCTGGCACCGCTCCTCGATCCCAGGCCAGTCCAACGAAACGGACGAAGGCTTGCACCAGGAGAGGCGGATGCAAAGGAAAGTGTAGCTGTGGATTGCCGACGGCCGACTTTGGCTGCTGGCACAAGTTCTTAGCATGTTCGGCGGGCCCAATGGCAGGAGCTGATGGAGCGACAGGCTGTCATCCGGCGACAGCAAGGCGAGTATGTTCGGCAAGACAGCAAGAAATCAAGAACAGCGAAGCAGCTTGTGACCCAAGGTGAAAACTTCTTGCTGGCCACGCAGGCAGCTTGACGAACCCTGTACAGTAGTCTTTGCGCATACCTTCTGGGATCTTCTGGGCTGGGGAGGTAAAGCAGCTGGAGCAGCAGATCATGGATGCCAGCAAAGATGCACGCTTGCTTAGCCAGCACAGAGAAATGTGACAGACCGGCCGGGATTGCATCGGCTTTTGGAAACATGCAGTGTTTGGCCTGGCAAGGCCCAAGCATGTTCTTCTCAGTCCGCTCCTCAGACTTTCGACTTCTCGGCCCCGGAAGACGTTGGCTTCCCAAAGCCGAGGCTGGCCCAGGTCCTGCAGCTCATGGACAGCACTGGTGGCCGGGTGCCGCTGAAGGGTGAGGCCGGGAGAGAGGGGAAAGAAGAGTGGAAAGGAGAGGAAAGGAGAGGGACAGGAGAGGGAAAGTAGAGAGAAGGAGAGGTACCGATCAGGGGCCCACGGAAGAGGCATAGTTCAGACGTCAGAGAAACTGCAGCACAGGTGGACCGTGCCCGTGCCCTTGTGACAGCAGCCCGCCGTGTGAGGCTCAATTTCTGAGCACCACCGCAAGCCAGGTGAAGAGATGTGCAGAGTGTCACGCCGAGGAACCATTCGCCGCGTTGCCTGTTGGTCCTCTGACGATCGGCTTGAGCTCCACAGCACACGCAGAGACAGCACTCAAGCTGATGCCTCAGCACAACGGCTCCTGACGCGTCAGCTTACCAGCTTACAGCCTGCCCTCCCAGGGAAGTGCCGCTTTGGCTTCCGTTCATTCGAACCTGCTGCCACCTCAATGCTCCTGTCCCCGTGAATTCTTCTTGTTCCAGATGAACATGTGATCCCCTCAGGCCCCGCAATGCTGCGTCGGACAGGTGGAGTGAGTTAGGGCAGTTGGGAAACTTCACGGCCGCGCGTTCACCAGATCCGCCTTCATGCCGCTAGGCGGCCGTCTCCCCATGGAAGACCACGTGCCGCTCTGCTCAAGGGATTCCTTCTGCACTTGAATTTGAGAGAGGTCATCATGCGAACCTCCTGCGGAGACATTCCGAGACCCTTAGCCCTTTACGTCGTTCCCACACTCGGCCCAAACACAGTCCAACGCATTCCATCTCTTCTGTTGTGATTGTTCCCTGTGGTGCTACATTGCTACATTGCTACATCTCTTGGCCAGTCCCCACGGGGAGATGCACCTGTGCCCACACAGCCCGGACCTTAGCTGCAAGCGTTGTGGTGGAGGCTTCGCCTCTCTAAGCATCTTCGCATCATGGTGTTTTTCGTGCAAATATACAGCTTGATGCCAGCGTCGAGGGGCCCCGTGCGAGGCCTTATAGGGCTCGTGGAACATGTTTGGCTGAGGTTGGCTGCTTCAGCAGTTGCTGCCCTCGGGGAGGTGTCCATCTCAGAGTTGTGCCGGTGCCAGGCGCCTGGCTTCCTTTTGAGCTGGCTGAAGTCCTGTGGCTCAAGGTTGATGGCAAACCTTATGCCAACGGCACGCCTCCGACAGCTGCAGGCAGATATAGCACTGCGGTGGCGACGGGCGTGCGTAGTGCGGCTATGGCAACTGGAGACTCACTGAGCCTACTGAGCCGGTTCGGACTATGTAACGGAGTATAACGGAGCATAGCGGAGTGTAAGCGGAGTGTCAGGGAGTGTAACGGAAAAAAAGCGGAGTATGCTCCAGTCAGTGACTCCAGGATCGGCCAGCAGATCGCTCTCTGAAGCGCGGCCCGCCGCAAGGCAAGTCGAGGTGCAGCAGTCGGAAGGCCGCATTCTTTCTTCCGTGTCGCAGGCCCAAGGCATTGGCGAAGGACACACTGCAAGACTGCAAGATGCACCAAGTTGGCCTCCATGTCATGAAACGCCCTATGCCGTCATATGTCTCGGCCTGCCGCCAATCCAGTCCTGTGAGGAGAGGGGCAGACGGAACCGAGACAGAGTTGATGCCTTAGACTGATGCAGCCCTTGATGCCTTAGACTGATGCAGCCCTGGAGAGAGGTCAACTCTGGAGGAGCGACTGAGGTCGAAAGCGTTCCCTCCTCAATCTCCAACTCTCCGAACTGGTGCAGTGATATGTTGTGGAGTGCAAAGGGAGTGCCAATCGAGTGAAAGCGAGCCTGACACTCGAGTCTTGCTTTGCTGAGGCACTCGCGACAGGGGGCCAGGTGCTAATTGCACTTACTGACTTAACTTGGCTGAATGCAACAGTGACGCAAGTTCAGATGCCTGCGCCAACTGCTGCATTTGCTTCTTTCACTGCCCATCGCTATGCATCGCCAGCCTTTAGGCAGTAGATTCAAGGGATGGCATCCGAACTTGAGAAGTTTGAAATAGGGAGCAGATAGTCGCAACTGCAGTGTACGAGCCATTAACCGAACATGGTATGGGACAAACACAATCGGAGATGTTTGGCTAAAACTTATGGCTGCGCATGTCAGATAACCTTACGTAGCTGCATTCGGCTGAAAGATGCTTCAAGCCCTAAGCCAGAGCAGTGCCAAAAGTATCGTCAGAAAGTCCTGTGGCATGCATCTGCACATCCTTCGAGACGGAGTTACATGCATCTTGAGGAAGGCTGCCGCCAAGCTGCATTGGTGGACCTGGATGTTTCCAATTGTGTGGGCTGGTGCGCATGAGCATGATGAGGTGCCACCTCACCTCATCACGCTCCTGGGCCGTTCCTTCCGCATGGCGTGAGGGTGGCGCCATGGAAGCTGCCACGCCGTGGGTGGCACCAGGTCCTTGCAGGCACGCGTTTCCTGCGCTTCCTGTGCTCTGCGTGGCTTCCTGGTGCTTGGCTGCTCATTGCTCATTGTGCAGCTTCGGTGTTGCAGTGTTGCATCAATTTCCTTCCTGCGCTATACACAGGAGCAGTGCCTGCGGCGTTCATAGTGTCTGGTTGCCTGCGCAGGCGGGTGTCCTGCTTTGCTACTTTTGAGCTTCTGTGCCCCGCCAGGTTCATAGCGAGTCCTTCCCTTTTAGTGGCTCAGTGACATACCGCAGAGAGTCAGAAAGCAGCAACATTCTGGGAAGGACCTCCAGGGACTCCAGGTCTGTGCGGCGACGGCAGGGTGGTGAGCAGGCACATCAGGGGAAGCAAGGATCCAGCCGGGGGTGGGCTCACTGTGTTCCAGGCCGTGATAGCAGACGTCGAGGAGGCCGTGGTGCACCTCAATGCCCTCAAGAAGACAGTATTCTCAGTAATCTCTCATCTCTTGTAGTCAATTGTAGTCGCTCCGCTCCATCATCCGTATCCTTGACCTCCATGACTCATGACGGATAATTCGCGCATGCACCGGCGCTGCTTCATGGCTTTGGGCAGTCTAGTCCATCGAATGTAAACAGCAGATGACACCACGCGACTTGGAGGAGCTCACCGATGGTGACTACTGCGTGCTGGCTCTAGACACTGAGGGGGAGGATGCTCTGATATGCTTTGGACGCTTTCGTACGCTTTCCGAAGTTAGGCAACGCTGGGGGTTGAGGGGCCCAGCTATATAGATCAATGCAGTGAATTGCCTCCAGGAGTGGACCAAAGTGGGCTTGGATGCAAACAAACGACTACGAGACACAAGTTTGGCAGTCCCGGAGCTGCATTCAAGGTATTTGAGGCTGAGAAGGTTCGGAAAGCAGCAGTGTGAAGGCCACAATCAATAGCTGTTGAAAGGAAGTGAACCTTTGCCTTTTTTAGGTGGTTATGAGCCCCGTTCTAGTGAGCCAGCTGATGCGAGACCATCAAGAGACCATCAAGAGACCATCAAGACCCACACGGGGCGTACACCAGCACATTATGTGGGGAACGTGTCCTAGGTCATCAATTATGTCCTCCCTATCGTTGGACCAGCTGTTGCGTGGCTCGGTGGGCATTCTTGACCGCAAAGCACCGGGCAATAGCCTAGCTGTGCCTTGCTGCATCGTAGATGCTGCGCAGCCTCGTGCCTCTGGACTCTCTTGACTCTAGGAGCTCTGTGTCTTGAGGTTCTGGCAGTGGAGGAACATCCTGCAATTGTGCCTCAGCTTAATTCGGGGAGAAGAGTGGGAGAAGAACGTAAGATCTTGACATGGTTGAGAGGAGCCATATCGTGCTGGGTGACGAGCGCCAGCTGTTGGAGCTCATGCAGGACATCCGGCATGAGTCATGCGTCACACAACAGAGTCCATGTAGAAGCCCTCAGTTGAACGGCAGAGTCCAGTTCGAAATGGACAGGTCACGTTGACTCCTGCCACGAACGGCATCGCCCGCTACCGAAAGTGTCCCGGGACCCTTGTGGGCTCTCATAGGTCATAGGATATGGGTGCATGTCCAATCTGAACGATTGTCATGGCTCAGGTCATTTCCTCGCTGTCCATAGCCTTTGGCACCTTGACTTCGCTTACGATTTCATCCCTGCGCCAGAGGCAGAAGGAAATCCGGTACCTTGGCGCATTGTGACACGTTGAGGGTCTTTGGCGGTGGAGGTGCTTCTTTCAGGCAGTGAGTGTCTGCATGGGTAGTTCGGAACTTAAACTCGATACCTTCGTGAATCGTGCCACTGCAAAGGCAATATCTGAACAAGGAGGTGCGGAAGTGCTCAAGTTGCGCTTGCAGCTTCACAGCCCCGTGCCTGTGCGAGTTTGATCATGCGGGCAGGCTTGTGAGATTCGGATGCTCCAGGCCAATCTGAATCGGCCTAGCGGCCTAACAGAGGCCTTGCATACTGATGCGTCGTGTCGACCTGCAGCAGGCGCTGCTGCTCGCAAGCTACCGTCGGAAGCCCGTGCAGTAGTTACAGGTATCTACAAGGTTCATCAGGCTGTGTCGAGTCTGACAGTGCTGTGCTTCCCGAAGGCCAAGCAGACAACCCGCTGCCTGGCACAGGCGCGCTGCCGGTTGGCATCTTCGATTCGAAGGTGGGTGTTGGGTGCCTGAGCCCAGCAGATTCCACACAGGCCCAGCCAATCGCTGCGACACCTTGATGTGCCTGCGCTGCTTGGAGCTGCTCCACATGTACGCGGCACCGTCCTCTGAAGGGGTTTGTCTTTCTTGTGTTGGTGTGTGTCTGCGCTTGTGTGCAGTCGCGCAGGCACGGGTATATTCTGAATCCACCTCAGATGCGGACCTCGAAGCCCTCCGGCGACAGATCGTGTGGGCCCGCAAGTGTTGTCCTTCTGGCGGTCACTCGGTGGGGCTGGGTGTCGCCAGGCCTGACACGGAGCTGCTCGGGGTCTTGGATTACCTGACGCTGACCACAGGAGCCGCGACCTTCTCGGCGCCGCCCCCAAAAAACGGTCACGAGAGTGCAGTGTCAACCTGACGCCTCCGGCGCTCGCATATCTCGCATTGCCTTGGTCCTTTCTGGAAGCTTTTCGAGGCCATGACGCTCCGGGATAACGTGGCCATGAGCGTTTCGAGGCTCAACGACTTCCGGTCTGAGCGTCTCTCCTCCATCAACACAGCGCATTGTGCTCAGCATGGAACAAGCAAGTTGTGGGTTTGTGACGGGTTCCAATCAAAAGACTGGGGGCCTTTGTGACACCACTTGCAACTGCACCCCTCAGCTCAGGTTTCCGCTCCTTCACTGGGCCGGGGCCACGTTTCGGTCGTTGACCCTCGAAAATTTTATGTGCAGAAACAGGAATCCTGATCTTGAGCAGAACCCAAATCCTGAAAATCCTGAGGTAATCCTGGCCCTTCTGGCCTCCTCCATATCGATTTGCTTCCTGATCGAGGCCTGGGCCCCTGATGCATCTTGATGTTCTATGTCTTACCGCCAGTAAGAGCAGATGGCATGTACCGAGATTAGATCTTTCTGGAGATAGCAGCCGGCAACACCCCGCAGCAATTCCACGCGAAACGTAGGAGATGTTGCATCGTGTTTCCCCTCTCTCGGCCGCCGCCTTCTGTTCCGTGGTTAATTTCCGTGGTCACTACTCGCTATCTCAGCCATTGTGCAGAATCCGCAAAAAAACACACTGGTGCCCAACATCCCGCATTGAACCCGCTGGTGCCCGAAATCCCGCATTGCTACGGTGGGTGGCAAACATCCATCACGATGACGATGCCGGGCGGTGGTGGTGCAGAGGACGACGCAACAACAGCACACAACATCATACAACAGCCACTACGACGATGCGATGGCCACGGCCGTGACCAGCACGACGATGCCTGCGGCGGTGGTGGCGGTGAGGACGACGTTAAAGCGCGCGCGGATGTTTAGCGCTTGCGCTTGCGTCGTTTTCCAACACCTATTGATGAGCCTATCCTTGCCCACCTGCTGTCCTGAGGTGCCGTGCTGCCTGCTGTCTGCTCTGTCTTTAAACGCAACCCGGTTGTCGGATGGCGGAACTTTGAGCCTCCATAGGGCGCTGTGCGAATCAATCCAAAAAGCCAAAGCACAGAAGAATGAAAGATGTACATTGCCTATGGGCTATTGCATGACACGGCCCTGGCATGCTTCATTTAAAGCTCATTCCATGACAGTTGCCCCGACTTTCTTATTGAAGTCCGCATTCTGGTACGGTTACTAGAGGCTCTCCGGCCTTGCTTCCTGAAAGGCCCTTGCCAAATCTTTGCCAACCTGCTGTGTCAAGTAGGAGGGCTGCAAGTGTCTGCTCGCCTGCTGTCCTGGGCCCTTCACTTGCATGTTGCGCACATGGTGCGCTTGGATGCACATTGGGCTTTGACAGCCGTACCAAAAGTCTAAAAAAACCCCACTCAGCCCCGCTTGTCGGGTGTGGGGGACTCTTGAGCCTATGGATATCATTGTATGCTGACAGCGCCAAGCTCCCCAGCCCTGTGATCCCCCGCACCTGGCCCAGGTCGACCAGTCCGAAGGCCGATTCCTGGCCGAGCGCCCCGAGGATTCGACCCGACGGGAGCCCCAATCGAAGGAAGGCATATCCAGGCATATGTGATTGGGGCTCACGTGGGTTCTCGCTTCAGCACTCTACTTCGTAGCACACAGAGTTCATACGTAGGCGTACCATCACCGACCGAGTGTGCTGGGTTGTGGGCGACGCGATGTGGCACGAGTTGTATGCATGCTTGCAAGGACCACAGCCGGCTTTCGCCCATCTAGAATCAACAAAAGTCGTTCAGGCTGCTAAACCCAAAGAAGACGTGGGCGTTCTTGTTCAGAAGTACCTTCGCCCACCCTGTGCAAGTGAGTCGAAGCCCCAAACTGCTGAAACCGCTGAAGCTGCTGAGGCCTGCGGTTGGTGTTCACGATCATGGTGGGATCTTTCTGCGGTTTGACAGCGCTTTGCGCAGATCTGAATGACCTCTTCCGCGGCCCGGGCCTCACATAGCACAGGGTTGCGTATCAGTGTCTGCTTGTAGGGAATCAAGGTGATGATGTAGCTTAAGTAGTCATTGTAGATGAGGCAGCTTCAACGTGACCGAAAGCGCCGCTCAGATGAGCGTTGTGCAGGAGGCTGCCAAAGGGGTATGCTGCAAGATCAACTCCTAACCAATCCAGGCCCTAAGCGGCTCCCGAGCCCCATGGCAAACAATTGTAACACACTGCTTCAAAGAAAGCGAGCTTCGCCTCATGCACTTGCTTGCGGGTTGCAGTCGTTGTTCTCAAAGGTGCTCCGGCTTGAAAACAGCCAGCTCCGACGTGGCCTGGAGGCTGGTGGCTTAAGACTGTGTGAAGACTTGGGGTTCCGGATGCAGAACGTGACGAGTCTTGAGTCTTGGGTTTCAAGTTCGGGACTGTTGTTCTCGTTCTGCTCGTGGCCTAGGTTTGGTATTTAGGCAGATTCAAGGTGTGTGCGACGCCCTAGGAGCGCTGCACATGAAGCTCTGAGCCTGTGAGGATGTTTTTAAAGTCCAGGCGGATCTAGGCGGTTCGCTCTCTGGGTCTGGCTGCCGCGCGTTTCGACAACGCGGAAGATGGTGGCCAGTAAGATTTTCCATCAACATTCCTGTGCAGCTATGCATGCCGTTCCCTTTGGGATCCTTAGGATTGTCTCACCGCCAAGCGCAGACCCTCGAAATGCTTCGGATCTCCGAAAAGCGTGGAAACCGTGGGCCGCCTGTTCGCCTTTCCCGGCCGAGGTGATCACGCACCTGCAGGGATCTTAGTAGCGAGGTTCCGTTCCACAGCGCTGCCGCGCACAGCAGAAAACCCTTAAGGACCTAGAGATGGATTCAGATGGGTCTGCTAGCATACTCGACCATGTGCCCCTGATTCTGTACGCCTTGCCTGCAGTGTTGCTGAAGTGCGGGCACTGTCGGCTTCTCCGGAAAGTCCTCTAAGTCTTCCTCTCCTGGGGGGCTTAGGGCTTAGAACCCTGAATGCCACAAAGCAAAGCCCCTGCCTCAAGGCCGACTCGGGAGCGCAGACGGCTCTTAGAGAAGAGCTTGCGGAGGCCTTTCGAAAGATTTAGGAGAGAGGTGCTCAGAGCGTCCGGCTACTGGACAGGTCCAAAAGCACTTTGCACGACAGCCGAGACCTTGTTCCTCCTGGTACAACCAGTTCTCCATGATAGGCAGGAGGGAGAGCCGAGGCATCGGACCATCGGACCGGGCTGAATTTTGCAACTCGAGGTCTTCCGAGGTGTAGAAAAAAAAAGGAACTTCTGCCTTCCATGGCAAGCTCAGGCGCGAACTCCTCTTGCGGGCTGTACGGAGAGGTGCTCAGCTGGAGGCTCTGGGGCTCATGCTCTGAGAGGGTGTGAAGTCAAAACAGTTTTAGAAGCTTCTGTAGGGTCTACCCGAGTCTTCCCGAGTCTCCCCGAGTCTTCCCGAGTCTACCCGAGTCTACCCGAGTCTTCCCGAGTCTACCCGAGTCTACCCTCGGTCAGGACGCGCTCAGCACGTCGAAGGACGAAACAACCAGGAAGGATGACGTGGCCTTAGCCGGTTAGACAGGCAGTCCGAAGAAGCGAGTCGGCCCCCTTTGCTTTGGAAGCTTCACAAGTAGTTTTGAGCAGTTTCTCGAGGTTAGATAACATTCCCCTCCCTCCCTCACTGAAGCTTTGTGTGTTGTTTTTCCACTGGCGTTTTCTGATTCAGCCGACTCCTTCAGTTTGAAACTTGCTTTCCGAGGTGATAATCTACAACCTTCGGACAGAGATGTCAGGCTTTGGGCAGAAAGCTG
This sequence comes from Symbiodinium natans, assembly GCA_905221605.1. Taxonomy (NCBI): domain Eukaryota; class Dinophyceae; order Suessiales; family Symbiodiniaceae; genus Symbiodinium; species Symbiodinium natans. Next base: position 121,106 of record CAJNDS010002549.1, read on the forward strand.
TGGCCACTATCTCCTTCCTTTACTGCTCTGTTCCTTCCGAGATGCTGCAAGGCGTGCAGCAAGAACTCAAGCAGTGGCATGCCTCAGATGCATGCCTCAGTTTAAGAGTTGTTGAGTCGTTGATACGAAACATGGCTCCAGAGCCTTGCATGAGGCAGCAGGGGCAGTTTGAGCAGCACGTGCAGCAGTTGCAGCAGCAACACTTGCAGCAGCTTCAGCAGCAGGCCGTGCAAATACGTGTACAGAGCTTCAAGTCTTAAGGTGAAGATTTGTGGTGCGTCTCCCACGCAAGCTGACTCAAACCAACAACGCAGTATAGCTTCCGTTTCTATTCTTTGTGTCTCTGACAATTCTGCATCTGCCTCTGAGGTGCTTCTTTCCCAGCTGTCCAGTTGTCACACCTGAGTTGATTTCAGAACCCGTCAGACTCTGCAGGCAGGCCAAATTCAGGAGCTGCAGCTCTTGCAGATCCAGCGCTTGTGACAGCGGCTTGTTTAGAGTGTAGGAACTCTAGGAACCTGTCCAAGGCAACCTTGGATGACGCCAAACCGCCCGTGTCATGATTTGCCAGGCAGCAGGCGGCGCAGTGTGAGCCCGAAGCCACTCTGGACGCGACGTGCCTAGTGCAGATTGGCACACTGCCTCGCCTCATAGTCATGAGCCTGCAACATCAACACTGGGAGAAGAACGAGGATGAGGCATGTGTGCAAGTGCCACTTTGTTGAGGCTTCTTTGCTTCAGCGTGCGCCATCGTTCGGTTCAAGGCACAAGCTACCATTTGACGCTGGCGGGAGTTGACCCAGACATGGGGTTTTGGTGTACTCTGGGCTTTGGAACGTTCAGGCCCGATGCGTGAGCTCAGGGGGCAAACGCCAAGCGCCTCATGGTGCCAAAGCGTGGGTAAAAGGAGGATGCGATGACGCGCTAGTGTTGTGCGTGTTGTGCGAGACGTTGCGAGACTTTTGAGATCAGCCCACGCCAAAAACTCGCAGCCAATGGCCATAAGCCTTTGTCTGAGTAGGGTTTCTCATGTTCTCATCATGTGTCCTCCGGTGCAGGCTTCAGGCCCTAAGCCTGGACCACTGGACTTTGTAAACATGCGAACGCTAAGTTGAGTTCCAAGCAGTGCAGGTGCAGCACAGCAACAACAGTTTCTGCCGACAAAGACTGAGCCAGTTCGCGCCGCATGCCGTAGCATGAGCACGTCTTGCCGGTGTTCACGCTCACGCTCGCCCTTGAGACCTGCTCGGGTTGTGTGTGCCTTGAAGGAGGAGCAGCTGCACGCTCCAGTGCTTTGCTGTGCACTTTGGCTGGAATAGTCGACCATTTTGCTTGTAGATGGCGTATTTAAGGGCTTCAGGTCATTCATTTACCAGCCCATCATTCCATGTGGCAGGTGATACTTGGAGGACCGGGAAGTGGCAAGTCGCTTCTTGGAAGCTCTTTGCAGCCGCTCGGGGCCAAAAGAAGGTGAATGCAGATGTTTCCCCGAGAGGGGGAGAGAGAGAGAGAAGCCTGGTGCTACAATACCCAGCACATGTGTCACACAAAATGACTCGGTGGAGCATGCCCCTTGGGGCGGGCCCCCTTCGGGGGTCACATGCGCTGCAAGCAAGCAAGAAAGAGAGACGGAGTGAGAGGGAGAGTGAGAGTGAGAGTGAGAGTGAGAGTGAGAGTGAGAGTGAGAGTGAGAGTGAGAGTGAGAGTGAGAGGGACCATTCCGGGGCGGCTTTACAACGAACCCATATGAGACAGAAGAGCATGTTGTTGTCGGGGCAGCTTCCGTCCGAGGAGGGGGGAACTCTGTTTGATGTTGAGAAGTTAGTTGAGAGGGGAGCGTCTCCCTTTGGCTTCAAAATCCAAAGCTCCTCTTTTTAACTTCGATCAGCTTCACTCAGTATGGTCCGGGCGTGCTCGCGCACAAGGGTCAGGGCCCGGATCCCTGTCCCCTTTGCCCAGCAAAAGAAGAAAGAAGAAGAAGAAGCAGACGACGAGCAGGCAGCACCACATTGCCGCGCCCGCCCTACACCAACCTGACCCCGCCCCCCCGCCCCTCCTTCGACCCCATGCGGCCTTGATCGCTTGCGAGCGTCACTGCAGTTGGGGACAAAAACTCCGGCGCCTGCAACCAAAACCCAGGACACCGCCCAAGTCGCAGTGAGCCACATCGCACCCGTGCATCCCCCACTCCTGATTCCCAACTCAGCGTCACCACACGACCAACAGGAGAGCAGTCTGCGACCAACCGACGGACACAACCGCAGCACTGTCGTACCAAGCTATGTCCATCCTGCACCACACCGTCATTCCTCGAGCAAGGCAAGTTGTGGAGTGTCCACATGGTAGAATACTTTAGATTACATTAGCACCGTCTAGGCAAATGGGGTTGAATCCAAACCGCGGCGCTCCCCAAGTGATGCACGTTTCGCCCGTCGAGACCCATCTGCAAGCAGTGGCATTATGTCGGGCTGACCCCCAAGTCCGGTAGTAGAAGAAGAGAGACAGCCAGCTATAAACAACAAGTGCAATTGTAGCGCCGTGTTGTGGCCAGAGACTAGAGATGAAACACTGATGAAACGAAAAGCCACGTAGACATTTTGCTTTGTGACGTGTTCTTCCAAGAAGTTCTCCATGGTACCCCAAGCTAAGGCAGCGGCTCCCTGGCTTTCTTGTTGTCTCGCTCGGTGACCTTGCACGTCGGCTTACTTTCAACGACACTTCCCCTTTCTTGAAGTCCGTGACCAAGCAGCTCAAAGACCGGCGCCGCCGGAAGAGGGCCTTTGGCCGTGTCACAGACGTCGTGACCAAAGTCGTGGCCAGGGCTGTTTCCAAGGGCGGCTTCTGGGGTCTTCTAGTGGATGGCCTGAGGGACCATGAGCTGCCGACTTTCGAGGCTGCTGTGGGATGTCGACTCATGCTGTATGCCCACCTCTCCTGTCCAAAGGACGTGATGATGGCGCGCCTTGGCTCACGACAAGATCGGGAAGGAGATGACCAGCTGGGGCTGGCAGAGATGGACGATGCTAGCCGTGTGCGGTCCTACTTAGAGCGGGCAGATGAAGAGGCAAAAACTTTCAAAACCCATGCAGAGAAAGAACCCAACACTCGAGTCTTCATTGACCTTGACGCCACGCAGAAGATCCAGGCCTTGGTAGACGACGTGGTCGACCGCCTAACTGCCTTTGCACAGTCACGCGGCGAGAATTTGGGGGATGCGCTGACAGCCGCAACACCCCTGGACTCCGTGGACTGGAACTTGCACATGTCGGAGGTCGCCAGCCAGCTTGATCAGCAGTTCCATCCAGATGGGAAGCCGCGGGATCCAGCGACCACAGGCTGTGAGAGTGAAAAGTCCCTCCCGAAGTAGTGCAGCCCAGGCTGATCGTATGTGTCTCCAGTCCTTGCTGCTTGAATTGCTGCTTGAATCACTGATGTGCACGATGAGGATGGAATCTCTTCAACACTTGCCCTGCTGGCTCAACAGTATGTAGCTGGAACAACCGGCAAGGTGGGCCACAGGGGGCCTACACGCAGCCCAGCGCAGGCCTGAATCCGGCTGAGGTTACTTGCTCGGCTTGTCCCGTCCTCCAGTCTTTGGGTCTTCTCACGCAGGCTGCAGCACCGAGAGCCGACAAGCACAGGCTGTCAGACTGCGCTGTCGCAAGGGGTTCAGGGCCGGGATCTTCGGATGCTGCTGGTTGGCTTCGTTTTGAGGGGAGCACGGAGGGCAATGACAATAGACTCAGTAGACCCTAGATCTCGCGAGACGTGGAGACTGGACTTTGCTACCCCCAAACCCAAACGGTGCCTTCAGCACATTTTTAAGCACGTGACGCTGCTTGCGACCCTGGGTGGTCCTGGTATTGTAGCAGGTGTTGTGGGAGGACTTCCCAATTCTCCTGGATCCCTGAAACCCAGAACCGATGAATGATTGCGAGGATGGCTGTCTACTTTGCCCTGCGCTCAGCTTTACATCTGAGGAAGTGGGTTCAGTGGAGGCACGGCACGGGTGGCGCCACTGTGGATGCTGTTGGCAAGCTATGCGAGTGCACAAATACTCCCGGCTGAAACTGGTAGGCTTTGGTTTCTTGTGTCCCGGTGCATGAGTTAAATCCTGCTCATAAGTTCACAAGGGTTTGTGACCCTGCCCCAACAAGGTCAGGCACAGGGCGCTCGAACATGCCCTGGTATATCCTGGTATCATTTGCTCGTTGTGTGACGCAGCTCCTCAAGCCGGTCCTCGGCTTTGGAGATTTTAGGCCCAGAGCAGCCGGGTTTTGGATCAAAGTCTCACCGCAGATGGAGCAGCCTTTGCTAGGCCCGGGCGTGTTTTTCGTTCTTTTACTGCAGTCTGCACCTTCACTCTTCAGGTATTGGTGAGTTCGGGGTTGCACGAAACCACACTGGAGAATTCCCACTTCCAACTGGGCCCAGCACGAAGCCTCAATGCCTCAAAACCCCAAGCCCTCGGCGGGCGTGTCTGCGCCACACCCGACATGCCAAATGCTCTTGCAGATTTTTGCGCTTGGAGCTTCGACGACCTAGCCTCGCGGCACCTCCCGAGAACACCACACATCAACTCCGTTGCTCCATTGCTCCGCTCCGCTCTCAGGGCTTTAGGATTTTCCCAAGCGCAGAAAGCTTATGGCAGAAAAAGGGGCTGGGTAAGAGACCGGGGTTCAAAAAATGGGTTGTAGAGCTATGTAGAGTTTATGGTTTGGGGTGGGCCCAAGGGCCTCCCAACCAGCGAAAGGCTACTGCTTGACATCAGTCGAGTGCCCTGCCACCCAAAGCAGAGGCTATGTGTCTGTTTAATGCGGTCTTTGCAAAGTGACATGACCAAGCGGCCCGGACTGATGCCAATGTGCTGCTTGTTATTCAATTAGCTGGCCGATAGGGCTGAACAGAAGAAGATCCCGGCTGGAAGCCCTTGTCATGCAAAGTCAGAAACCCCTGTTCTCGCAGAGCTACTCGTCCCTCGCATCTAGGCCTGGTTCCAGGAATGAGTGCATGTAGCACGACCCTGTAAGGCTAAGAATCCCTGAGCAGAGTTAGAGCCTGAGAGCGAGAAAGATCGGTGTGCAGGCAAGAAGAAAGTCGTGCCGAAAAGGCCGGAGCCGGGTCAGTGGACGTGTGTCCCGTGGTGTGTCCCGTCGTCCCTTCTATCTTTTGGTTTATCTTGCCTCAGGCCAAAAGACGACTTGAAGGCCAAGCTTCCCTTGATTCTGCGGTATCCGAAAACCTTCAACCTGCGACTTGCATGCAAAAAATCATGCAACGGCTTTCAAGGACTTGGGGGAGGGGGAGATTGGGGTGGGGACACGAGCACAAGGCATGGCTTCGGGGACGGCTTGAACTACCGCTTGCACCCATGGACCTGACCTTGCGAACCTGTGCCGCCATGTGCCTAGGTTCTGCATCCTTATCTATTTCTTGGTCGGCTTTGCGGTGCTCCAGTGGCAGGAAGACTGGTCATGGTCGACGGTCGTGTACGTCATGGCGCAAATTGTCACCACTATCGGCCCCAGCCCGAGTTGGTCTGGGTGATCTCAAATTCTCAGAACCTTGAGGACCTAGAACTTAAATTGTTTTGGAGTTTGCCATCCCGAGTCAGAGGCTTAAATGCTGGCCTAAACCCTAGCAAGCGTGGAGCTGCGCAGGCTATGGCGATGTCACAGTTCACAACGGCGGGAAGATCTTTATGACCTTCTACGTGCTACTGGGGATATTGCTGGTGGCGGATGCCATCAACAACTTCTTTGATACCGTGCGTCGGGGCAACAAAGAAACATGATGTTGAGTTTAGTTCGTGAGTTGCAGTAGTTAATAGTTATGATACATATATATACAGTAAAAAAAAATATATATATATATATATATATATATATTATATCTATCCATCTATCTATATATATATATATATATACATATATGTTTAAGGCACTAGCTCGTGGCACAGCACAGCTCGGTCCATCACGCTTAAGGCTCGACAAGGCAGAGAGCGAGCTTGGGGATGTGATGAAGAGCATCGAGTCGGCCATGGCGGGGAAAAAAGCGAAGGACTACAATCCGAGGTGCGCAAGTCCTGTGAAAGATCAGCTTGTGTAAGCCTCTGTGCTGTCTTTTGGGTGCTGCTGATGCATAGATCCTCGGCATTCAAGGCGCCAGGTGTGGGTGGACCTGATCATTGCCATCGTGAGCTATGTCATTTTCGTGTTGATCTGGGTCGCGTTCTTTGCCACCTATGCAGCTTGTATGCAGAGCATGTAGCAGCCAAAGTGTTCCGGTTGGCTCCAATCCACCTCAGGAACACTGCACATGCGTGGTCGGAGGCGAACGCCTGGATGGCTGCAAGGACGATGACTGTGTAGCCACGGGCGGCCATGAACTGACTGTTATTGATGCGTTTTACATGGTACCTGGGCTGAGCTGAAGCTAGACTCAGCTAGACCGACTTGTAGCGGCTGAACGCTTCGATCCGCCCCATGGAATCGAAGCTCAGGCTGTCATAACATTCTCCACAGTCGGCTTCGGCGACTTCACTCCATCAACCCACCTTGGTCGGATCTTGGGCTCCGCGTGGATGATCATGGGAACGCTTGCGTTTGCAAACTTAGTGCCTTGCCACGCACATTCGTGACTTTGCCAGGCAGGTGGTGCTTCTCACAGCTGACCTGTTTATCATTAAAGTCCCATTGCAGTCGCTTGATACCCCTGAGTCATGGTGCTGATTGTGAGGTTGGTGCGGTGTCCAAGCTGTTGCGCGGTAAACGGTCCGAGTACTTGAAGAAGTGCGCAATGACACGAGAAGCGTTCAAGCTGGTTGATGAGGATGTTTTTGTGCATGGGAAAGCTTGACTGCGTGTGACATGGGTTTTGTGGATGGTGGTTGGGTGCAAGCACAATCGAGCGAATTAAGGTCTAAGGCCATTCTTGCACAATGCCCCCCCCCCCACCCCCAATCAAAACTGCCTCGCAAAGCCCAAGCCCCATTCGGGAGGATGGCTCTGGTTCCATCGACCGTGCTGAGTTTTTGCGCTACATCCTGGTCAGAGAGGGCAAGGCAGGTGTTCCGAACATTTGGGGAGTTTTAATGCCTGATGATTCAATGCCGCCTCGCTCTGGGGATCTTTGCTGGCTTTTCGCCTGTAGGGGGCCATTCACATTGTCAGACATCACGTGCGTAGCTGCATGGTCCAGCCAGGTTTCTCGCGAAACTCTGGAGCAGATAGACAAGCTCTTTGACTCCCTCGAAGCTTAGCTGGCGTAATAGATGGTCACAGATGCAGTCTTCGCTGCCACGTGCTGCCAGCAGCATTGCAAAGCGGAACCTCAGGACAGCGATCGCAGTGGCAAGTTGAGCTTCGATGAAATCAACAGCAAGTTCGAAGAAGCTGACAAGCTATGACTGAAGTCATCTGAAGTCCCTCCAACGATGAAAGAGCGCGGCATCTGATGCAACCAGAATGTTCCAACACAGTTTTCCCCTTTTTGCGCGGAAGACGTTCATAGATCGACAGCCATAGGGCCTACAAGGGCAGCATCCTCAAGCGGATTCGCTGGAAAAGGGCGCCGATTGGCGTTGCATGGTTGAGTGGCGGCCAAATGAACCATCCTACCGACTCCTACCCATACTCTCACTCAGCAGGTAAACCTTTGTAAGATTTTGTAAGCCTCAAGCCCTGGAGCGAGAGAACATCAGAGAACAAAGGACCATCCTTAGACGGAAAACCACAGAGAGCCTGAAACCTCGCGATCCTGAACCCGGTCTCACACGTCTCACTGGGCTGCTGGCCACAGAAGTCGTGAAGCTGACTGTGAGGTGTCCAGGGCCGGGCTTCGGTTGAGGCGTTTCTTCGGGTGCAGTCGTTGGAGAACTGAACTGAACTGGCGCGGTGCGGTCCAAGAAGCCGTGCATCGTGCCAGCACTGCAAGTTGTGACCCAAGGATCCGGCGCCAAACGCCGGCTTTCCTTGGGCCAAGGCTCCTGCCACAGTTCGTGCAGTTCCCAACAGGGTTCCTTGAAGCAACTCCGGGATGACAGGGGAAAGTGAGGATGTGAGCTGCGGCCTGGCAGGATGTGGGTTCCATGGGCTCAGTGAGCTCCACTTTCTGGGACAGCGAAGGCGCTTTTGGAGTTCTGGGGGGCTCAGACAGTCAGCCTGCTCAGCGTTTTGGCGCACGCCCGGGAGGTCTTTCAGACCCCTGGTCCACGTGGAATGCCAAGCCGTATTGGGGCGCGAAGCAGCAGTCGAGGGCCTGGCCTTGGTGAGTTTTGATGGAAAGAAGTGTTCTTGCGTTTTTTGGGCCCAGTACAGGGAAGTGACAGAACTCAGGTCAGAAAGCACCTCAATGCCACTTTCACTTCGGCACCTCAGCAACTGGAGGCGCTCGCTTCGCCAGACAGCGACCGTCGTGGTTTGTGCTTGTCGGGGTATGCGAGAGGTGGGATGCGAAGTTTGCGGCTTTCGGTGAGTACTCTGAGCCATCGGAGCTCTTGACTCGACTTATGCAGGCTGTCCGTCTGGTATCCGTGCGCTAAATCCCTGATGGCGCTCAGGTATGCTGTCGACTGGGGACAGGAACAGGCTCCGGCACCCGTAGCCATCACCACAGTCCAAGTTTCTGGGTCCCTGATGGACATGTGAGGTGAAGGGCATCCAGCGAAGCCCCAACCAGCCCTGGCAGACCGGTATGGTAATGCCCGAAGCTTTGCTGGCGCTAGCGGGTGCAGATGTGTGGAGAATTTGGGACTTCATCCGAGCGAACTCGAAAGGTTTGCATCCTTGCCTGCTGAGCCGAGAGAAATACTGGCAGGGAGCCTCGGATGTTGATCTGCAGCATAAGGGGCTTGTGTTGCCCTGATGTGTGACCAGGTGGTGAATAGCAAGAGCAGCGGATCGTACGTGAACTCCCTAGTTACCTACAGTTGTGTGCGACAACAGACTTAGAGGCATTTAAATTTACACATATTTAGACACATTTGAAAGGAATCCCTTTGTCGGGACTCCCAGATGGCCGACGTCGTGGCATTCGATTCGGAGCCCGCGGCCAAAGCACTCTGTTCACAGTTTGCCAAACAGTACTTGGGTACTCTCAGGTGGGTGCCGGACTTTGGATATGGCTCAGACAACCCCATCTCCGTCTTGCAACTGGTATGCTCCTCAGTGCAAGGGCTGGTGCGACTTTACTCATCATGCACTTTGTCCCCCAGGCGTTTCCATCTTCACAACGGGTGGCAGCCCCGGCAGTCGCAAGGCAGTGTAGAGTAGCGCGTGCACAGCCCCAAAAGTCCGCTGGGCATGAGATCGCAACAAGTCATGAAGCCGAAGGCGGGCATAGTGCGGATCCCAGTGCGGATCCCAAAGATTGGTGGCTCAGGTCTACGTGGTGCAGCTCGGCCCCTTGGGCGGGAAGCTCCCACAGGCCTGTCGAAAACTTAGTGTGTGTTTGCTTTATTGCGTACTGTACTGAGAGAGTACTCCTCTTACACCATTGTTGGTAGCAGTTGCTGCGTCACACCCGGCCACGATACTGAGAGAGCTTGCTTCTTCTGACAGGCCAGCTAGATGATGATAGATGCGTTAAGCTGAAGTTTTGTGGCTGTCGATGTCATAGGTCCCCCCCTGTACCAAATGCAAACTATGTGGGCAAGTCAACAAATGGGGCTGCAACAGCAATATCTGTACAAACCTTTCGTTCTGAAGACAGCCAGGAAGTCCAGCTGATGCTTGTCAATCCAGACGCGGGGCTCTTAGGTTTCTGTGGACTGCACCAATCTGTTGGGCCAAGTTGGGAGTTGTCTATTGGCGTTGTTGTGCTGTAGCAGACTAGAGGGATCCTGACATGACAGGGCTTTGTTTAGATGTTTGGTGCTTCATGTTGGGGACCCAGTTGCCCTGCCGAGGTGCTGAAGGTGGGCTTTGCTGTCAACTCCAAGGCGCCTTCAAAACTTTAAGATTGCATGGGAGAGATGTGTCCCCAGACCCTCCGATCCTTGGGATGTCACCTGTTCGCTTTGTCTGCGTTCGCTTCGAATCACATTACAACACGTTGTCCAGAGACGCGATGTTAAACGTGTTGTGCGATGATGCGATCTCAGTTCCAGCAGGGGGTGCTGAGGGCATCAACTTCGTTGGGAATCTAGTTCCGGGTGGATAAGTTTCTCAAGTCAGGACGCCCAGAAGCTGATGCGAACGGGCATTGCTGTGACGCAGGCTGCCGGCCTTCCTGTCGTTCCAGTCAATGTTGGGCTTCGTTCATGTACACATCATCCCGGAGCACCCGAATCACTGCGCAATCGCAGTTGCTGTCGCCAACCCTTGCCAGGGCTCTGTTGTTGATGTGCAGGAAACGTCCAGGGCTTAGACTCCAGACCGGCCGAAGCATCTTGGATGTCAAAGACGGCCAGCATAAGAGCATCACCGTGCCAAGATGTGCCAGCCGAATGGGTCTGGCATGGGGATCTGAGCAGCCCACGTCTCAGCTCCATGAGTGTCCCACGTTACTGCGTGCAGAGTATCGCCTTCACTCCGGGCACCTGCATGCCAGGTCCCTGAGTCTGCGGCGCGCTGCCAGCTCCCTCCTCCGCTGTGAGCTTCTGAAGGATCGATGCTTTGCTTTTTTGTAGTCCTGCCTATGGGGCACTTGTTGCATCTAGCTCAAGGCTTGCTCTTGTTGACTCGTCGGACTCGGCACGATCCGATGAACTCGATGTCAACGTTACATGTCGAGCCATGAGGCCTTGGGCCTTGACCCAAAGCCCCAAAGCCCCAAAGCCCCAAAGCCCCAAAGCCCCAAAGCCCCAAAGCCCCAAAGCCCCAAAGCCCCAAAGCCCCAAAGCCCCAAAGCCTTGGCGGTTGCACGATGAGGACAAGAGATGTGCCTGCTCAGACTGGTCCAGCGAGCATTTGACGCGGGGGCCTTCAATGAAGGGTTGACGGGTCTTTGGTTGTGAGCGTACTCTAGTTTGGCTGCCTTTTCTTCGGGCTTGGGTTTGGGCTACAGGCCAACTCGGGAGGCAATGGATGACGCCTTCGGCTCGAGCTGCTTGTCATGAAGACCGTAAAGACGGTGGAGGGGTCCACAGATGTCCACAAGGAGAATTCAGCTATGGACGTTGCCTTCTGCTTTGATGGAGCGCTCTACCCCCCGTGAAGAAGGGCGACGACCTCTTCGCACTTCGCTCTGTGCACCCTCACAGAGTACATCTGCGTTGAGCTTGTGCCCGAAAGTCGTCGAGTTCCGCCAGTGATCGGGTGATGCTTACAAGTGATGCTTACAAGTTCGCGGATGGAGTCCGAAAGAAGCGTTGCAGTGAAGGCCAAGGTGACCATAAAGGACAATAGCGATGAGAGGAAGATCGTGCCTGAAAAGGTGTACCAAGATGACACCGTCGAGCTATCAGAAGGGCGTCCGCCAGAACTCCAAGCCTTTCACATAGAAACATCGTATTATCTGTAGATTGCAACCCCATTTGCGACGTGTGCTTCGAACGGCTGAGCTTCTTTGCCGAACGTCGACCCTAGGTCCCGCAAGAAGCATGCCAAACGTGCCCACCCTTGGAATAACAACTCCCGGGGGCCGGAATAACTCATTCACGATTCTCCTCCTCCGCCCCCGAAACACCCACTGATCGGAAGCGTGTTTGTTGCGCTATGCATTCAGAGCTTCACCTGAGAACTACCAAGGCCGGAACAAGTCCACTATGCAGCAGCTGCCCCAGCCAGCGTGAAGTGGGCATGGGGATCATTCTAAATTCTAAAATTCTAAAATCCTTTCGTGGAGCGCCTGTGAGGAAGTATGTGGAGTTAGTGATGGCTAGTCGAGGTTAGTTAGTCACGGTTATGTTGCAGCCAAAGAATTTGCAGTATTTGCAGTCAGCAGCACCTCCGTCAGGCTCTGGATGCATGGGTGGCACTTCGCTTGTGACCGAGCTGCAGAGTGTGTTGGCGTACCTAGTGAAGTTACCAATGCTGCGTCCAGCACAAGTCAACCAACAAGCACAAGAGTCAGAGCAGACAGGGGCACCGATTTCGAAAGCACCAGATCCGATGGGTGCCCTGCATTGGCAGGTACTACCTGCTTCACTGAGCGGCCAGCGGCAAACGTTGGAGACCTGGACTTGCCTCCTTTGCACGAGCGGGCGTTGTGCACGGCCGCGAGCATGCGCGTTTCTTGAGTTCTATCTTGTGTAGCTTTCTACATCCGACATATACCCCGGGCTTGAGAATTAAGGAGAAGCGTTGCCGGTGGGCATGCTGTCTTCAGGTTGAGGGGTGTTGATGGGTTTGGGCAGCTGGGCCGAGAAACTCAGATCTTGGCCAGTCTTAGTTTGCTCTTGTGGGCGTTTGCGCCCTGCCGACCGACAAAGAAAGGGGTCATCAGCGTGGTGGTCGCAACCGTAGCCCGGAAACGGCTGGTGATGATAACTAGGAGGCCACGGACGATGAGGATGATGACGAGGCGACGACGAGGCATGATGAGGGCGATGAGAATGTTGTGGATGTGGTGGTCCCGGTGGTCATGGTGGTGGTGTGGCGATGGATTGTTGTTGGGTGTCCTGTGCTTCGTGCATAGCATGTTTGAAGCTGAGGCAGCTGCGACCGCATGTGAGAAGCTGTAATGACATCATGGTGCATGAGTGTACAATGCGCAACGAACAACGAACGGCGGCTTCCCTGAAGTGGGAGTGCCATGTGCCAGCTTAGTGGGTCGAATTCAGCTGCTTGACACCTTGGCCTTGTTTGTTTCTTCCTTTTTTTGTTTTTCTTTTAACATCTGCCATCTGCTGGTGTCGTTGAGGGCGACGTGGTGTCAAGCTGTCCTGGCGTGGCAGGACATGACTTGCACTGAAGGCTGCAGTGCCAGCGCAACACTCGAGGAAGAGAGGCCCTGGAAGCGATAAATCCTGCAAGAAGTTGCTCCGAGCATGGCAAAAACGGCATCAGTGGCGCAGCTGAGCCTTCTTCACTTGTACAGCATGTTGCCTTTCACCATTTGCCTGCCCTTTTGTGATGAAGCAGCTGCTGAGATTGTTTGGCCGGGAAAACTAAACCGGTAGGAGTGGGTCGAAGATTAACCGGTCCTTGATGTCCCTTGCAGTTTGCAGAAGTCATTGGCGCAATTTCTGGCCATAGAATGACATGAGGATCTTGGTTTACAAAAGCCGGGGTATCTCTAACCCGCTCCTGGCCTTTGAAAACGTGGCTTGGCATGAAAGCCGCCGTTCGAAAAAAAGACTTTGAGGCGAATTTGGTTGCAAACTGCCCGTTCCCATGTGTGGCCACGGAGTGTCTTTGGCCACTGACTGTTTAAGTTGCTGTGGCGGACGATTGGCTGCTGTCGGCCAACTGCGCTGGCTCTTCAGCACCGGGTGTGGCGAGGGCAATGGGGTGGGCCTAGGCGGCATAAGGGTAGACATTAAGCGCAGAGTAGGACTCGATACTGGCGTGCCGGCAGACTTGGGTTTCGGTAGCTTTCCACCTTATTTCGGTGCTGAGGAGAGATGCCACTTGTCCAGCGCAGCATGTGCGTGAGATCACGCGCGGCGAACACGCTCTGAAGGGGTAGAGCTGGCCAGCTCCCCATCTTCGACGTTCATGCTCAGATCTCGTACCCTTGGCAGCTCCACCGGACTGTGCAACCCCACACTTGGAATAATTGCACCCGTTGAATTTTCTCGAAGCATCCAAGAGCAACACCGGTCCACACGTTTTGTCATTTTCTTTGCAAACCATGTCGCCCTCGTGGATTCCATGTGGCTATGGGCTCTTGGTGTTGTTGTTGAGACTCGATTCATGCCTCGATTGCTTCGAGATGGAGTGCTGAGGAAGCACCCTGGTAGCTGGTTGCTACTACACATGGCAGCTTGCTAGCAGTGGCCAACGCAATGATAAATGACGGACAGATTTCATCGGCGCGCCCTTGAAAAAGCAGGACCGTCCTGCTGAAAGTGCTTTTCCACACAGGAAGGACCTTCAATCAACCACAGGATCAGCTGCAGTTGGTATGAATGCAAGGGTATGAATGCAAGGGTTCAGGAAGTGTTCGCATGCCTGTACCGTGTGGACCTGTGTGTTGAGGGCTTCAGAAGGAGATGCTGAGGAGTTGCAGGTCAAAAGCTGGAGTGCAAGTATCAGAGCGCAGACTGCCACTCCGACCCTACATGCGGGTCTTTAGTTGGAGGAGGGACACATAGCCACTTAGCCTGACAAAGTACATTCTGCTCTTGTTTAAGCTTTGTCGCGGTAAATTGCATGTTGTGCTCATGGCTACCTCGTAGTTCCGGCAGCCGACATGGGAATCTGTGGCACTTCTGGCAATTGGCCCAATGAGACTGGTGCTCGTGAGGAGATTGCCGCGCATGAGTCGCAGACTTCGAGGCCTCTGGGCATCGGCCACCGAGTGGTCTACACTGACATGATGGGGATTTCCTCCTTGGGCACCGTGAGCGAATTACGGCCAGATGGCAGAATCACCATACGCTTTGATTCAAGTCGTTGGGGAAGTGCAGACGTGACAAGCGTCAGCGTCCTGGCAAACAGCCTGCATGTCCTCCCTTTGACTGCGCACCGTCCCACCTCTTATCTTACCAGGGTTGGTCTTGAGACCTTGGATGAAAGGAGAACGCTGCAGTGGGTCGACATCGGGAGGCGTTCTCTCTCCCGCCTTGAAGCCATGCCTCTGGAAAATTCTCGGTGGTGCAAGGCCTACCGACGAGTTTGGAGCCCATCAAAGGAACGCTACCTCTTCCACCCATGCAGTGAGCCCTTGCGCAAGGGACTCCCAGTCTTGCCCGAGGGAGCCCTCACGATGCCACCCGAAGGTGGGCCTGAGGATGATCTCCAAAAAGTGCCGCAGGAGTTCAGCCAATTCGGCTCCTTTCTGACTAGCTGGACAGGTGAGTTTGCCCGGCTCGTTTTTGAGCATTGTCACCGACGATACTCTGAGAGCATCCCCTGTGGCCTGCTGCTGCACATGGCCCGGCAAAGTCGCGAGCTCTTTCTTGCTGAAAAGACCGTGCACCGGATTTGCACGCCCCAGGATGGGAAGTTGGTGATCTTCGGGGATACCCACGGTCATCTTAAAGACTTGGTTCATGTCTGGCTTCGGGAGGGCCTACCGGATGACAGAACGCACTACCTCTTTAACGGTGACATTTGCGACCGAGGGGATGCTGCAGACCGCGGGGGCATGGAGGCTGTTCAGATCTGGGCCTGCGTCCTGAGTCACAAGTTAGCATTCCCAGAGGCTGTCCATATGAACCGCGGCAATCACGAGGATCACCACTACTCCCTGCACTACGGCGCGAAAGGTTTTTATGGCGAGCTGGATCATCGGTATGCCGCAGACGAAGCCAAAGCCCTGAAGCTGGCTTTCAAGGATCTCTGCGACTCCCTGCCGCTGATGACCGTGGTGGACGAAGCCATCGTCGTGGTGCACGGTGGGCTTCCACGCTTCAGGCAGGGCTCTCCGAATGCTGCTAGCCTCCAGGAGATCGAGAAGATTCAACGCCCCCTGCAGGTTCAGACGCACACGGAGAATCGTCAGGAGCCATCACTGATCACATCTGATCACCATTGCGTTTTCGTGCATGTCTTTGCAGTCATTTCTTTGCAGTGTGTTGCTGTCCATGTGATCGCTTTTGCCCGCCTTTCCAGTCCTATCCACTCCCCCGAACACATACTTGGTAGATCCGTAAGGCCGGAGGGACTGAGTTCGATGTCACATCCGGCACTGTCGTGCAAAGTCCACACCTCGAAACCACCATAGCAAAGAGGACCAGATCGTCACGGATCTGCTGTGGTCTGATCCCCAGGAAGAGAAGGGCATTGGACCAAGCAGCCGTGGGAAGAGTCTTGTGAACTACGGCCCGGACGTGGCCGCGGAGTTCTTAGTGGCGCACAAGCTGAGCCTTCTGGTGCGATCCCATGAGGTTGCCAGTGGCTGCGAGTGGTGGCACCCTTTCAAGTCTGCCGCAGGCTCGGACACGGTGGTGCCTCTGTCCTCCCAGCAGCAGGGCTGCACAGTCACCATTTTCTCTGCCAGCGACTATTGTGGACACTATGACACAAATCTGGGTGGCACCATCGTTCTGAAGGGCTCTGCGCAGAGCTTCCACATAGTCAGCCACAAAGCCTCGGATGCTGCAGCGACTCTCAAGTCGCCGGAAACAACGGAGAAGGTCAATGGCTCGGTCGGAGAGATTCTCAGCGTCATTGTTCAAAACAAGGGGCAGCTGCTCGCAGAGTTTCGAGCTGCCGATGTGCACCCACAGCCTTCGGCCGGCTCAGGCTGCTTGCTCTCCACAGAAGAGTTCGCCGCGTGCTGCAGCCGTGTTGTGCCAGAGTTGCCATGGCAGGAAATCTGCTCAGACTATGCTCCGCAGCTGCTGCTCCATGGCGGCTCCATCTGCTACCTGCGGCTTCTTTCCAAGTACCGATTAGCCTTCCGGAGCAAGGAAACCGAGGCCAGCATGCGGATTGCAATGGCAAACCACTTGTTCGGGTCCTTGCTGCGGGCCGAAGGCTGTATACGACAGTTGCAGGAGAGGATGGAAGACTTGACATCTGAGGAATTCCTAATGTTCCTCGCAGACAGTGGTTGCTGTATTCCACCCAAGCAGGTGCAAATGTTGTACAGATCCCTGGCCCTGACCAGCAGCAAGAGCATGTTTGAGAATTTCGTGGGTGCGCTGTCAGTCACCTTCCGGCAGAACAAGGCATCGGAGGCATCAAGGACTCTGGATGCCCTGTGCCGGGACCTTCTAAGAGCCGATCCAGAGAAGCCCCTAAGCTCCCTGCTCTTGGAGTTCTTTGAGAAAGGGGACGTGGACCGATCTGGTTTTGTCAAGGCTGAAGAGGTGACATCCCTGCTGCGAGTCCAGCCAAGCCTTCAAGTGGCACCCGACAAGGAGCTGCAAAGTCTGATCGAGTACATGGACGTGAGTGGCACTGGCAACATCAGTTATGCCGCGCTTGTGAAAGGTCTCTACATTGTGTGCCGCCCCGCGGTGAGAGCTGGGCAATTGTCGCCAGAGACTCTGCTGGATGACTGGCTCGAAGCCACGTGCTGCCCTCAGCAGCATGGAGAGACTTCTGGGTTGCAGATCATGTGGCAGGCATGAGCACATGCAAGGATAAGCATGTTCTTGCCGAGGTGCAGCATTTTGGTTTTCCAGTACGGCATGGGGACTCTGTCAGGCTTATTTCAGCAGGCACTGGCACCGGGAGAAACTCGCTGCAGTCCCAAAGTCTTTAAGCACATCCTGCAAGCTTTGCCCGAGATCCCGCCACGAGTTCGCAAAGCATACAAGATTAGATAAGTATCCGCGGCCTTTTTTGTGCACTTCGGTCGGCATCCGCAGAGAGGGTACCACAGTACGTGTGCTAGCCTCACGGCATGTCATTTCTGCTGAATGTCTTCCGAGCATGGTTGGTCTTACAGGCTCATAGACTTGCGCAATCTCCGGACTAGGACCTAGGTGTATATGTGTGTGAGTGGTTGGATGCAATCCAGAGTCCAGACTAAGGTATGGCCCTGCTCTCAGCCACCAGCAGATGGAAAGCCTTGTGGTCAGCCACTTGCTCGATTCCAAGCAGCCCAGATTCTGTCAAAACGTTAGTATGTCTAGTCGCTGTGGTTCAATTTCATTCGGGCAACTGAAGAGCTTCGGAAAGTTGCGGATTCAGGTGATCTAGGCAGAGGCGGAACAGGCCGCTCTAGGAAACAGGGTGGGCCTTCGGCTCACTCGCGCTCTCACTGAAGCTGTTCTCCTCCACTCTGCTAGTTACGTGGATTGAGGGCTTCAGGCTTTGCCTGTCCACAGGCATTGTGCAGGTGCTGTTGCTAAGCCGGGCTTGGGAGTTTATCAGAGGTGGGAGCTGCTAGTGACTAGTGACGTCCGAGATCCCCTCAACACTTGTCAAATTGTGTCTCTCCTTCTCCTGTTTGTCGAGCTCATCATTCCCGGAGGTAGTCCCATTCCTACGCACCTTAGCATTCGTGCAAGTTAACAAGAAGCAGAGATGCTCAGGCTTGCCGTTGGATGAGGACGGCCTCTTTGACTACCAGGAATACCTGGCGAGCTTTGAAATCGTAGATGTTGAGCGAACCTATTGAGGCCTGATAGGCCGAGCATCCAAAGTGATGTGGTTTAGCTAGTGCAGCTGCGGGCTTCTGAATTGTACATGGCCCTCACGGTCTGGGTGCAACGCTGCAGCTGCGTAAAGACCTTCGTGGGCCCTTGCTCTTCTTGGGTGTTCCAAATATGGAAGTCTCACTCATGGAGAGAATAAGTCGTGCAAGGGCCTGTCTCAGTTTGCGCCGTGAGCGCCCAAGACCGCAAAGTGGCTCGTCGCAACAAGAAAAGGAAGCCGTAAGTCCGCACAGCTTGTATTTGATCCTCGGGCTCCTACAAAAGTCTCAGTGGCAACTTACCTTTGCAGGCTGGCCTTACATCCCTGTGTGCCCTGCTTTCGCGGTGTATCATGCACGGAGCACGTGACAGACCCTAAAGCTTAAAACCGGCAAGAGTCCCCCGAGCCTTTCTTTAGGAAAGCAAGAGGGGGGGGACGTCCGTGAAATATCGCTGGGGACAGGGTTTCTCGAACTTATACCCTCCCGAAACCCTTCCTAAAAAACAGCCCTGTCTGTCTAGAGAGAAGTCTTACGTAGGAAGCACAAGGAGGTCCCGACAGGTCCCGCTGGCCGTTTCTAGGAAAGAAAGAGGGGGCGTCCATGAAACATCGCTAGGAATAGGGTTTCTCGAACGTACCCTCCCAAACCCTTCCCAAAAACAGCCTGTGGGTCCCGTTGTGTGCTTTCTGGCAGAGTAGTCTAGGTCTGTCTAGAGGTCTTAGTTACATAGCTGGAGATTGTTTGGAGAAACCCTGAGTTTCTCGAACGTACCCTCCCGAAACTCTTCCTAAAAAAACAGCCCTGTGAGCGCAAGCTTTGCTTCCTTTTTGAGCGTGGGGGGTGGTCTGAGGGAGACCCCCCCCCCCCGCTCCCCCGCCCCGCAAGGGTTGTTAAGAATCGTTTCCTATTGCCACACCCCCCCCCCCCCCCCCCCCCCCCCCCCCCCAACCATAGCGGGCGGAATCATGGGCTTGAGCAGCATGTCGATGAAATTTCGCTACCAGGGTCCCAGCTTTGCTGCTTGCACTGCCCAAGGCATCCGCGGCAGTGGTATTGCTACCAGCATTACCAGTGTGTGGCGCTGTCGCTGGTGCCGGTGCCGCAGTCGGTGTGATGACATGGGGAGCAACCAAGCTCCTGGAGGTACCTTTGGTTCAGGGAGTTGGTTTTCGGTCAACGCAGAGACGTGGAAGGAGACGTTGGACGCTGCAGCAAGCACGTCGGACCGTGTCCACGTCCAACCCGGACCTAAGATGAAGCCGTGGGGGCTCACCTCCGCTCCGCTAACGAAGCGACGCCTGACGGTTGCTTGACTCTGATTCTCTCTGAGTGCGCTCTGCAGCACGCATCCAGCCCACCACCTCGGGCGGTGCGCAGGGCAGGGGACAGCTCCAACTTCCGCTGCCTTGGTCAGGATGCGGCGGCATTGATCAATACGACAGTGCCTGAGCTCCCGGAAACAGGCAGCAATGCGTTCCGCGGATTTCCGCGGCGCTCCGGTTGAGTGGGTGCACTGCTGAGGCGCTGGAGTGTGAGTTGGCGTCAGGCGCAGGGTCATCAGCGTCATCCTCAGATGAGCCAAGGCCTGGCGCGAGTGCCTCCAAAAATTGGCTGGCCGTGCTTCCCACAGGACATTGGGCCAGCCAATTCCCTCGGAACCAGTCTCCGCCTCAGAACTTCGCAGCTCGTCCTGCGCGATGCCTCGCAAGCACGACGCACAGGCGCAGAATTTGGTCAAGAGCTCGAGCAGCGGCTCACACTACAGCGCGTTGCACCGTGTCTGACTGAGGCGGTCAACCCTTGCAATGTGGCCTCAGTACATCGGTGCCGGGTATGCAGTTGCAATGTTCTTACCGCTCCGATGGACAATGCGTCGGCGCGTGTTGGCATGTTGATACGAGAGCGCCGCCGTGTGTGCATGTGTCAGCGTACAGTGAGGAGGTCAACCCGAATGCGTTGTGGCAGCGGAGTTCTCCGTCTAATGAACATGAGCCCGCAGACCCCGCAGCACAGGCTTGCCAATCAGCCCAGGCTGAAAAATATGGCACAGCCATGAACGCGCCGCAGCTTGCAATGATCCCTCCTGCATTGCATGCTTGCAGGTGTTCTACACGCGAGTAATGCAATAAGACGGCTCGCCGCGGTGAAAAACGGCAACGGAAGCATGGTGTGGAGTCCTGATGCCAATGCTACCAGTCGTAGTGGTACGCTGCCGTGCCAGTACCGGCATCGTTCTGGCGCAATATAAGGCCCCCCCCTCTGGAAGAGCTAAAGCTCTTCCATTCACCCCCCCAACTTCTATTCCTGAGTGCTTTGTACCGACATGCTTCGCATCTCGGGACGTTAACTTGCTCCCGAATATGAGAAACGGAAACGAAGTTTCCTTTTCTCCTATTCGGTTCACAAGTTAATAGTAGATAAATATTATATATAGTGGAAGCGAAGCTTCCGCCCTTTATTCCTTACGAGGCTGATGATGCAGAATAGGCATCATTAGCCGACAAAAAGACCGATTTCAAACCTTAAGGTAAATGAAAGGTTTAAGCCGACAAAAGGGCAATATAAAAAGCGAAAAGAACACATGTGCAAGCAGGCGCAAGAACTCACGATGGCGTCTCTCTTCCAAAACTCGTGTTAAAGCGCCATTGTTTCTGGAATTCGGGCTCCAGATTTTGATTTTTTTGCTTGCGCTTGCATCCCTCACCCCATCTTCCTTTAGCTCGTAATTAAGTGAGATCCCTTGCCGCAGCCGCTGGTCCTGGTAATGCCAAGATGGGGAAGGGAGGTCTTTAAGCTTTGCTTGAGACATTGGCCAAGAAGCAGTGACAGCGGATAGGTTATTGAACTTTGGCCGCTTCCGTATCACAGACACGTGTTCAACACTTGCAGTTGTTGCTCCAACATGCTTCCACAATGGCGGGATGACGCCGTGGACAGTGCTGACACAACTGCGCTCGGCTTGAGAGCTTTATGGCCGTAGAACTGAATGAGTACCTCTGCTGCATTCCAGGTTGAGGGCTGCTCGCATAGCGTGGCGCCGAAAACTTGTAGCAGTGTGTGGGAGGTGCATGGCCGAAGGTACTGCAGTTCACAACATGTCTGAGCACATGTGTTTGTGTTTGTGTCATGCTTGTACGCCAAAAAGTGTATACTGCATTTAAGAGGCCCGTGCCTTATATTTACTGGGACACACGCCAGGGAATGAATCGGCTTTTTTGTTGCGAGTTCCTTTGCGGACGGAGAGAGGGGGGGGGGTTGAGGTCCATTTGTTTTCTATTTGTCGCAAAGCTGTTCACAGCAGACATGCTAAACAAATGCAAATTAGTTCTGGGTTGTTTTCCAAGAATTACAGGCCAGCGAAATTCTAAATACTACTTATGTGTGTATATATATATAAACATGTAGTTTTATGTATTCATATACTATGCATACGTATGAACATATGTGTGATCCAATGCGTGTGAGAACTAGGCCTCGTACCAGTATGTACATGCTGCCGGGAGTTTCCCGAGGCAAGTGCTGGTTCTTTCGCTCGGATCTTCAGGCTGGGAGGGACAGGGACAAGAAAGGCGTAAGCACCATCTACTGTAAACAGCAAACCTTGGAGTCTGTAGAGCCGCTTGGGCCCCCAGGTTGCTCGGCAGCTTCCATCAGTATTTGTACCATGTGCCTTACCAGGTCTCTGCGTGGTGATTTGCGCGGCTGTTTGCTGCTGTCGGGACTTTGTCCGCCGCAGCCGAATCTTTGCCGCACAGAGGATGGAAATGCGAGATCGTGTGAGATCGTGTGCTTGAGCAAGGGGCTCCCCGAACATTGCTCCGCTAAGGCTTGCGAGAACTTGCCGCGGAGCCGGCTGCACCTGGGCAAGCATCCTAGAGCCCTAGCTTTTCGACTGGTGGAGTGAAAATGGCTTCCCAAGCAAGTGGGCAGCCGACTTTTATGCTGTATAAATCATGGGCTGTTTGCATGCCATAACAGGGAAGCCCTCACAGCTACCACTTGGAGCAAGATCCTCTTTGCTGCTGTGCTCCCAGCCCTGTTTTGTTTTCGTTAGCTCAGGACCTAAGTCTTGTGTCGTGGAAGTCTGGCCTGCAGAGTGCACAGTGAGTAGAAGCCCTTGAACCATGGTTGAGTCCCAAAACATCTATAGCGCCACACGTGGCCACCAGCGCATAGTACTCTGAGATTTCTTAGAGTTTTGGCATCGATTGTGCAAGAGGAGGACAGGGAGGAGCCGGAGCAAGGCCTGGCTCGGGTCCTGATCACAGGCTACCAAGCGCCCATCCGAAGCTCAGCAGAAGACATGGATAAAGTGACAAAGTTTCAGGGCTTGGAGGTCAGGTTAGGGAAGGAATGGGGCATTCCTTGGGAGAATCTAGAGGCTGGGGCGTTTGGTGTTGCACGACTGTGTGAGGCCAACAAAGGAGTTCAGGGCTCTAGGAGGCCAGGCTTTGCTTTTGACATCGTCTAGGCTTTCTCATGCTTGTGAACAGCTGAGGCCGCCTTGACCCCTTTGCTTTCCGCAAGACGAAACTGAGAGGGAACAATGCGCAGGCCAACTACGAAAAGGTGACGTCAGCTGGAGAAGACCAGATGGATCGCCTGGTTCGCGCCTACGGCTCCCTGGCTGCGGAGATTGATCCAGAGGATCGGCTGAAGCTGCTGGTCCCCAGCACCAGGAGGAAGGAGTCGGCACAGGCTGCTATTGAGAAAGGTGCTCGAATTTTAGAGGTAGAGTCCGGGGAAGCTCCTTCCCGCCAGCCGGAGTCCAAGAAATCCTTGCCCAGGCTTCCCCAGCAGTCGAGGGTCCGGGCTGATGAAAGCAAAGAGCAGGCCGCGCAGGCCCCACGGACGCCCGCAGTTTCAGCTCCTCGGCAAAGCAAGCCGGAGGGTCGGATCCCACCACAAGTGCTGGGCAGACCTGGGGAGGTTGCCGGAGCATCGGGAAAGCCCCTGGATGCATCCGTTTCGGAGATGCTTCTGCAGCACATCGAGCTGCCTGCCCCTTCGCCCCCAGCTACTCCAGCTCCTCCGGCCCCAGCCCCCGTGGCCGCCGCGGCTCCACCCACAGCTCCCGATGCCGCAGCCGCTGCGTCCTTGGAAGCTCTGCAGATCCCACCCGCTCCCTCAGAGGGCAACGAACCCAGCGAGTCACGTGAGCGGGAGGACAAGTTTGAGGCGCTGGATGCGGAACTGAACGAGCAGCTGAACCAGTCAGTTTGCCTGGCGCTGGACACCAAAGCGCTGCACAAGTCAGTTGCTGGCCTGCCCAGAAGTGGCCAAGGAAGCCGAACGAAGATGAAGGCCAAAGGTCGCAGCAAAAGCGCTGCATCGCCAGAGGCGACCTGAATCGCCTTGTTCCACCACGCACTGCAAAATCTCGAAATACCTTAATTCTGCATGCCTAGGGTCGACATGCCGACAGCAAACTGCAGACAGACACGGGTGTGGCGTCGCGTGCTGCTACGTGTTGCTCATACCGCTTCCACATCGCGTGCATCAAGGCATGGCGACAGGCTATCTTAGCTTGCACAGAATGGCACTGCGGATGTGTAAACCCGCAACGAGACCCAGACTCAGACAGATCTTATCTACAGACACTTAGCTCGCGCAGTGGGCCGAACATGGCCACAAAGAGCCTTGACTCCAAGCGACAGCAGTCTTTTTTTTTTTGGCATGCCTTGTTGGTCCGGGGAGTGGTCGACGAGTGAGGAAGAAGCGGAGCAAGGGCAAAGCGCCGCTGAACTGCATGATTTCAGACAGCTCATCGCAAGAGTTGCCAGGCTGCAAGCTTTGCAGTCGTTGGGGGCAGGTCTGCTGCGGCCGAGCCGGATGCCGGCGACACCGGTGATCAAGGAGCCTCAGAAGCAACTTCTTGCAGCTTGCAGAGATGACGCAAGGACGCGCCAGGAAGTGCCTTGCGGGGCTGCAGGTGCGGAGCCGCAGAACAAGAAGGGGAAGTACCGAAAAGATAAGCCGTGGGACCACGAAGGCATCGACCACTGGAAGCCGGTGTGCCCTGGCTGAGCCTGGCTCTTGCACCTTGCTCCTGGGCTGAGAGCACTCTTATTACCCAACTATAACTGTTCTTATAGCCCAGTCATAGCCCTATTAGCTTCAGGGGCTCATAGTCCCGCATCAAGTTCAGACGTTCAGATGTCCAAGGGCCATCACGAAGGAGGATGCGCCTTCGGGAGGCTTGCTTCTCGAGGAGAGCTCCTTTGCCACGCTTTTCCCACAGTACCGGGAGCAATACCTAAAGCGCCCGAGCTGCAATAGTTCAAGAACTCCCATGTGCATGAGTTCGTCCTTCTCACAACGAGCCGCCGCGAGCACCGGGCACGATTTGTGAGGCAGGTTTGGCCCGATGTCCGAAAGGTGCTTGCCGAGACGCACAGCCGCACTGATGGTTGATCTGATTAGCACGGGCTATGGAGGATGTGCCCAGGTGCTAGTGTAGATCATCTTTGCGCCCAGAGTCGCCCAGTTTGCTGTGACATCATGATATAGGGGGTTTCCTAAATTAGGGGGTACCTCGTTGGGGTTCTTATCTTAAAGGAATCCTACTATTTGGGGATCTCTACTGGACCTCCCCTATTTTCGTACACCCCCATATCTCCTCCTTGCTGCATGGCAGGCACGAGCTCTCAGCAGAGTTGAATCTGGTCGAGGGCTCCATGACAGTGAAGACCACGAAGAAGACCTGGGACCCGTACATCATCATCAAGGTCCCCGGTTTTTGTCACCCCATGCTTCTGAATCCTGGATATATTGCTCTTCTGCTTCTGGATCCTGGATCTTGTTCTTCTGCTTCTGGATCCTGGATCTTGTTCTTCTGATTCTGGATCCTTCAGATCTAGGAGGGCGCTTGTGTTGATGTGTTTGCGTGGGTGCGTTCCCAAAGAAGAGGCATATGTTTCCGCAACTCCGTAGGTCCGCCATTCCACTTTCGAGTTCTTGCCCAGCGCACACAAAGGTAGTCCCCCCGCAGTGCGCGCGTGCTCTGGGCGGGTGGCAAAAAGTCCGCGGGCCAGAATCGAATGGGAGCTAGAACCTGGCATCGCTTCTGGCCTATACTAGTTAACAAGCGGCAAACTAGTAGTTGGCATTGGATGTTTGGTCTTCAGGCTTGGCATATTCCTTCTTGGTAACCTGGTGCCAACATCAGTGCTGTGTTCTCTGCTGATGTCTTGCCTTGCGGCTTGCGCAGGCACGGGACATGATCAAGCTCCTGGCCCGAAGCGTCCCGCTGCCTCAAGCACAGAAGGTCTTGGAAGATGAGGCCATCGTACCCGACGCACCCGACACCTTGTTGCACGGCTTAAAGTATTCCCAAAGCTTCCCGCCCTGGACGCCTCGCAGGTCTACTGCGATATTCTGAAAATCGGTGGCGGCTTGCTTGCAACATTGCTTGCGCTATCACGAAACCACACGAATCACCGGTGCAGCGTCAGGGAGAGGGGACAGGCTTCAAGTGTTTGTTTCTGTTCTTGTGGACAATGGGCCGTCTACAGAGTAGACACAAACACAACAACAACCGCAACGACCGCAACCGCAACAACAACCACAACACAGCAAAGCACTGTGCTATTGCTGCTTGGCCACGTGCCACATTGAGGCCTGGTCCGCTCCAAGGAGCGTTTCGTGAAGCGGAGGCAACGCTTGGTCGGGCCAAACGGCTCCACCCTGAAGGCAACAGCTCATGGGCTAATTGCCAGTTCCTTCGTTTTCTGAGCGTTTTGAGTGTAAGGTAGTGCTATTGATCATGGCCCAGATTCCCCATTTTTTTGCCGTAGGGCTGGGGCAAGTCTGTTCAGCATTTCACCTGCGTTCTCTTGAGCGTGTGGATGCCCGGGAGGCCATCGAGCTGCTGACTCAGTGCTTTGTGCTGGTGCAGGGGCAGACCGTCTCCATCATGGGTTCCGTCAAGGGTATCAAGCAGGCCGACCCCGACGGTGAAAGCCGTCGATCAGGATTGTAAGCTTGCAGCAAGTGGTGAAGAAATGACATTCACATGGATGAGCGTGGGAGAGACCTTGCCGCCTACGCGGCCTGCGCCCCTTTTGCGGGGTCCCCCCATGCAGGTTCGACGCATCGTGGAGGACTGCTTTCGCAATATACACCCGCTGCTTGGCTAGGCGAACGTCGATGTTGCGGGGCACTTCTGGAGGGGGAAAACGAAGATGCCAAATTGGATTGCTTGGGAGATCCGAGGATCTATCACATCAAAGAACTGATGATACGCCGGGAGCTGGAGAAGGAGAGGCCATTTAAGTCCTTTCTCCCTCCCACCTCCCACATCAGATCTTCCAACCATGGTTTTTGTTTATGAGTTACTGTAGGTTTAGGGTTTAGGGTGTAGGGTTTAGGGTTTAGGGTTTAGGGTTAGTATTTTTGTTAGGCTTAACGGTGGTTATTACCGGAACCATGCTTTCCAGGACCCGGAGCTGCAGAACGAGAATTGGGACAGGTTCTTGCCCCACTTCAAGAATCGCAACGTGCAGAGAAAGAAGATGAAGGACAAAAAGGCGGGTTTAGGGTTTAGGGTTTAGGGCTGAGGGTTGAGGGTTTAGGGTTTAGGGTGTCGATCACTCATTCAGCTGCGCTGCATCTGGAGTTGGCGACTTGGTGCATGATGTTGCGCAGGCCAAGAAGAAGACCAAGGAAGTCTTCCCACCTCAGCCTACTCCCAGAAAGGAGGACCAGAAGTTAGTCAGAAAGGCTGAGAGCTCTTTTGCATGGGATCTTCTTCTTGCGGCGGAGGATTTGCAGATGGAGTCCGGCGAGTACTTCCTGAACGAGACTTGGTGGCCCATAGACCGGCTCACGTGCTGGGACTGCCAGCAGCAAGAGTCCCTGCCCTAATCTATATTCTATTACTTTTACCATATATAGTATACAATCCAAAGACATAACTACATTGTATGTGTATATAAATACAAATAAATACATGGAAAAAAGCAAATAAAAACAAATAAATATAAATATTTACAAAAAAGAAAGAAATAAATAAATATAAATATAAATAAATAAATAAATATAAAGAAATAAATATATATATATATACAGCCCCGAAGCTCCCAGATCCACAAAATTGCCTTTCTGCAAGGAGAAGGAGAAGCAGCTGCGACAGCGGGTCGCAAAGCGCGAGGCTGGGAGGATCATCATGATAGGAGCTGGAGCATCTGGGATGGGGCGCCTAGGGGGAACTTAGGATGCTGTGCAGCCTGGTACGGGGTTTTTGGGGCCGGTCCCGAAGCTCCATGATCATGGCAGGCTCCAGGTGTTTTTGACTTAGGGGCCAGTGTGGCTTTCGATGCTTACAGTCGGCAAAGCCGTTGCCAAGCGGGAGGGGGGGAACTTTTTTTCTCGGCAAGTAGCAGACTTGAAGATTCGGGCCCAGGAATCCTTCCAAGGGTCTCTAAAGCTTGTCGCTTCATCTGTGCGTATCTTGAACGAGCTCACATCACTCACATTATATTGCTTGTTTTGCAGCTCAAGGAATGAGTTGGCATCTATCAGTGACTAAGTGATGCCACGCCAAGCATGCCATGCATTTCCCTACTCTCGAGCTCTCTGGGGGCTTCTCTTTCAACTTGGCTGGTTTCCTGCGAGGCGCAGCAAGCGAAGAGCGCGGAGAAGCGGAGAGAACGCGCCAAGGCCCTGCGTTGTTGGGATTGTGGTTGCAGGAGGGTTTGGGGGGTTTTGAAGGTATAATGGTTGGGTGTCTCAAGCCAGAAACGTGCTGCCCGAAGATTGAGCAGCCTTCGGCCTCCAAGGAGTTCGAGCCCCCGGCGCCCGCGAAAGCCAAGAAGCGGAAGGGGCAGGATGCCGGGGAGTCGGCGCAGGAGAGCACTCTCCACCCTGTGGTTTCCACCCTTTGGTTTTCAAGGATGGGCCATCTTTGTGTGGTGTAGTTAGTAGTTGTAGGGTACGTCAAGACTAAGCGAGGCGTCGGGGGGGGGGGGGATGCTGCGTACAAGCACACTCGAAAGGACATGGCACAGCGCTTGGCCAAGAAAGCGAAGGCTCGGGAATGAGTGTTGAGGCAGTTCACCAAGCTGCTCCCCTCAGCCCCCTCTTTGAGCAGAGACCCTGCGAGGATTCTCAGCCCAAGAAGCAGCGCGCAAAGTCTGAGTTGCTTCTGTAGCTGACCATGTCCCATTGGGAGATCTCCACAGCCACAGCGTGAGATTGTTGCAGCCACGATGCCAGCGAAACCTCGCGGACAAAACAAAGCTGCTGGTCTCGCTCGGCCAGAGTCCCAAAGTCGTAGAGATGTTTGCCAGCCAGGGTCATCAATCTGGCATGTGCGCGCACAAGCTCATGGCCGTTGACGTTGGACTGACGGCAGGATACCTTTGCATGCAAGAAAGAATAGTCCAGAAAGAAAGTGCACGAACGCTTCAGACACTGCCAAACTGCACGTCTTTTGACAAGTAGGTTATCGACAAAGCCTTCAGGTCGCGAATAGTACACAAAAAACGGCTGGCACTTGATCAGCCATGAGCAGCCTGCATGACAGCAAGGAGCTAGTGCCCAGGGTCCACGGAAGGTGACTAGGAGCCAGGAACTGGCCACCTTGAGCTGCCCATGGCTCCAACGACTCCCATGCCATTAGGCGCATAGTCTATTCTTTCTATTCTTGCACTGTCATGAGTGGCAAGGATGGCAAGCTAGCATGTATGTAAACGTCAGTGAGAGTGGTGCTGTCCAGAACACAAAGCACTCGGCACGCAGGCTTGCCGAAGCTTCGCTTCAGAGGAGTGCTTGACTCAGCTCCACCGGCCCACTACTTCACAATTCGGGTGCGGAGACGGAGCGCGACAACCATCAAGCACTCGCAATCACTCGCATAGCCAAGGCATGCCTCTTGGCCATGGGCGGGGCTGTCCTGATACTCAATTGTGCCGGCTGGATCTTGCCCGTCAGTTTCTGCATCCAATCTCTACCACGTCTCAGCGAGAGACATGAGGCACAAAGAGTCCGGGATTACCTGAGGTGTGCAGATCTTGGGTTGTCGCATCCCGAATATCCTGTTGTGTCTGTCCGTGGCTTTGCCTGCGGCCTTACATATTCCTACATATTTACATATTTTGTGCAGGAGTGTGCCGTAGATCTTGGCGACCAAAGCCTGAGACTCTCAGCCATCTGCTACCTTCCGCTTTAATAACAACAATGATAGTAATAAATATCATGATACTAATAATATGATTAGTATCAACACTATTACAGCGGCAGATCGAGGCACGTGCTCTGCGCAGCCCAGCGCCGCAGCGGCAGCCCGGACACAGCTGCTCGGTTTGGAGTGCGAGGTTGCCTGAGGCTCGTGCTGGTCCGTCATGCCATCCACACGGAGTCACACGCTTCTTTTTGCATTGCACATGTGTGGCAATTGTCGTTTCTGCAGGCTGCAAGCTTCCTGCGCCCTACGATGTGCTACAGAGTGCAACAGAGTGCAGACCATGAAGCGACGAAACCACCGCAATGCGCCCAATAATTCCCCATGCTCTTAAAATCCTAAGCCCGATCCGAACTCCCAAACACCGTTGCGCTCATGCCGCGCCTTTTCCAGAAGTGGCTGTGGGTGCTGCTGGCCGCCGTGCCCCAGGTGGACGCCAACACATGCACAGCTGCGGAAATTCCGGGGCTGCTAGCCAGCCATGCCACATCGTCAAGCTGTTGGACTGTGATTGTGGTCAACCGACAGAAGGTGGTGTACGATGTCACGCGATTGCTGACGAACCATGAAGGTGGGCGCAGGGTCATTGAGCAGATGTGTGGGATGGATGGCTCAATTGGCTTCTGGTGCATCCACAGTATGGAGGACCTGCAGGAGTCCATCAACGACGGGGACGCCATGGAAATCTGCCGGAGCGCAGCCTCCATACCAGCGCGGCGCTTGGATGAGGATGAGGATGAGGATGAGGATGATGAGGACGACGATGAGGGGATGCGGACCAACTGCGCGGCCGGGGGTTCATTGCCCGTGCCCCCTTCCACAGCTATCCAGGCCTCTGATGTGACTCTACACAAGTCCTCAGATGATTGCTGGACCAGTATGGACGATGGGACTCGGAAGGTTGTCATGGACTTGTCACTCTACACACACTACCATCCGGGTGGAAAGGCGTACGTCTTGTCCATGTGTGGCCAGGATTCGACCGCATCCTTTCGAGCCTTCCACCCCTTCGCGTACGTCACGCAAGGAGTCAACCATGGATACATTGTGTTGAAGGGGCTCCTGCAAGGTGAGTATCCAGCACCTCCGACAACGACCACGGCTGCTGGTGGCACTCCTTCAACTCCTTCGGGCGGTGGCTCCAGTCAATATGCAGGGATCACAGCTGCTGTCCTTGCCACTCATTCTACTGCCGGCGACTGCTGGGGCCGGGTCGGTAGCTGGGTTGTGGACATGACGGCCCTCCGCAGCACCCATCCGGCGGGAAGCTCCATGCTGCTTTGCGGTCAGGATGTAACAGCTTCATTCCGAAGCATCCATGCCGACTCCTACATCTCACGCATGCCTGTGATGGGCACCTATGACTCAGGAGGCAGTCGGAATCCTTCCCCAAGCCCTGGAACGACCACCGGTGCTCCAACTCCGGCACCGACTCCGCCACCAAACACGGGAGGCACGTCGATTTTGAACCCCACCGTGCCCACGGAGAGTGTCACTGTCATTTCGTCTTCCGCAATGGCATGGCACGCTGTCCTTTCGGATTGCTGGCTGGCCATGAAATGCAAGGTGTACGACATGACAACCTACATCCCCTTCCACACCGGAGACCGGTACACCCCGCCGGGAGGCAAAGGTGCCATCGAGAAGCTCTGTGGCACAGACGCCACCGCTGCCTTCGAAGCCATCCATCCTGCCTCTTACATCGACCTTTCCGTCCGCACCGGGGCAGTGCTCCTTGGCGAACTAGCGGGCTGTGGTCGGGACACAGCCACCGCGGAATCAACGACGACTCAGACCACCACTGCTGCCGCAGCTCCCGTGGAGGTTCCGCAGAATGCTACGATGTGGTACAACCTCAGCTTTCCGAACCTCCTGGCATCAAGCGTGGATCTGACCAGTACGCAGACAGAAGCCGCGCTCGCCATTCAGGTCCAACATGCCATGTCGGCGCAGGGACTCGTCAACGTGAAGGCCGTGGTTTCGAACCTGCGTCCTGGCTCCATCAAGGCGACTGTGGGTCTTCAGATGTCGGATATCGGGCAGCTGGATCAAGTGAGGCTGTTCGGGAGCACCAAGATGAACACCGTCGCGTGGATGGGGGACACGCCCGTTGTGGAGGGCACACCCCAACTGGAGGTCGCCTATGCCTCAGCACCGGCACCGGCGCCTGCTGCTCCTGGGGCATCCATGCCAGTGTATACGATCCACCAGGTGAACGACCACAACACGGAGCTTGACTGCTGGATGGCCGCCCATGGCAAGGTCTTCTCCTTCGTCGGCGCTGCCAAGGCCCACCCAGTGGGAAGCTTCCTGAGCCTGGGCCTTTGTGGGGTGGATGCCACGTCCACTTTCGATCTCCACCACCCCTTGAGCTACTTGGGCAAGGCGCCGCTCAGCCGGATTGGTGGTGGCCAGATTGGGACCCTTTCATCTGCGTCTGGCCCTGACGCCCCGAAGACGTATCCCCGACCGTCCCCGATCCATGTGCTGCCGAACATCGAGGTTGCCCTCACCGGTGGCTCGACAGATTTCTTGCAGAAGCACAACTTGGAAACTGATTGCTGGATGGCTCTGCATGGCGACGTCTATGATGCAACGAGCATGCTGTCTCAGCACGATGGTGGCCGAGCGAACGTGGCCGCCCTCTGCGGATTGGATGCCACGGCGTCTTTCGACTGCGTGCATGCCATGGAAGAGATCCAGGAGGCTGTGAATGATTATGGCATCACAAAAGTGGGAACCACCAGCACCGTCCTGGGGCCTGGTTGCACCTTCCAACTTTCCGCGGGCATGTTGCCAGACAGGCAGATCACTTGGGAGGAGCTGGCAATGCACTCAACCACCCAGGACTGCTGGATTCTCCTCGGATCCGAGCAGATTGTGTGGGATGTCACGGCATACCTGCCCAAGCACACAGGTGGAGCTTCGAGCGTCGGCATCCTCTGCGGAGGCGACGCAACGCGGTCCTTCGACAAAAACCACAAGAAGGGCTACATGACAACCTTGGCACAGAAGGGCGGTTTCCCCCAGGGCAAGATCACAGGTGTGCAGCCGGCTATTGACACGGGGAGTATGCAGCTTACACCGCTGACGATGACAGACGTGGCCATGCACAATATCGGTGCCGACTGTTGGGTCGCAGTGCACGGCTATGTCCTCGACGTGACCAGCTATCTGAATCGGCACTCTGGTGGTCGCATGAGCATCGAATCCTCTTGTGGCTCAGACGCTACGGCTTCCTTCGATGGCGCATCTCATCCTCAAAGCTACATCACGATGATGGTGCAGAAGCGCTTTGCCACGATCAAAGGTTGCATCGGGAGCTGCACAAGCAATGGTGCCACGCCTGCTTCAGGCAACGGCATTGGCACACCGGAAACGATGGCTGGACCCACCGCGGAGGTGCCCGCTCGGCAGTGTCGAGCTGATGAGCCCACGCCGCCGGCAACCACCGTGACGGACGCCGAGTTAAAGCTCCACAACACGCCCACCGACTGTTGGATGGTCCTGGGCTGTGGGGTTTACGATGTCTCGGCCTACAAGCACAGTGGTGGGGATGGCTCCGTGCATGCCTGGTGTGGCGGAGATGGAACGACCTCCTTCGTCGGCAAGCATCCATGGACATACCTGGCGATTCTGCTGAACAAAGGTGCGGTTCTGAAAGGGCAGTACGGCGGCAGCTCGGTACCCACCAGCGTCTCTCGGCAAACTCCACTTGCTCTCACCGAGATTGCCAAGCACAACACTGCCACGGACTGCTGGTCCTGCATCCACGGGCAGGTCTACGAGCTCCATTTCTACATGCCTGATCACGATGCCGGCAGCGCGGTCATTGAGCCCATGTGTGGAGAAGACGCCACGGCCTACTTCGCCATGGCCCACGCCAAGGGCTCCCTCCAGGGACTTCCCATCAAAGGCTCCTGCGACCCGCGTGCCGAACAGGCCTTCACGGAACAAAACGTCTTGGATGGCGCAGCCTTCCTGGCCTACATTCTCGTCCCGCTGATGCTGAACCAGGCCTCCCCGATGCTGATGAGCCCACCTATGCAGGATCGCGTGTTCCGGCGACCCCTCCGAGCCAAGCCTCTCAGCGGCTGCCTGGGCAACTTGCTGAACAGTTACTTGGAGATGCCTATCGGGGTCGCCGTGATGCTACTGTGGTTCCTTGTGGCCACGGCCATTCTTTCCACCTTCTGGGCCCTGCACTATGAACTCTACTACTTGCCCGACTTCGCCGGACCTGGATGGATCGGGAGGATGACGGTGTACATGATCTCCATTGCGACCTATCTTGGCACCCGTCGCTGGTCTCTCGCCTGGACGCTCTATCAGATTTCCTACGAGAAGACCCTCAAGGCACACTACGTGATCGGCTCCGTCGCGAGCATCTACATGCTGCTTCACGGGATCCTCTACATGGTGGCCTTCGGTCCGGGCATGCTCCCAGAGCATCAGGTGACCACCGCTTACACGTTGCTGGCTTGCATCTGCATCGTCTTCCCATTCAGCATCAACAACTTCCGAGTGAGATGGTACAGCGTCTTCAAGGTCACCCATTTCTTGGCGCCGGTCATCGTGATCGTCGCCAACCTGCACATTATGTCGCTCAATGTGGATGGCTTGCTTTGCCGTGGCTTTTGGGGTGCCATGATTTGGATTGGGTCGGCCGCCATTTTCTGGATCGGGGACTTCCTGTACAGCCGCTATGATGTGCTCATGGTTCCCACTAAAGTGGTTGGCACCCCACGCGTGCTACCCGCCGACGGAGGGCCTGCACACATTGCCGTGAAGCTGCGCAAGAAGACGACGCTGTTTCCCGGGGCCTGGCTCTCGGTGGCCTCTCTGGATGCGGGCTCCGCACTCAGCCATCCCTTCACCGCCATCGTGCGGAAGTGCGGTGGCGTGGATAAGGAGTACGCCGAGGTCGAGTTCTTGTGGAAGGTGTGCCCTGGCAAGACATGGACACAAGCCTTGCAAGACAAGATTGCGCAGGCGAGCCCAACTCACCCCTTCAAGTTCTACATGTCGGGCCCCTACGGGGGAGGATTAGGCTGCCTGGAGGCCATGAGAGTTATCATCTTTGTGGTGGGCGGGGTCGGGGTTACCCCTGCTGCATCCATGGTGCCCCACCTCATCCGTGGCGGCAAGGACGTCTATGTGATTTGGAGCTGCCGAAGTGCTTCACTCATCCAGCACATCTCGGCGGAGTACTTCAACAGCGCCTGTGGAGCTTACTTCGACAGATATCCCGACCAACGCCGTATCCACTACAGTGGTAAGAAGGTGGATGTCCTGCCCCCGTATGTAAGGAAAGGTCGTCCGAACATCCCGGAGATTGTTGGGTCTGCCGTGCAGAGCGCATTGAAGCGAGAGATTCTGGACATCGGTGTTTTCGTTTGTGGCCCTGGGGCTCTGGTAGATGAAAGCCTTAAAGCAGCCAAGATGTATAGCGATCCGGGGACAGGCACGCATGTCCACGTGCATGCCGAGTCTTTCCAAATGTAGACATTGTAGCTTTCCAATTTCGGCAAGATGCCGTAATTAGTACGCGTTTCATTTGAGCGCATCATCACGTGTGAATCACGCCTGCACCACGTATGCGTGAGCTTCAGTTGGTGTTCTTTTAGCAGCCTTCGCTTTCATTATTCGCACACGTTCCGTACGAGGAGGTGTCGCGACAGCCCGCGTGAAGGGCGCGTGAAGGGCCTGCCGAATGTTCGGAAAAAAGGAAGGAGGAGACCTCGTCGTGGTATCGGGGCCCTGCACGCTCGTGCAGGCAGAGATAGTGGCAGCAGCCAAAGGGCTGAAAGCAACCTAACAGCAGCCAACAACTTCTTAAACTGGTTCCCTCAATCACGTCAGTCCTGCCTGCGGCAGTCGTTTTCCCGCTCTCTTCAAGCGTCCTGAAGTGTTGGTCTGCAGTGTGGCTCGTTCTGCTTGGCGGGTCTGGCAGGGTTCAAGTTGATGCCCTTCAGGGTTCTAGAGAAGTTCAGACCTGGTATGCCTCTGGTCTGCCTGTTCGCTCTCCCCTTTTTTTATAGCATCCCAGGCGAGGGGGCGGCCATCGCTGCACGCGCTGGAGGATGAGGGGAAGCTGGGGAAGGCGGCATGCGGCATCCACTTGTCATGATGGCAGCTGCAACTCTGTTTACCCGTCGTGTGGAACTTTGCTTGCATGCTTGAGCTTCATCAGGGCCAGGGTGAGCAAGTTGGTTTGGATCACAGATTCGGCATATTCGCGCAAGGCACCCAAAGTCGTCTTCCAAGTGGTGAAGCGGTTCCGGGGTCTTGTGGGCTCACAGAGCCACACCTGCCGCAAAAGCGCTCACGAACCGAACCCAACTAGGCGAGCCCTGCTTTTCAAACCGCTCAGCTAGTGCAACAGATGTCAGCTTGCAGCTGAGCCGACCATTATTGCAAGGGTACCAATTCCTTAATGTCATGATGTAGAGGATCGAAGCTTACAAAGGGCGGTGTACATAAGTGGGCTCGAAGTTTCGAAGCGCTTTCAGGCAAAGGTTTTTCTGTTGGCGGCCTAGCTCGGCCAGGCACCCGTAGAACTTTTGAGTCTTATGTTCTGTTTAAGTCTCAATCTAGGATTGCAGGAAGGACTAAAACCCGAAACTCTGTACCTTTGTTCAAGTGAGGCGCTTGTATCATGCCGCCGCAAACAAACAAACATGTACTTATCTTCATCCACCACGACTGAAATGGACAATGCGGTGTGCTGCCCACAAAACCTTCACCTTGTGTCAAACCTTGGCTCCATCAGCATAACCTTCAGTCCTTGCAGTGGGGTTTTAGAAGCAGCGTGGGCAGCTGCGACAGCGGGTCGCTAAGCGCGAGGCTGGGAGGATCATCATGATGGGAGCTCTCGGAGCATCTGGGATGGGGCCGGGCCGAGAGTCAAGCGATTTCGCGCCTTCTGGGGAACTTAGGATGCTGTGCAGCCTGGTACAGGGTTTTTGGGCCGGTTCCGAAGCTCCATGATCATGGCAGGCTCCAGGTATTTTTGACTTAGGGACCAGTGTGGCTTTCGATGCTTACAGTCGGCGTGGCTGTGCCAAGCGGGAGGGGGAACTTTTTTTCTCGGCAAGTAGCAGACTTGAAGATTCGGGCCCAGGAATCCTTCCAAGGGTCTCTAAAGCTTGTCGCTTCATCTGTGCGTATCTTGAACGATCTCACATCATATTGCTTGTTTTGCAGCTCAAGGCATGAGTTGCCATCTATCAGTGATGCCACGCCAAGCATGCCATGCATTTCCCTACTCTCGAGCTCTCTGGGGGCTTCTCTTTCAACTTGGCTGGTTTCCTGCGAGGCGCAGCAAGCGAAGAGCGCGGAGAAGCGGAGAGAACGCGCCAAGGCCCTGCGTTGTTGGGATTGTGGTTGTAGGAGGTTTTGGGGGGTTTTGAAGGTATAATGGCTGGGTGTTGTAAGCCATAAGCGTGCTGCCCGAAGATTGAGCAGCCTTCGGCCTCCAAGGAGTTCGAGCCCCCGGCGCCCGCGAAAGCCAAGAAGCGGAAGGGGCAGGATGCCGGGGAGTCGGCGCAGGAGAGCACTTTCCACCCTTTGATCTTCAAGATGGGCCATCTTTGTTTGGTGTGGTTAGTAGTTGTAGTGTACGTCAAGAATAGGCGAGGCGTCAGGGGGAGGCGTCAGGGGGGGATGCTGCATACAGGCACACTTGAAAGGACATGGCACAGCGCTTGGCCAAGAAGGCGAAGGCTCGGGAATGAGTGCGAGGCAGTTCACCAAGCCCTCATTTTGCGGAGACCCTGCGAGGATTCTCAGCCCAAGAAGCAGCGCGCAAAGTCTGAGCTGCTTCTGTAGCTGACCATCTCCCTTTGGGAGATCTCCACAGCCACAGCGTGAGATTGTTGCAGCCACGATGCCAGCGAAACCTCGCGGACAAAACAAAGCTGCCGGTCTCGCTCAGCCAGAGTCCCAAAGTCGTAGCAGCAATGTTTGCCAGCCGGGGTCATCAATCTGGCATGTGCGCGCACAAACTCATGGCCGTTGGACGGCAGGATGAGATACCTTTGCATGCAAGAAAGAGAATTGTCCAGAAAGAAAGTGCACGAACGCTTCAGACACTGCCAAACTGCACGTCTTTTGACAAGTAGGTTATCGACAAAGCCTTCAGGTCGCGAATAGTACACAAAAGGCTGGCACTTGATCAGCCATGAGCAGCCTGCATGACAGCAAGGAGCTAGTGCCCCAGGGTCCACGGAAGGCAAGGTGACTAGGAGCCAGGAACTGGCCACCTTGAGCTGCCATGGCTCCAACGACTCCGATGCCATTAGGCGCATAGTCTATTCTTGCACTGTCATGAGTGGCAAGGATGGCAAGCTAGCAAATGCATGTAAACGTCAGTGAGTGGTGCTGTCCAGAACACAAAGCACTCGGCACGCAGGCTTGCCGAAGCTTCGCTTCAGAGGAGTGCTTGACTCAGCTCCACCGGCCCACTACTTCACAATTCGGGTGCGGAGACGGAGCGCGACAACCATCAAGCACTCGCAATCACTCGCATAGCCAAGGCATTCCTCTTGGCCATTGGCGGGGCTGTCCTGATACTCAATTGCGCCGGCTGGATCTTGCCCGTCAGTTTCTGCATCCAATCTCTACCACGTCTCAGCGAGAGACATGAGGCACAAAGAGTCCGGGATTACCTGAGGTGTGCAGATCTTGGGTTGTCGCATCCCGTATATCCCGTTGTGTCTGTCCGTGGCTTTGCCTGCGGCCTTTTCGTCAAAAGGTATGGGGTGTACATATTTACATATTTTGGGCAGGAGTGTGCCGTAGATCTTGGCGACCCAAGCCTGAGACTCTTAGCCATCTGCTACTCCCGGAACGTTTTCCACCAGTAAAGCCCCGAAGCTGGGAAGCTTAGAAGCCCCTTTAATTTTACCGCTACGCGACCCGCCTCGGCCCGGCCCAGCGCATCCGCGTGAGCATGGTGATTCCGCAGCACCCAAGTCGCTGGACCCCAAGCAAATTAGGGTTGGGTTTAGGGTTTAGGGTTCCGGGTTTTATGGTTTGGGGTTTAGGGTTGAGGGTTATTAGGGTTGAGGGCTTAGGGCTCAAGGTTTACGGTTTGGGGTTTAGGGTTTTTTGGGGTTTAGGGTTCAAGGTTCAAGGTTGAGGGTTGAGACGGTTCGGCTTGGATTGATCGTAGAGTTGAGCCAGGCCCCTCAAACAGGTGGGGGTGGCAGCGAAGGGGGGCAAGGGGGGGTGGGGGGGGGGTTTGGAGGGGGGTTGAGGGGGGTTGAGGGGGCCCTGTTCTGACAACCTATACACCTTCGGCCCGAGGCCTCCGCGGATAACAATAATGATAGTAATAAATATCATGATACTCATAATATGATAGTATCAACACTATTACAGCGGCAGATCGAGGCACGTGCTCTGCGCAGCCCAGCGCCGCAGCGGCAGCCCGGACACAGCTGCTCGGTTTGGAGTGCGAGGGTTGCCTGAGGCTCGTGCTGGTCCGTCATGCCATCCACACGGAGTCACACGCTTCTTTTTGCATTGCACATGTGTGGCAATTGTCGTTTCTGCAGGCTGCAAGCTTCCTGCGCCCTACGATGTGCTACAGAGTGCAACAGAGTGCAGACCATGAAGCGACGAAACCACCGCAATGCGCCCAATAATTCCCCATGCTCTTAAAATCCTAAGCCCGATCCGAACTCCCAAACACCGTTGCGCTCATGCCGCGCCTTTTCCAGAAGTGGCTGTGGGTGCTGCTGGCCGCCGTGCCCCAGGTGGACGCCAACACATGCACGGCTGCGGAAATTCCGGGGCTTCTTGCCAGCCATGCCACATCGTCAAGCTGTTGGACTGTGATTGTGGTCAACCGACAGAAGGTGGTGTACGATGTCACGCGATTGCTGACGAACCATGAAGGTGGGCGCAGGGTCATTGAGCAGATGTGTGGGATGGATGGCTCAATTGGCTTCTGGTGCATCCACAGTATGGAGGACCTGCAGGAGTCCATCAACGACGGGGACGCCATGGAAATCTGCCGGAGCGCAGCCTCCATACCAGCGCGGCGCTTGGATGAGGATGAGGATGAGGATGAGGATGATGAGGACGACGATGAGGGGATGCGGACCAACTGCGCGGCCGGGGGTTCATTGCCCGTGCCCCCTTCCACAGCTATCCAGGCCTCTGATGTGACTCTACACAAGTCCTCAGATGATTGCTGGACCAGTATGGACGATGGGACTCGGAAGGTTGTCATGGACTTGTCACTCTACACACACTACCATCCGGGTGGAAAGGCGTACGTCTTGTCCATGTGTGGCCAGGATTCGACCGCATCCTTTCGAGCCTTCCACCCCTTCGCGTACGTCACGCAAGGAGTCAACCATGGATACATTGTGTTGAAGGGGCTCCTGCAAGGTGAGTATCCAGCACCTCCGACAACGACCACGGCTGCTGGTGGCACTCCTTCAACTCCTTCGGGCGGTGGCTCCAGTCAATATGCAGGAATCACAGCTGCTGTCCTTGCCACTCATTCGACTGCCGGCGACTGCTGGGGCCGGGTCGGTAGCTGGGTTGTTGACATGACGGCCCTCCGCAGCACCCATCCGGCGGGAAGCTCCATGCTGCTTTGCGGTCAGGATGTAACAGCTTCATTCCGAAGCATCCATGCCGACTCCTACATCTCACGCATGCCTGTGATGGGCACCTATGACTCAGGAGGCAGTCGGAATCCTTCCCCAAGCCCTGGAACGACCACCGGTGCTCCAACTCCGGCGCCAACTCCGCCGCCAAACACGGGAGGCACGTCGATTTTGAACCCCACCGTGCCCACGGAGAGTGTCACTGTCATTTCGTCTTCCGCAATGGCATGGCACGCTGTCCTTTCGGATTGCTGGCTGGCCATGAAATGCAAGGTGTACGACATGACAACCTACATCCCCTTCCACACCGGAGACCGGTACACCCCGCCGGGAGGCAAAGGTGCCATCGAGAAGCTCTGTGGCACAGACGCCACCGCTGCCTTCGAAGCCATCCATCCTGCCTCTTACATCGACCTTTCCGTCCGCACAGGGGCAGTGCTCCTTGGCGAACTAGCGGGCTGTGGTCGGGACACAGCCACCGCGGAATCAACGACGACTCAGACCACCACTGCTGCCGCAGCTCCCGTGGAGGTTCCGCAGAATGCGACGATGTGGTACAACCTCAGCTTTCCGAACCTCCTGGCATCAAGCGTGGATCTGACCAGTACGCAGACAGAAGCCGCGCTCGCCATTCAGGTCCAACATGCCATGTCGGCGCAGGGGCTCGTCAACGTGAAGGCCGTGGTTTCGAACCTGCGTCCTGGCTCCATCAAGGCGACTGTGGGTCTTCAGATGTCGGATATCGGGCAGCTGGATCAAGTGAGGCTGTTCGGGAGCACCAAGATGAACACCGTCGCGTGGATGGGGGACACGCCCGTTGTGGAGGGCACACCTCAACTGGAGGTCGCCTATGCCTCAGCACCGGCACCGGTGCCTGCTGCACCTGGGGCATCCATGCCAGTGTATACGATCCACCAGGTGAACGACCACAACACGGAGCTTGACTGCTGGATGGCCGCCCATGGCAAGGTCTTCTCCTTCGTCGGCGCTGCCAAGGCCCACCCAGTGGGAAGCTTCCTGAGCCTGGGCCTTTGTGGGGTGGATGCCACGTCCACTTTCGATCTCCACCACCCCTTGAGCTACTTGGGCAAGGCGCCGCTCAGCCGGATTGGTGGTGGCCAGATTGGGACCCTTTCATCTGCGTCTGGCCCTGACGCCCCGAAGACGTATCCCCGACCGTCCCCGATCCATGTGCTGCCGAACATCGAGGTTGCCCTCACCGGTGGCTCGACGGATTTCTTGCAGAAGCACAACTTGGAAACTGATTGCTGGATGGCTCTGCATGGCGACGTCTATGATGCAACGAGCATGCTGTCTCAGCACGATGGTGGCCGAGCGAACGTGGCCGCCCTCTGCGGATTGGATGCCACGGCGTCTTTCGACTGCGTGCATGCAATGGAAGAGATCCAGGAGGCTGTGAATGACTATGGCATCACAAAAGTGGGAACCACCAGCACCGTGCTGGGGCCTGGTTGCACCTTCCAACTTTCCGCGGGCATGTTGCCAGACAGGCAGATCACTTGGGAGGAGCTGGCAATGCACTCAACCACCCAGGACTGCTGGATTCTCCTCGGATCCGAGCAGATTGTGTGGGATGTCACGGCATACCTGCCCAAGCACACAGGTGGAGCTTCGAGCGTCGGCATCCTCTGCGGAGGCGACGCAACGCGGTCCTTCGACAAAAACCACAAGAAGGGCTACATGACAACCTTGGCACAGAAGGGCGGTTTCCCCCAGGGCAAGATCACAGGTGTGCAGCCGGCTATCGACACGGGGAGTATGCAGCTTACACCGCTGACGATGACAGACGTGGCCATGCACAATATCGGTGCCGACTGTTGGGTCGCAGTGCACGGCTATGTCCTCGACGTGACCAGCTATCTGAATCGGCACTCTGGTGGTCGCATGAGCATCGAATCCTCTTGTGGCTCAGACGCTACGGCTTCCTTCGATGGCGCATCTCATCCTCAAAGCTACATCACGATGATGGTGCAGAAGCGCTTTGCCACGATCAAAGGTTGCATCGGGAGCTGCACAAGCAATGGTGCCACGCCTGCTTCAGGCAACGGCATTGGCACACCGGAAACGATGGCTGGACCCACCGCGGAGGTGCCCGCTCGGCAGTGTCGAGCTGATGAGCCCACGCCGCCGGCAACCACCGTGACGGACGCCGAGTTAAAGCTCCACAACACGCCCACCGACTGTTGGATGGTCCTGGGCTGTGGGGTTTACGATGTCTCGGCCTACAAGCACAGTGGTGGGGATGGCTCCGTGCATGCCTGGTGTGGCGGAGATGGAACGACCTCCTTCGTCGGCAAGCATCCATGGACATACCTGGCGATTCTGCTGAACAAAGGTGCGGTTCTGAAAGGGCAGTACGGCGGCAGCTCGGTACCCACCAGCGTCTCTCGGCAAACTCCACTTGCTCTCACCGAGATTGCCAAGCACAACACTGCCACGGACTGCTGGTCCTGCATCCACGGGCAGGTCTACGAGCTCCATTTCTACATGCCTGATCACGATGCCGGCAGCGCGGTCATTGAGCCCATGTGTGGAGAAGACGCCACGGCCTACTTCGCCATGGCCCACGCCAAGGGCTCCCTCCAGGGACTTCCCATCAAAGGCTCCTGCGACCCGCGTGCCGAACAGGCCTTCACGGAACAAAACGTCTTGGATGGCGCAGCCTTCCTGGCCTACATTCTCGTCCCGCTGATGCTGAACCAGGCCTCCCCGATGCTGATGAGCCCACCTATGCAGGATCGCGTGTTCCGGCGACCCCTCCGAGCCAAGCCTCTCAGCGGCTGCCTGGGCAACTTGCTGAACAGTTACTTGGAGATGCCTATCGGGGTCGCCGTGATGCTACTGTGGTTCCTTGTGGCCACGGCCATTCTTTCCACCTTCTGGGCCCTGCACTATGAACTCTACTACTTGCCCGACTTCGCCGGACCTGGATGGATCGGGAGGATGACGGTGTACATGATCTCCATTGCGACCTATCTTGGCACCCGTCGCTGGTCTCTCGCCTGGACGCTCTATCAGATTTCCTACGAGAAGACCCTCAAGGCACACTACGTGATCGGCTCCGTCGCGAGCATCTACATGCTGCTTCACGGGATCCTCTACATGGTGGCCTTCGGTCCGGGCATGCTCCCAGAGCATCAGGTGACCACCGCTTACACGTTGCTGGCTTGCATCTGCATCGTCTTCCCATTCAGCATCAACAACTTCCGAGTGAGATGGTACAGCGTCTTCAAGGTCACCCATTTCTTGGCGCCGGTCATCGTGATCGTCGCCAACCTGCACATTATGTCGCTCAATGTGGATGGCTTGCTTTGCCGTGGCTTTTGGGGTGCCATGATTTGGATTGGGTCGGCCGCCATTTTCTGGATCGGGGACTTCCTGTACAGCCGCTATGATGTGCTCATGGTTCCCACTAAAGTGGTTGGCACCCCACGCGTGCTACCCGCCGACGGCGGGCCTGCACACATTGCCGTGAAGCTGCGCAAGAAGACGACGCTGTTTCCCGGGGCTTGGCTCTCGGTGGCCTCTCTGGATGCGGGCTCCGCACTCAGCCATCCCTTCACCGCCATCGTGCGGAAGTGCGGCGGCGTGGATAAGGAGTACGCCGAGGTCGAGTTCTTGTGGAAGGTGTGCCCTGGCAAGACATGGACACAAGCCTTGCAAGACAAGATCGCGCAGGCGAGCCCAAATCACCCCTTCAAGTTCTACATGTCGGGCCCCTACGGGGGAGGATTAGGCTGCCTGGAGGCCATGAGAGTTATCATCTTTGTGGTGGGCGGGGTCGGGGTTACCCCTGCTGCATCCATGGTGCCCCACCTCATCCGTGGCGGCAAGGACGTCTATGTGATTTGGAGCTGCCGAAGTGCTTCACTCATCCAGCACATCTCGGCGGAGTACTTCAACAGCGCCTGTGGAGCTTACTTCGACAGATATCCCGACCAACGCCGTATCCACTACAGTGGTAAGAAGGTGGATGTCCTGCCCCCGTATGTAAGGAAAGGTCGTCCAAACATCCCGGAGATTGTTGGGTCTGCCGTGCAGAGCGCATTGAAGCGAGAGATTCTGGACATCGGTGTTTTCGTTTGTGGCCCTGGGGCTCTGGTAGATGAAAGCCTTAAAGCAGCCAAGATGTATAGCGATCCGGGGACAGGCACGCACGTCCACGTGCATGCCGAGTCTTTCCAAATGTAGACATTGTAGCTTTCCAATTTCGGCAAGATGCCGTAATTAATACGCGTTTCATTTGAGCGCATCATCACGTGAATCACGCCTGCACCACGTATGCGTGAGGTTCAGTTGGTGTTATTTTAGCAGCCTTCGCTTTCCTTATTCGCACACTTTCCGTACGAGGAGGTGTCGCGACAGCCCGCGTGAAGGGCCTGCCGAATGCTCGGAAAAAAAGAATGAGGAGACCTCGTCGTGGTATCGGGGCCATGCACGCTCGTGCAGGCAGAGATAGTGGCAGCAGCCAAAGGGCTGAAAGCAACCTAACAGCAGCCAACAACTTCTTAAACAGGTTCCCTCAATCACGTCAGTCCTGCCTGCGGCAGTCGTTTTCCCGGTGTCTTCGTGATCTGCAGTGTGGCTCGTTCTGCTTGGCGGGTGGCAAACCCTCATAGGGGGTTCCAATACTCCTCTACGATCCT
Source organism: Symbiodinium natans (assembly GCA_905221605.1). Lineage (NCBI taxonomy): Eukaryota > Dinophyceae > Suessiales > Symbiodiniaceae > Symbiodinium > Symbiodinium natans. Next base: position 165,721 of record CAJNDS010002549.1, read on the forward strand.
CTACGTATCAGAAATCCGCATGAGAGTCGAAGTTTCTTACAGCCCCCCCTTCCCCCCCTTCCCCCGCCCCCGAGGCTCAGCTTTGCCAGCCTTGGCTGGGGCCTCCGTGGCTGCAGTGGCTGCAGCCCTGCTCCGGGTCTCTTTGAGACAAAAGGGAGGGGGCCCACTGGGCCCACTTATGGTCTGCTGTGCTTAGCCTGAAATCGTGACCTTTGAAAAGTCCAGCAGGGATCCACGCGCCGCAGCTGCGGGCCGGGTTCTAGAGAAGTTCAGGCCTGGTATTCCTCTGGTCTGCCTGTTCGCGCTCCCCTTTTTTTATCGCATCCCAGGCGAGGGGGCGGCCATCGCTGCACGCGCTGGAGGATGAGGGGAAGCTGGGGAAGGCGGCATGCGGCATCCACTTGTCATGATGGCAGCTGCAACTCTGTGTACCCGTCGTGTGGAACTTTGCTTGCATGCTTGAGCTTCATCAGGGCCAGGATGAGCAAGTTGGTTTGGATAACAGATTCGGAATATTCGCGCAAGGCACCCAAAGTCGTCTTCCAAGTGGTGAAGCGGTTCCGGGGTCTTGTGGGCTCACAGAGCCACAACTGCCGCAACAGCGCTCACGAACCGAATCCAACCAGGCGAGCCCTGCTTTTCAAACCGCCCAGCTAGTGCAACAGATTTCAGCTTGCAGCTGAGCCGACCATTATTGCAAGGGTACCAATTCCGGGCAGGACAACACAACTGACATCCCAGTGTACGCCCTTGAAGCTATTAAACCCCATGCATGACATCTGCACTCGAGGGCCCTTAGCTGAGAAACCAACCCTCCCTTTGGCCCCCGCACATCTCTGAGTATGTCCGCGTGAACAGCTGCCTTAAATGTTCCGTGAAGGCGAATGGGGAAATGACCGAAGATGCGGCAGAGGATCCTTGGCAAGGGAGGGAGGGCCAAAAAGTCTTGAGCATCAGGGGTGCCAGGGGTCCATGCCAAGTCCGTTGCAAGCTCGGCAGATCTGAACTTCTGAACAGGCCCAGCACAGGAAGCAAATTCCTTGAAAAGCGTCGGGATGCGCCATTCAAAACAATGCGCCGCAGCCAAGGACCTCGAGAGACAAATGTTAGCATCAGCAGAGGCCGGAAAGTTCGAGGAGGCGGCAAAGCAGAGCAAGGAGCTGCTTCCACTTCAGCTGGACGACGAGGGAAGCGTCCTGAACGCGAATGTCCAGTTCTATGATCCATAGAAGCGCTTAGGAGAGCCATGATGCCATGATGTATTTGTCAACTTGTCAATCCTTTTCGGCGGCTGGGTGACAGCCAAGAGCCAAGGAAGCCTTTAACAAACGAAGTTATCCTGACATGAAGAAGTGCTGGCTGAATGTGCCATTTGCACAATGCATTCATCCCTATGCCGCATGGCTTCAAGGGATTGGAGGATGCCCTGCGCTGCTTCTTTTGTTTTGAATTTGTGTTTTTGGTACAGTTGCGCCGAGGATGAGGCAGGCCACCATCACACCGGCTACGAGGAGATCTGCTCCTTGCCCGCAATCCAAGAGCATGGTCGCGCCTGATTCCGCAACCTACTGACGGCGGGCGCCACGATCCCCAGAGCAGGTTCGTCTTTCGAGAGGATCTTCGAACAGTCCAAGAAGCAGACCACAATAGCTTTCGACAGAGTCAAGGCAGGAGTTCTCTGTTCTAGACTTGGCCTCTGTGGTTGCGGAGGGACTCCGTGAGCCCGAAAGTCAACCGAGCTGGTGTCACCAGGTCAATGTGCGCGGTGGCACCGCCATCGTGACTTGCATGGAGCGGTTGACGGGCAAGAGCCACAGGAGACCAGCTAGGTCTCTGATCTGTTCGATCTGTTCGGGATGGGTTGGGGTTGAAGTCCTCAGCCAGGACGTCCTTGCGTGCAAGCCATATCTTTCGCAAGAACTTCGACAACCGCTGGGTGATGTTGCACAGGCACGCGAGCAAACCACCAGGACTCTGCTTCATTGGCTTTGAAGAATGCTTCAGGAGGAGGGTTGAAGTTTGTTCGGTTGGGCTCAGTGAGGCTGTTTCTCGCCTTCGTTGGTGTTCGCTCCAAAGTGTGAGTGGTTTTGTTCACCCAACCTGCCACGGCATATTCGAAAAAGAAAAGCCAAGCTTATAAGCTCAGAACACTTAGATTATGAAATGCACATGGCATCTGCCTGCTGTGACAAAACCACTTCGCGGCGCTCTGCAGTTCTAGGCTGAGTGCACGATCATCTGCTGGGATGTATCGCATGTCATCCCTGGTGCACAGGAGAAAGCTCCGGTCTAGAGGGGGATGAGGAGGCTTTCCGAGAGTTCCAGCGGGTGATGCGAGCCGCGCAAAACCTGGGCAACCCGATCGTAATTCGGGCACCTTACTTTGCTGCTGAGCACGATGGCGAGCACGATGATGAAGGCCCCTTTGGCATAGCTGGCCATATCGCCCCCGTTCCTGTTGAGGAGGTCGGAAGGGATGAGCTGGACGAAGACTCGGACTCAGATTCCGATCTGGATTCAGATTCCGACCTGGAGGACAGCGAAATGTATGTTGACGACTCGGACGAGGAAGAAGAAGACATTTTTGACGCTCGAGAGGCCATTCGTGGTTTGAGGACTGGCGTGAGTTTTATGATCAGCTTGCGCCTCTTAATTTGTATCTTGAGCTCATGCCTCACCGAAATTGAGCTGCGCCAGGAAGCTCGAAAATCAAGGTGTGCTGACGAGGGAGCAAAAGATACTGTTACTTGCAGAGATGAGCGACAACCCAAAGGCCCGGTTTGGTTCCATATTGAAAACATGAGCACCTGGATGCCCAGAGCAGCTGATCGTTGTTTCGTCAGGACAATTTGGCCGAGCGAGCGTATGTGCTGCTCCTTCGCAGCTTGGCATCCGTTCATGTAACTGTGACCACACCGTGGCCAGCAGCAAAGCGAAAAAGTCCTGCCTTGCCTGTTGATGAAAGTCTATGACCTGTCCGACTGCTACTAGGTGGTTTGGTGGAAGAGTCAGAGGAGTCAGAGGAGTATGATGCCGCATGGCAGGACTTTGCTGATTTGCTGTCTCTGCAGGCGCACTTTCTTGGCTCGCTGCAAATATTTGCATTGACTATGCCCGGCCCGCCTCAGCGTCCACGCCCACACCTGTCGCAGGTTAAGCGGCTGGAGAAGGGCAAGCTTCAAGCGCGGAAACGGAAGGTGTGGACGTGGCTGTAAGTTAGATGCGCAGCACATGTCAAAGAGTTTCTCTTCAACTCTGCCAGGACACAGAAGGGGCGGACAAACCATGAAACTGCTTTGGTTCCTCGGGTTTCAGACGTCATGCAAAAAATAAAAGTTGCCTGTTGACTGACAGCCGCATACCTTGCGGACGTGATGATGCAACGCAGCTTCAATGGACATGAGCAGCACTTCCACATTCTCGACGGCCAAGCCGCCTCTCTACCGGCCCAGCACTCTCAAGCTCTCAGCAATGCAAGCGCATCCCCAGAGCACAGCATGAGCCCAACAGAGATCTCAAAACTGATTCGCATGAGTCCTGTAAAGTCGAAGTGCACTCGAGAAATTAAGCTTGGGAGCGCAGCTGGGTTTTTTTCTCATTTTCGACTGGGGGCTTGACGGAACAGTGCAGCCTCTTGAGCAGCCTCTGTGACCCCGCTTTCTTACAGTGGACTGCTTTGGATCACCCAAGATACAGGAGCGCAATGGTGCGCAGCTTTCCTTGCTTGAGCCAGAGGACATAAGATGCTACACTGCATGGGAATGCTTGAGGTTTATCGACGAAAGGGTCAAGAGTTCAGGACACTCGCAGCTCAAGCAAGCATGAGCTGGAGGGGCCCCTAAAGCTGCTGAGGCAAAAACGAAAGTTGGGCATATCTTGGCTTATATGGAGCCCTCCATCTCATGACCTCAGTTTTCTACATATACTGCGAGGTGGACTCAGCGCAGGAAGAAGGAGTCACAGTCACTTTCCTTCGAATCTGCAAAGCAAGGTTCCAAGCAAGACCAGTGAAGGATGTGAGGAACCGTACCTGTACCTTCCCGCGGCCAGAGACGGACCGAGCGACACGACCTCAACAGCGTAACTCCTTCTCATGTAGCTGGTGCCATTTAGTCGCTCGTGAAGAATTCATGTCTAGAAGCATGTAGATGGGTGCCTTTAGCCCGAAGCTCCTCGACATGCTTTACTTAGTCTGTACCCTGAGCGACCATACTACAAACTGCTGTCAGTTCCCGCCTTGCGAGCCATGGTGGCAGGATGGGACGTCACTCTAGAAGAGAGCATGAAAGGAATGGTCCCGAAAATGGCACGGTCGATTGCTGGAAAGAAGCTACCACCAGTTCCGGCGGGCCTAGAATTGGATGAAAAAGGGAAGCCTCCAACATCCATCATGCTTTTCTACCAGTATGTGGAACCCGCTTGGACTTCCAAACAACATCGACGGGCCCTGTCCTTTGCCGCTGTCTCAGCTGCAGTGCAACAAACGCACAAGAGAAGGATTGACATTTGCACTCTGAGGTGCATGAACTTGGCCGCAAGAATGGCCGTCTGTCCCAGCAAGCCGATGTTGTTTTGCAAAGCAACGCCCACGCATGTGAGTTTATAGGCTTTTGACGAACGAGCTTGATCTTCCCTGTGTGTGCGCAAGGAGTGACGGGTCGAGGCCGTTGCTCTGCTGAGGGCCTGAGCCTTGTTGGCAGCTGGCTGAGGGTAGCAACGGGTAGCGCGCAGTTGGGTTGTGAGTCCGGTGTCGTTTGAAGAGTATGGGGCCACACGGGGCGAAAGGAGCTGAGAACCTGTGTTTTTGCCGTGGAAATTAAGGAACTGCACGCTTACAGGCACTGCAGAAGGTGTGAGAGCCTTCGCCCAAGGTCTGCGAGAAGCATGGCTGACTCCAGGGATAGGTACCGAACTGATGACGCAGCTTCACGTAGAAATATGCATGCCAGCTAGTAGTGTGGCAGCACAGTGGAGCAAGCTACGCTATGGCACGCACATGCAGAGGACTGGGACGCCCTCTTCGATGAGACAGACTTCAAAATCACAGATGGCCTGGACCATCACAAGAAGTTTAAGCTCCTTGGCTGCACACCTCATGAAGGATGTGAAGGAGGCCTACCAGGTGTTGCAGTCGCCCAGAATGCGCTGAGGAGCTTGACGATTCAAAAGAAGGAGGAGCTTGCGCCGTGGCGAAAGACCTTCCGAAGCTTTTTGTTGCCCACGGCAGTGGGACTATCCAGACAGCGAAATTTCTATTGCACCCCACGCGCATTGACTCATGGAATTCTCCCTCTGTGCTCCTGCCTGTCTACACCCCCACACACACACGACAGTCTCTCGGAGATTGGAGATGTGTACATGCAGTCACTCATGAATGAGCATGACAAGACTGTTGCACATCACCTTTAGCGCGCCACAATGCATGACAGCATGTTGCGCGTGCCCGATCGCTCTGCACTACCTCACTGAGTTTTTCATCCCTCGTGGAAGACTTGACAAATCCAAGCGGCCGGAAGCATCAAAACGTAAAAGGTTTCAAGATCCACCAGCTGCAGGTACTACTACCATATTCGGCGCACGTGAATGGTTGGGCGTGCCACGCAAGTAGCTGCACTCATGCGACGAATGCTCGCGAATCCACTGCAATGTTCATAGTTGCTGCACAGGCAAATGTCCACAACTGCTGCACAGGAACATGTTCGCAAGTGCTGCGCGGGCTTATCCATCCATGCTGTGTGAGGGTTTGTACTGCAACCTTGCTCGAGAAGTGGCAAACATGCTCAAGCATGTATCCATGCTCGACAATACATGGCCGGCTTGTTAGGGCTTGTCAGCAGGAGACGACCGTGCTCCCAACTGCGGTGTCTCTGTCCCCCAGACACACACACACACACACACACACACACACACACACACACACACACACACACACACACACACACACACACACACACACACTCAAGCAACCTTCCTGACAGCCAATGCTGGTACCTCTGATCTGCGAGCCACATCAGCTTAGACAGGCTAGGCCTGCTGTCACTGAAGTACATCTTGCTCCTGAATACCTCTGATGTTTCAAACTGGTGTTGACATTGAAGAGAACTATGAAAAAGGAATTTGTATCGGCAGATTGGGTCCTGTCTGCCATTTGCAGGTACGCCAGACTGATCAGGTCTGGTATCCCCCAGGATGACTAGCTTCGTTGGCACAAGTCATCATCCTGGGCTTGTGCCCCCTGCACAAAAGAAATGAGGTCGACGGTTGAAACCCTTGGTTACAGGGTTGGACACACACAAGAAGCCAAGAAGGCCAAGGATTGCACGTCGACTGTGCACGCGCACTTGTCGAAAAGGTTTTATTGCACCGGGCGTGCATAAGCCCAGAAATCAGGGTTGGAACTGCATCGGCAAAAGAACGAAAATGATGTCAGGCCGAGTTTCAAGCCTAATGTTTGCCTGGCCGTAGCCAGCACTCTGCCCGAGGCTAGGATGCCTTGGGCACCTTTTACATCTGTGCCATGGACCCATGCGGCCCACTCTGCCGGCGCCTTGGGCGGACCCGGGAAATGCACGACAGGAAAAGCCAAAACTACCGCTTCCGACGACGGCGTCTAAACGCATAAGCTCGACGTCTGCACCTTTCGGAAAAAACGCATCCCGCTCACGGAGCTCTGATCGTCCTGTTGCCAGCTGTCGTACCAAGAACTTTTTCCACTCACGCGGCTGCTGCTGTTGGGAGGTCCAGTTTTGTCCAGACCAAGACATGCTTGGAGAACAAAGGACGGGATCTACACTACTCGAAAAAACGTCAACACCTGATGGCTGCAGGAGGGTAAGTCATAAAGACCTCTGATTTGCGCCTGAATACCACCGTACAACAAACAGCAAACAGCATCAACGGCCCTGCACATCATCCAAGTCTGCAGGATGGGTCCCTGCTTCGTCATGACAAAATCTGCAGGATACTGCACGGGCCACCCCGCCGCAGGCAGCACTCTGAAAGACGTAGGGACAAGCCCTACGCTGCCTGGAACACACTCAAGCAACCTTCCTGACAGCCAATGCTGGTACCTCTGATCTGCGAGCCACATCAGCTTAGACAGGCTAGGCCTGCTGTCACTGAAGTACATCTTGCTCCTGAATACCTCTGATGTTTCAAACTGGTGTTGACATTGAAGAGAACTATGAAAAAGGAATTTGTATCGGCAGATTGGGTCCTGTCTGCCATTTGCAGGTACGCCAGACTGATCAGGTCTGGTATCCCCCAGGATGACTAGCTTCGTTGGCACAAGTCATCATCCTGGGCTTGTGCCCCCTGCACAAAAGAAATGAGGTCGACGGTTGAAACCCTTGGTTACAGGGTTGGACACACACACACACACACACACACACACACACACACACACACACACACACACACACACACACACACACACACACACACACACACACACACACACACACACACACACACACACACACACACACACACACACACACACACACACACACACACACACACACACACACACACACACACACACACACACACACACACACACACACACACACACACACACACACACACACACACACACACACACACACACACACACACACACACACACACACACACACACACACACACACACACACACACACACACACACACACACACACACACCACACACACACACACACACACACACACACACACACACACACCACACACACACACACACACACACACACACACACACACACACACACACACACACAAACACACCCACACACACACAAACACACACACACACACACACACACACACACACACACACACACACACACACACACACACACACACACACACACACACACACACACACACACACCCGCGCGTGCAGAGTCACACGCCCACAATCACACGCCCACAATCGCGCAGAGTCACGCGCGCGGAGTCACACGCGCGGAGTCACGCGAACAGAGTCAAGGAGTCACGCGTGTTCAACAGTTTGCAAGCCTTTAGGTCGAAGGATTGCGTGTCGGCTTGCAAACCTCAAGCTGGCTAAGTGCTTGTGCCTACGTCGCCAGTACATCGCCATTCCCAGGTGGCATATGGCTTGCCAGTAAGCTCTGCGCCATCCTTGAAGTCCAATGAGACAAAGCACATCGAAGCAGATGACTACCACAGGCTGTCTTTTTTTTTTTGAGTCTTGTCACGTTTGGGAGATATGTTTTTGGAAGCAACGCTGCAGAACTCGTCTGTCGGCAGGATGATGCATGAGCCGAACACAGTCATCATTGATGCTGCCAACTTAGCCTGCTAAATCAACACTTACCACGCAGAAGGAATCGCCAAGACACCTGCTTCTTGGAGTTTGTCCTGGAACCTGGCTGACCTCGGCCGAGGTAAGAAACCGATATGAGACAGAGATCGGACACTTTCAGCCACCGCCCGGTGGTGCAGACTTCGTGGACCCGAAGGCACGTGAGTAGTATTCTGTCATCTTGGAAAGTTCCCATCGAGATGTCATTTGACAAGATCGACCGTTGTCAAGCACATTTTTCGGGCATGAGCGGCAGGTCCGTAACAGCCACGAACTCCCGAAATGGCTCGGCCTGCCGGAGACACAGGACTACAACATGTCGGCATATTGCCATCGATTGCCATCGAGAGCATGGTACCGGCAGCTGGCCGGTTGCTCACCGCAAAGTGTGTAGAGTGGCATGGCTGCGCTTGCTCACAGGACATGCTCAAAGGAAAGAAGGTGATGATGTACTGTGCCGTGGTGGCGACAACTGCAGCAAGCAATGGCAATGATTGTGCGCCTCAAGTGAATCCAGTGTAAGTGCAAGCAACTATTCCCCGCAAGAGCCCGCAAGTGTTTCCGCAAGTAGCAGTTGATGGCTCATTTTGTCGAATGACAGAAAGGCACCGGAGGCATACGCTGCGAGCGCTTCTCTGCACTCATGTCTCAACTGAAGTGGCTCGCATCAACAAAGACACCGCGATACCGTGGGGCTGGCCTTTCTTTGTCATGCCCAATCTGCCTCAAACCCAAAGATACATTGTTTTTAGAGAATGCAAGAACGCCGTGTCATAAGGCAGGACAATCCAGACTTCAAGACAGAAGGAGAGTTCATGCTGCGAGGCGCAGGGTTGAGCAATCTTGGGACAGCCCTTTGCCGGCAGAGATGTGTTGTCCAATGCCCCAAAGCGCTATGCAGGCGGAATCGAGCGCTACGTGCGAACTTTCCCCGAAGGTGGTTACTGGAAGGTGGGTGTTGCTTGTTGGTGTATGGCAATTTAGTCTTTTTCCCGGCCGTCTTTGCGCAATCAGAGGGAAGTGGCTTGGCTCAGGGCAAAAACTTCCTCTTTGACAAGCGCCAAGAGCAGATTCCAGAGAACAAGCCAGAAGAGGAGACCGAGAAGGAGGTCACAACGGCCACAGGGCAGCTGGCCAGTCAACACGGTTTTGTGTGGTTTTTGAACCACTTGTTGAAGCACCTGTAGGTGGAGAGCAAGTGCTGTTCTTGCAAGCGCCCGTGGGGGCTTTACCGCGGGCAGTTCAAGTGCTGTGTGCAGGCGGGGGGAAGCGAACCGACGCTCGGGTTATTGTGAAAGCATGAACATGCCATTGCAAAAACTCTCGCGAGTACCGCTGTGCCCGAAATCATGGGCATGCGTACTCGTGCTGGTTGCAGTTCAGAAACCAAGATATTGTTCCATTTGTCTCCAAAAACGAAATCACAAACCGGGTAGGTCGTCGATGCTGTAGTGATAGCTCTCCGCATCCATTCCCCGCTACCCCACATTCCCCATTCCCGAACCTCTCGCGCGTTAATCTTTTCCTCCGGGTGAGGATTATGGTTTTTTCATGAGTGAGGCTGTTTCCGAATCAGTGAGATTCTGGATTCTGTGAGGACTGCCAGGTGCCCGTCATTGTGTGCCCAGACTGCCGCTCAGAGATTGAGACCGGAGAGAACGCGCCGCAGCTGCAGTGCCCGCTGTGTGAGGACAGCACCTTCTGCAGAGTGCAGGCAATAGCTTAGAAGCCTTCTTGGACTTGGACCTAAAACGTCCCTCAAGCTCCTGGTTTCGGAACGGTTGCGCCAAATCCTGGAAACGGATTGGTTTTGATGCCATCCTGTGCTTTTCGCAGAACTTTCATGTCTTGAGTGTGCAGAACGCGTAGCGACGCAAGCAATCGCCCGCACGCATGGCTTGCTTCGCAAATGTCTGCGACCTGCACAAGGTCAGGCAAATGGATGCACCAGCAGATGCTGACAGCATTCACGTATTCATGGTGCGGGCACGGATGCTTTGGCCAATAGGTGCACTGGTAGCGTGGATGTTGTACCATATATCATGGTGTTGGAATGGATGTTCTGGGGAGCCCAAGGGAGGGCAGGATGAGTGGGGCTTGAGTGGCCAAATGCCGCCGACGAGCCAACGAGGAGGCAGACCGTAGGGTAGTTGGGAAGAGCAGGGACCTGGAACATGGTTTGGGTGAAGTACTCGGAAGGCCGTGTGCACTTTTCCCCCCCATCTAGTAGGAAGTCACAGGTTGTTTAAGTGAGGGGATGGGGGGGTGGGTTCAAAGAGTTCACTTGCCTTGGGGCCTCTCCACCTCGCACGCAGTTGCTTTGCCTCGGCGCTGGACACCCCAATCTAGGGCGCGCGAACTTCGCAGGGGCTCGCTTACTAAGCCTCTCGGGAGAAGAGATAAATGCGCGCGGAAAGGCGAACTTTCCTCTCTCCATGCCCATGCAAAGCCGTACCGAAGACAAGGATCAAAAGTGTAAAAGACATCAGCAACCATCTGAGAATAAGCTGCCCGAAACATGCGTGTTCAGGAGGGTTTTCGGCTGCGAGACCTCCACGCGCCCTCCCTCAAGCCAGCTGAGAAGCGCAAGGCAACCGGCCCTGGTAAAAGCCTTGTCAATCTGATTTGAACACTGCACTTCTGTCATGATAAAGCCATAATTAAAGGTGCGAGGTTCGAGGCCCTGTGGCTCAGGCAGTCTCCGACGCTCCTGCCGGTGTGGCGGAGCGCGCGGCCAAGCGCCGAGTCGAGGGCTTAGTGGCTCTCTCTGTGTGTGTGTGTGTGTGCGGGTGTGTGTGTGTGTGTGTGTGTGTGTGTGTGTGTGTGTGTGTGCGCGCGCTTTTGTTTTGTGTGTGCGTGTGTGACAGACACGTCCTGGTCTGTCGGCTCTTTTTCAATCATATGGCGGGGAGGGGGCGAGGGTCGTGAAGATGAAACGTACCTGCTGTTTCTTTTGGCAATGAGCGAGTTGAGGCCGCTTCGCACCGCAGTTGATTGCAATATGTTTTACATCATGCAGGGACCCTGTCGTTGATAAAGTTGGTACAGCTGCAAAGCTGCGGACGTTGATGCAGCCCACGCGAATGCTTCCCCCCAAGAAGGGTGGCTAGTGTGTGCATGTGCGTGCGCGAGTGCGTGCGAGGCGAAGCATCAAGGAAAAGCGCCTTCACATCGACTTTTTGTGGGAAGCCTTCCGCTGACAGTCGATGCTAGCATGGTAGCTTGGCTGCATTAAAGCAATGGCTCCCAAACGATTGTTAGATGTCTTCAAAAGAATCCCCAGGCCTTGCGGGTAAGTGCAGGCCGTGGTTGTAGATTGTAAGGTGCGCGATGGCAGAGGTTTTGTGCGATCGCAGTTCTTGTTGCAGAAGCCTTTGCATCTCCAGATGTGACTTGCTAGGTGCGCGAAACGCTGGGAAAGGGTGCCGGCATCTCATTCGGCTGAATGTCCAGCAAAGCCCGACTAACAGACTTCGTTGTTCAGAATGTTCGCCTAGGTGGGTGTCATCCACTGGATTGTGGACAAGACGACGGGCCTGTGGTACGGATCCACCTTTGTCAAGATGGCCACCGTGGCAGATGCTGAAAGGGTGGTCGAAGCCGCTGGCACAGGAGGTCTGCGAATGGGCAAGCGAAGCTTCGGCAGCATTTGCTCAAGGAACGGGCTCCCAGAGCCAAGGCCCATGGGGCGCAGTGCGCTGAGTGCATGCCAAGTTCACTGCATGATGCCATGGAAGCGTTGGATGAGTTTCATCTGAAGGCGGGTGTAAAACAAAGGTCTAACATTTGTGAACGTCGTACATGTGTTATGCCGAGAATAGTCACCGAGCCAGGAAAGCTGCGCATCAACTTCGCACCAGTGCCAGATGGTGAGGTGTGGCCTCCATCTGGCTTTGCACAGGCGGAGCGACCGCCAGTTCCAGTTTGACCAGCTCCACATGAGCTGGCACGCATGTTTCACTGAGCCGGCAGGTAGGTAGGGAGGCAAAGCTTATTCACCTGTAGGTCCGGTCATTTAGACAATTTCGTGGCCCTCCCGGAAAAGAAGGCACCGCTATAGACAGCGCAATCAAGGCAGGCAGCACACCAACAGCATAGCTACAACCCATCTTGAAGGAGAGAGACTCGCGAAGACTTTGTGCGCCTGTGCTGCTGCGCATGTGCTCAAGACACACCTTACCTAGCAAAGGGTCATGCGCACACAAGATATCCCATGAGATGATGGCCAGTCTGACTTGGTGATGCAGCACCTACTGAACGGCATGCTGTAGTCGAAGAAACCCATGACGATTCATCCAAAGGGTGCATAGGGTACCTTGGTGATCCTTCGTGACGAACCCTCTGATTTCTGAATCCCAGCCTGAGCTTCATCTCTGCATGTGCTGTTCTGCAAAGACTACCTGCCGCATCATCACAACACGTTTCACCCTGGTGGCCCATGTGGTCCGTTTGGAGCTTGCTCAGCTGCTTGCCGAATTAGTTAGGAAGTGTGTCCGTGGGTGGGCGAGCGAGCGAGTGAGAGAGAGAGAGAGAGATCTCACCTGGACCTCACACTCGGGCGCGCTCACGCGGGGCCCCCTGGCTTCCTGATGCCCAGCAGCAGAAGAAGAAGAAGTAGAAGAAGAAGAAGGAGAGAGAGATATCAGTCGTTTCGTGTTTGAACGTTGGAGTTGCGCTATAGCTGCGGGATTGAGGCGAGCTTTTGGGATCTTCAGTTTCAATTTTGATATGGAACCGACGCCGTTCGCCGAACAGTTCCATGCAGCTTGAAATTCACCCTCCCCTAATAACCTAATATATGCTGGGGGCAACTCACAGATGTAAGCTTTTTACCGAACTCCTACCATGCACAACCCCATTGACGTTGGGGATAATTCAGTTTGGCCATACAAACCCAGTCTTTCCTTTCCGTCCGTCAATATGTTCAACGCGCTCCAACCTGAGCATGTCCATAGAATGTACATAAACCGAGCTCCAATTCAGAGTGCAGCCCCTTTCCATCCTCGGGAACGCTTATCTGATAATTCGCCTCGTGTCGCCAGACATCCGGACCCTGTCTGTCCAGAAGTGGGTGTGGTAAGGTACTAGTGGTATGTTGTGAAATTCAAACACAAGCCACGATGCTGTGGAGGGGCGAAGGGAGGGGGCCCCGTTCACTGGCGGGAGCAGTCACGCGTTGGGTAGGAGGTAGCTATGTTATAGGACTGTGTACGGGTCGGCTCGTAGAACCGGGGAACGGTCCTTCCGGAGTACCCTGTAACGCACGCCTTCGGGCGGCCTCCTGGGGACAACTTCCGGCCGAAAAAGTTTAGCGGATACTCCAGCCCCAGTGGCCCTGTCCTTCCGAACCTCCCAACCTTCCCCGACGACTGGTCCGCCTGGCCCTTCCCGCATGGAACCTACGCCTACATACAGTGCTCATCGTCGCCTGCTTCTGCCTCTCAGTACCCTTCGCTCACGGGGTTTCGTCCGGTGCTGTTGAACGTGCCCTTACCTCTATTGGTGCTTGGAGAGGTGGGGATAAGCAAGCGGTGATCGGCCAGTAGATGCAGCCACAGATGCTTGCAGGAAGTTCACTCAAGCTGGTTGCGGCACTTCGTTGAGCAGTGAGTCGTTTCGAATGGGGGAAAGAACCGCGATATCAAGCGGCAGTACACGCATGCAAACCAAAGCGTTTGGGTGTCTACATGTCTCACGAAAGACTGGGGGGCGCGGCTACGCGAGGGGGTCAGCCGCTTAGGGAGGGAAGGGAAGGAGGAAAGGGGGGGAAAGGGGAGGAAGGGGAGGGGAGGAAGGGGAAGGGGGGGGAAGGGAAGGGGAAGGGCAGGAAGCGAGAGAGGGAGCTCAAGGAGCTTTGTTTTCGAAGTCTCTGGAAACAGCAGTAGGATGAATCAGAGTGTCGGGAAGAGCACCCCCAGAGGCAGGCCCTGCTGTGGACTGGGGCAGTGCCCTTTTTCGCACTGAGAATGAGGTAATGCGCGGCATCAAGATCGTGCTGCTGAGGCCCTGTGCTGCAGTGACACTCAACATGCCTTATGTTCGTCCTATGTGGCGATGCGCTGACACATAGGGAGCTACAAACAAACTGTAGACTGTAGGCCGTGCCATGATCCGTGCACTAAACAATGAAACAGTATTGGCGGCAAACCGGCACCTCTCTGTGAAGACCCGCCTGTTTAGCTCTTCTCCCCTGCTTTCGTTTTTATTTGGTTTACACTTTTGACAACCAGTTCTCCGGTTCATGTGGGACAGTCCCTGAAAGCAAGCCCGGCTAACGTGCCCGCATGGCCCCACTGCATCTGGGATCTTACAAATCGCCTCATGACTCATCCCTGCAGTGTTGAGAGTGTGCCGCGAGGCTGCTAGTTTATTGTTGGCTTGCAGCAGGCCAAGGCATGCGCCAGCTCTTGTTGCAAGCCGCAAAGCAAGTACGGCGAGTAGTAGTTTGGGCTTGCAGAGCCTTCAGACTACAGTTGTTGCAGGAGACGTTGATCAGCCCTTGACGCCAAGGGAGAGCCGGACTCCTGGCATGCCATCAGAAACGAGATTTTTGCAGCAACCTCCCGTCACTTCTCTGCTGAGTCTTCTTCGCCCTGCCGCCTGCCATCCTTGTACGGACATTGGTATCAAATTTGGATGCATCACGATGGAGCCAGGACCCCGAGCTACTGAGACAGACAAGCGCAGCAACTGGCCCCATCTCGTATTCACCTGAGCTCAGGCATCTACGAGCACTTCACGCTCGAGGCAACCTCCCCACTTTCTTCAGATCAAAGCAACAGAAGGGCAGCCACTAGAGAAAGGTCATCGGCGAGCGTTTGAAAAGCGGCCTGGCCGGTGGCAAGGGCCCCCGGAAAGAGTTTGCAAGGCTAAAGTGGCTAAAAGAGCCGTGGGCGGCTGGGGTGTTCGGGCATGGACTTGGCACTAGGGTTCTATAGCTATCACTCTAGCACTGGCCTGAGCAAGTATCCTCACAGATGTGTACTGCTCGTACTCAGGCCGTCCAATCATAGTGGATGGTGAGGCAGAGAAGCCATGCAAGGCCGTGCAGTCACATTGCAACTTGTGCTTTTGGCCAGGTTTGCGATTCCACGCGGTCACTGACCGGAGCCTTGGACAGGCCCTCATCTTTTGCCATTTCGCCGACATACATCTGAACTGCAAGCCTGAGCATATGCAAGCAACATCAAGCAACTGTACTTCAGGCTAGCACTGCACGGGTTATTGTTGCCCCTCAGGCTTGTAGAATCTTGTATGTTGCGGCCTGCAGCATGACCATCCCGTGCAGAATCTTTTGCCAAGGAAGGCTTCATCCCAGCGATGGACGCCACCACGGCTCCGGAAGTGGAAGTGGCTGAGCTGTCCGAGGCCTGTCATTCTCCCATTTGAGTCGGCTTAAGCTAAATCGGTGTAATCTGTCTGAATTGGGATCCGTTCAGCGATCTATGTGCCAGGTTTGGCGCTTTCCAGGTTTACGGCTCACCACTGGAGGCTTCTGGGCACAGGGCTGCTTGCGAGTTCCGGGCTCTCAGTCCTAGTCATTGGCTTCAGAAGCATGGGGTGGACGGTGTCTTCCCGGCTGAGGTTGCAGGCTAAAGCAACGTATAAAGCCTTGCAGCCCCAAGTCGTTTGAGTCGCTTGCTGGGCTGCCTCTCAAGCACATATACGCCCAGTAGGGCATAGGATGGCAGAGGTCAGAGGGCCTAGCCGCCTTGAGTCTTGCGCTGCACTTCATGGGCCGCTTGCAGCCAGTGCTTGAGGCAGACCATGGGAGGGGACTCCACTGCGTAAGGCGTCCCATCTTACTGGACTCGGCTTTCCTGAGCGAGCCTGCCCAGCCGAGCCCGAATGTCAGGAACGCAGGCAATGCAGGGCCGAAGAAAGAGCTACGCTTCCGCCTCTTCTGCGATGATCTTGGCCGCAACTGTGAGCCATCAGACGAGTGGGGTGGGCCTGCGCGGCAGAAACCAGAGCAGGCCAAAGCGCCTACTTTAGAACGGCGGATCTTCCCATCCGCAGCCTTGGTCCTTCCGAGATGGAAAGCTAAGGACAAGGAGAGAGAGGCCCGTTTCTTGTAAAAAGAGAAATGCGCTTCGTATGACGCTGTGAGTGTGATGGGTCTAAATGGGTTTGGTTCTGCCTTCGTTCCACGATCCAGCTATGTCTGAACCCTGCGAGTGAGAGAGCGAGCGAACAAGTGAGTCAGGGCGCACCCCGTAGGCGCACGCAGAGTCATCGGGTCGTAAGTCGGGCAGTCGCTTCATGCTAGCTATCCATCCCTGCCATCTGTAAGCCGGCTCAGATGCTTCAGCCGACTAGCCGACCCAGTGGACATCAATGGACATCAATGTGACATCAGCGGACAGAGCGCAGATGGTCAGAACAGTGGTCAGGTTGGGACCTTCCATCCCGCCAAAGGTTTCAAATTGAGAGCCTAATGGCTCGAAGATCAACACCAAGCAGATCCTCCACCCCAGAGCATGCTGTCAGGCGATCTCCATCGATTGCCTCGGAAGGCACAGTGGCGGAGGAACAGGGCAGCACATGGCACGGGGCACCAACCCGCACAGAGACCATGGAGATCGAGCGTTATGCGCTCTTCGGCCCTTCTGAAGTCTTTGGCGAGCACTCGGCAGACCTGCGTCGCATCGATCCTGCCGTGGTTGGGATGTCTTTTGACGAGGTCTTCAGTTCCATGGAGAGCCCTTGGCACCTGGACAGGCGTGACATCAACCAGCCGCACAGCGGCGATTGGCCGCATGTGGAACCCGACTTCTGGTGCTCGAGTGATGCAGGCAAAATTTGCTTCATCCCTGTGCCCGAGTTCTTAAACTGTCAGCCTGGTCAGTATCACAAGGCTGTCGGGGAAGGCTGGCAACATTTTGGCCACATCTCCAGGGCGCCTGGCAACATCGGTGGCTTCCACAGCTGCTGTATCGATACGGGCCAGCCAGGATCTTCTTGGACGCTGGTTGCCAGACTGGCTGACTTTGGTCTGGTTTTAGGCCGGGATTCGGGGGTGCGGGTGGAGTTCGCAGCTCTGGTTCGCAACGGAGCAGAAAGTCTCGTAGCTTCCGTCGGCACGCATGACGAGTGCCGGTCGTTGTTTCTGGTCGATGAGATCCGGCTCGACACGGGGAAGCTACTGCTTGCAGACCCCGCAGATGCGGCAGACTTCAATGATGCACGGCCAGCATCGTCTGACTCAACAGACACTGGGCCTTGCGACGGCCTTGATGGGCCAGCAGTACCAAGTGGTATAGGCGCCGGGTACTACCCGGTGATTCTGTCGCAAGATGCTCTCCAAAGAGTCTGCAGGGTATCCGTCGTCTTCCATCCCAGTAGGGTGCCGAAAGTGTCCCGAAACTTCCCCCCCAGGGCCAGATCACCGGCCAGAGGCCCAGAACAGAGGCCGACCGCGCCGGCAGCAAAGGCTGTCTCAAGGCCGCCGAGGCCCAAGAAAGACTTCCTGACCTGAGTGCGGAGACAGAGCCCTCACGAAAAAATCGCACCTTGCATTGGGAGGATGGGTCTAATGGGCTCTTGCGGGGGAGATGGGGCTGTTTAGCATCTGCTTTGTATGTATGGAATATGCGTCCAGAAGGCATCTTCAGCGCCTGCTGGTGTCGGCCAGAAGGCCTGAGTTGGAAACTGACAGCGTCATCATATCGCAGCCCATGGCACCGTAGCTTGTGCCATTCTCATGCGAGTTTTATAAGTACTCAAAGCAGTGTGTCGTTTGCATTCTGAATTTGTCAGCATGCAGGCCAGAGGCGGCCAGACCAAACGGAGACACCAGCAGGGCGCGTCTGTGAGACTGCGATAGGCGCGGTTTACGTGTTAATCTTTCATGCCATTCTCCACATGATAGACAGTGTTTGACCCCTGCCTACCAGCTATTCATGGCGGCTAACTTACTTGTCACGTGGCTCCTGTGTTCCACCTCCGTCCAAATGCAAAGCAACAAGCACGGAAGGCGGACCTCTTCATGTTGTCAGGGCCCCAAGCTACATGCTCGACAGCCGCCTGGTTCCACGGTGCGCGACAGTGAGTAGTGAGTAGCGACTTACCCGTGATACAAGGTTCATGGGT
Organism: Symbiodinium natans; assembly: GCA_905221605.1. Taxonomy (NCBI): domain Eukaryota; class Dinophyceae; order Suessiales; family Symbiodiniaceae; genus Symbiodinium; species Symbiodinium natans. The sequence continues at coordinate 184,139 of CAJNDS010002549.1, forward strand.
GTCCATGGTTCCAGCCCACTGTCAGGGAAACTTTTTTCTTTTCCTGCGGACCTTTCTCCTCCTGAAACTCAGTCACCAAGGTGGGCCCTGTTGAACTTGTTGGCAAGGACGGTGGCACGCCTGACCAGGCAGGGTCGATGTGCCTACACACGCCTGACTCAGCTGTTAAGGCTTTCGTGGCGATGACGGAGATTCTGAGAAAATGAGCTTTGTAGTGCCGACTCTCTGACCATCAGCGACCTTCAGTGTGTGTGTGTGTGTGTGTTGTAGCTTCCCTCCATGCATTGGACAGCTGCAGGATCCAGAAAGCCCTCGAGCACCTTACGTGACCCCAAGAATTTCTAAGTGGCACCTTTCGGGTTTACATTCATTGAAGTGCAGTGCCTGGGCTCAAGGCGTCGCTGAGCTACTTCTCGCTCAGCCATCAGGTACTTGATCGCTTTGTATTGAATGTGCTGGGCTACGCGCTCGAGGCTCGGACACTCGCGGTCACTCGCGCTGCCGTATCCAGGTCACGTCAGTGATGCTTTGTTCATCTTCAAGAATGTATTGCTTAGATCATGTGGAGTTGAAGCGATGCGGGTAATGTTTTGGCAGGGGCTAATGCCCACCGCGAGAAGGATCGGTGCACTCCCATGGCAGGTTGACTACGACCGCATCCGCGTGGTAGATGAGGATGTGATGCCGGGGTTCCCGGACCTCCGAATTCGGTCGTGATGGGTTGAACAATGGGAAGGACGTCTCAAGCGTGAACCGACCGCAAAAGCATTTGACGCTTCCGAATCATTCTGCCCGGAGCCCTTGCCTTCCAAGGTGTGGTGGACCTGGCTCTTCGGTGTCCAGCCAGGCTTTGGAGGGTTTAAGTTTGGGAAGCTTGCGGTTTCGTACCTTATTCCAAGTTAGGCAAACCGAAATGAAGCTTGATATCGCCACAGTCTTGGTGCTCGGGTAACATGTTGCCTCCATGCCTTCACGACGTGCAATGTGCACTGGCTTGCTGCATCCGGATGCTAGAGCAGTGGCGGCAGAAAGCCCATTATACGCATCATCAGAACTAATGCCGCCATTGCAGGCGACAGCGCACAACCATATCTTCTATTTTTCACATGAGGGCTGAGTTTTGTACTGAATGCACTTAAGGACAAGATCGGAATGTTTCCGCATGCACAGGGATGTTCTAAGGGCTACAAAGAGGGGCTAACTCGTTGTCGCAGGCCTTCTTGGGCCCGGATGTCGGGGTCACTGCAGCATCTGTGCAGAGCCTGGAGTTCCGGATGTGCACAGTTTAGCAGAAGCTAGAAGTCAGTAGACGTCACTGTGAGTTGAGGAGAAAGTGCAGGGCCTTGGAGCCACAGGCATGTGGCCTCTTGCCGAACTCTAGGATGATAGCATGCCGCAGGGCTTTGGGAACTTTGGAAAGGCGCATGCTGCCCCAGTGAAAGGCGCACAAACTCGATCACAACGCAAAGAATACCCAAAAGCCCCAGTGCCCACAATCAGCTCTGAGGTCAAACCAGGGATCCAGGTGGTCGCGTCATTGGGGCAGCCGAGCACGGTGCGGCTGCAGCCATTGGGGAGTGTATTAAGCGATGGTGGTTGATGCTGGTGGATGTCCAGTCTGCTTGGCGGGTGGCAAAATATGTCCGAAAGTGGGAAGGGGAGGCTTTCAGTTCTACAAAGATACAGCCGAATACAGCCCCCAAAGCTAAGTCTGCTGAGCCTCAAGAAGCCATGTTTCCCCTGAGCGCTGTCGCGCAGGTCGGCCAGCTTGAGGCCCAGGATGCCCAGGGCCACCATCCCGAACTCCGCGCCGCGATCCCGGACCCTGGTGACGGTGACCATGGTGGGCCTGGGTCTACTACTTTTCGTAACCGGATGCTGGGAGGGGGGGGATGTAACGGTGATACGATAGTGTAGTGCATTCTGTATGGCCAGAGCAGGACAATGCCCCGAACCCAAGAAGCCCTTCACCTGCCCTCGATTTTCCCCGCGCGGACGGGGGCGAAGTGGGCAAAGACCGCTCATGACAAGGCGCCTTTGGAGGAAGGCGTGGATCCCACCGGGGAGAATGCCTCCTTGATTTGGTGCCGGCCCTCGGTTCTTGTGGGTCGCAATAGGATACGCCGATTTGCAGAAGCATCTGCTGGCAAGCTCCTCGGGTTCTTGGATCAGGTCAGACCTGGCCACAACCACGGCAGGCATGTATCGGGTCAGGCCCTCGAAAACAAGGGCAAACTCGGAGCAAAAGCTGCTAGCACCATCCCTGTGTCCTTCTTCAGGTTTGCTGGTGCTCTGCTCTTAGGCCAGGTGAATCAGTTTCGTACATAGCTGCTTTTGTCTTGAAGGCTATGTAGAAGTGCGTGGCATGCAGGACGAACAATGCTGGGGAGAATCCGGCACGCGTCTGACGGGCGCTGCGGAATGGTGCGGAACGGTGCGGGCAGCTGAATCGTGTCCCAAGGTGGATCTGACCGACTTGTTTCCCTACCCTCCTGAAGAGGCGGGGCAGCGGCAGGAATCCGGGCGGACCAGAAGTGACCAAACCACTCCCATCATCAAACGCTACAACTCGCACGTGGCATGCACATGGCGGCGTTTCTCCTGTGAAATGCTGCCCTCGACCTGAGGTCAACCTGACGTGGGCTGCTTACATCAGTGTGACATGAGCACCCATGAGGCCAAGCTGCCTCTCTGTCAGCTCTCGGAAATTTGCGGGCCCGGACTGAGTTGGACGGGGTTGGGGCCAAGGAACGTAACCAATGACTCCAACTACACCTCGTGGGACTACGAATTCTCATGGCAGGCGCGGCGTATTTGTTGCAGCATCACGAAAAAAGCAGCTCTCGGTCGTGCATTGGCCTCCGCCGTCACGAAAAAGTAGCGCTCCGTCCTTGCCACTCTGCGCTGTTGCAAGGACTACGGTGCCGTGTTTCAGCGGCAGCTGGCAGCAGTTCAGATCCGAGAGCCGTCTTAGTCACTGTAGTCCTTTCGTGTCATGAAAGTCACAACCTGAGAGTTCGCAGACCAATCGCTGTTCTGGAGTTCCGGCTCGCAGCGAATATTGCTTGGGCAGAACAATGAGAGGTGAGAGGTGAGGAAGCCAGTGATGGCTCGGCATGACCACCTGCCCTTCGGATGTAAGCGATGATGCGCCGACGCAACCTTCGAGGACAACCTTTCGAAAGAAGCCGCCAGCCGTTCCGAAGCCGCCGTGGAATGAGAGAAGCAGGGAAGCATGTCAGACAGAGGAGACCGGGCCGGATGGAGAGAGAGAGCCTGGCGGGCCTGAGTCGAGGCAGCTGGATGGTAGCCAGGTTGCTGATTGTACAGAAAGCACAGAGCCAGAAGCAAGTTCCGGCAGCTACAAGTCCAGCTGGCAGCGATGGCAGTGCATGCCGAAATTTCTGGAGCAGCAGCGGCAGCTGCTGCTGGAGAAGCCCTTGCAAGAGAGGACCAGCAAGCCTCCCTCCAAGGAAGCCTTGGACTTCTTTGAGTCCCTGTTGGCAGGCACTGAGCCGACGCCTAGCACAAGCACAAGCAGCGCCACAGCCACAGGTGCTGCGCAAGTGCAGTGTGCAGCGCGTCGCCTGCAGCGACAAGCTGAAGCTGCCCGGCGACGGCGACAGGACACGGACCCACATGACTCACATGACCCAGTTCAGAAACCAGCTGTAACGGCCGTGGCGGAAGACGCCGCCGAAGGACCTGCCGACCGCCACAGCGGCCCCGATGTGCCCAAAGACTCTGAAGGCCCGCTTGGTGGTGAGAGGGCCGGCGCGAGGAATTCGGAGCCCAGAGAAGGTTCCGAAACCTTTGAGCATCGTGAGTTCTTGCGCCGCCTGGAGCACCAGCGCAAGCTCCAAGAGCTGCAGGTGGAAGCAGAGCGTGAGCGCCGCGAGCTTCTGGCCCAGATCGAGCAGGAGCAGGCAGAGATGGAAGCTCGGCGAAACGCCCAGGAAGAGTGGCGCGAGGACCTCGCTCGCAAGACTCAGAAAAAGAAGGAGGAGGCGGAGCGTGATGCCTGGTCGAGGACGCGGTCGAGAGACAGTGACAACTACTGGAGAACGCGGTGGTTTCGCTACATCCCCAAAGCTGAGCCGCAGGGCCCAAAGGGACCAAAGTGGAACCCGCGGCCCCCGCATTTTTCGCACGGCCCAGACCGAACTCCTCGTAGCCCGAGGAATGAACCTGAGACGGGCTCTGAGAAGCGTTCGCAACGTCGCCGGCCCTGTGCCGCACCGCCTCCCATCTCCTGGCCGGCCTCTGCCGAAGGGGCGCAGCTCCTGCAGGAGCTACTGAACCACAGGGACGAGCCCCTAGAGTCTCGCAAACGCACCTGGCGCTGGCCTCAGATACCTACGGACGGCAGTGCTTTGCTTATACTGTCTTCCGGAATAGCCAGAGCTTGCCCTTTCATGTTGTGATGCATGGGCTGCGCCAGCCTTTCGGTACATGCACGCTCCTTCCAGCATTTCACCCACAAGCGTTCCACGTATGGGCTAGAGAGGTCAAGAGTGAAACAGCTTGCGAAGTTCACTCCACAGCCTGCATGATGGCTTGCCAGGCGAAACCTCTGCCTGCAATGGCATCCGGACAAGTGCCCTGATGTGTGTTGGCAGACTGTCCTGTTCTTTCCGCTCGTTTTTTTTACTCGACGGTTAGGGCTCAGCGTTGCACCGCCTTTTTTTGGAAATACTTTCCAAAAAGTATGCGAACCAAGCACAATCCTGAGCCCTAGGCCCTAGGCATCACACGTACTGCTTTCACGTTCTAGAAGACATCAGCTCAGGAGCCAGGACAAGGAAACTGCCACACGAGTGTTCCAGCAGCTCTCGGAATTGAAGCCCTGGTTCTTGCCCGAAACGTGAGCGAGAGATCAGAGGTCGAAAAGGCTCAAAAGGCAGAGTCTAAAGACACGGTGGTTGATAGAGGCACCAGCTGCGTGTGAAGATCACATGCAAGCGGTGTTGGTCAGCTTGTTGCCTGCGAGCACAAATAAGCTGCTATGGACTCACAAGCTTGCTGTTGTGCGCTTTCCATCCGTCTTCCCGGTGCTGGGGTGTTGGAATAGAAGAACAAACGTTGCAAACACCTGCGAGAAATCAGGCTGACGTTGGGTCGGAAGGCCCCTCCTCGGTTGCCCGCCGATGTCTGCCAAACAGGCCAGTGCTAATGGGCTCTGAATCTCTGCAAGGCAGCAACGGGACCAATGCGACCAACATGTCCGAAAGCGTGGGCGCCAAGCGAAAAGCTTGTGCTCGTTTCGGGCGGTGGCAAGTGACACTTGCCTGCTCGCTGCGCAGGTGACGACGACATGGATGACAATGAAAGCAACTACAGCAATGACAGCTTTCCATCCATGCACAGCACAATGGCCCCGACATCGATGCCAGACATGGCAGAGAACACAACGGCTGGCGACCCAGCTCGTTTGAGGGACAACACCCCGCACACAGCTAGCTGTCTGCCAAGGTGCGCCTGTGCAACTCTGACGCCATGTCAGCAGCCCAGAGGAGTGTCGACTTGAGGGCGTACGTGCGGGTTGCACATCGGGGTTCACAAGGGCAATCAAGATACGCATCATGTCGCATTCTTGTCACACTGTGTGATCCTGCCTTTCGAGACGATCGGCGGGTCAGCGACACCCACACACTGCACGGTCTACTGTCTGCTGTAAATCTCTGCAAAACAAGTGCAACACTCTCAAGATCGAGATTTGAAATCTTACGTGTCAGAGCCAGAGCGGCCTTTCAAGCAGAAAGTTTGTTAAGTTGTTTCGCAAGCCATGAGCCTGCTTCACCAAAGGTTTGACCTTGACCTGGGCAACTTCTCCATCGCAGGGCCTACTGCTCTGGAGGTCTTGAGCTGAACATGCGTGTTGTGCAATGTTGGTGTGCGCACACACAAAAAGCAGGAGTCCTTAAGTAAAAGAACCAGAACAGCACGCAGTACAGCCGAGTGGAGCAAGTATGTCGGGTATTTATTGCTGCGGTGTGTTCAACTGCATGCTGAATCTTTTTTGGGGGAGTCCCACGTGGCATGCAACAATTAAAAATGCAGAAGAGAATGGTATGGCCCCTTTCACCGAAATATCAGTCATGCTGCTAGCTGCTGGCCGGTATTGTGTTGTCAGATCTGCCTTGGGGTTTGACGAGAATTCTTGGCCAGCTGGCCAACTCAGTCAAAAAGGTCATCGGCGGCGAGGGCTTCGACCGCAGGAAGGTTCAGGCGGAGAGCCCAGATTGGGTGTCCGGTTTTTCAACGTCGCACGGCTGGGTGTTTACATATGTGTGTGTGTGTGTGTGCCAACCGCGTGGAAGCCGGTCTGCAGTTTTAAGGCTAGAGTCAGCCGAAACATAAAGGCCCAAAGTTGCCGCAGCGAGGTTGGCACGAACTTCTCCCTGAAAGCAGGCAGCTCAGACAGGCTTGGCATGGCTTGGCATGGCTTGGCTGCAGAATGCGGCACACAGTGGTTTTTTTCTGCATTGGGGTGGCTCAGACCCTCCGAGGCCCTCCTTGCGACACATCTCCCCACATCTCCCCATGAGTGCCGAGGTGCTAGGGTTCGGCCTTGGGGATGGTCTGTCGCAAAGGCTGCGCTTGGCCAGGTCCTTGATAGCCTGGGTAACTCGGAAACCCCTCCAACTCCGAAGCCTCAAGCCTGTTGCAGGCGCTGCAACTTGTTCCCGTGCGCCGTGCCGAGGTCCTGGCACCCCTCAGATGTGGTCAGGAGGGGACTGGCCCTGAGAGAATCCACGATCAAAAGTACGGCCCAAACCCTCCCCAAAAAACGCCAAGGACATTCAACGGTACTGAGCACTTGCTGGGCCAGCTCGCCGAGGCACTGCCATCCAGGGCTTCGGTTCCATGTCCTTCGTGTGCCCAAAGCAGCACTGTCTGTAAACACACCCAATGATGGGCTGCAAAGTTTCCGAACTTCTGACCTCCAGTTCCGCACTGGTATCCTTGGATGCTTCTCATGGTCCACCATGTAGAATGTATGTTAAGTTTTAAGCGATCGAGTGCAAAATGTTTGGATGCCAAGAGATGCATGTGGCTGGCAGGATCCCGATTCGCCCGGCACTGGTGAAGATCCCAACTTCGCCCAGACGTGGGAGCGCTCAGCCACTGATTTCAAGATTCGGACTCGAGAGATTCAGCCATTAATGCGAACTCCTAAATGCTCAGCCAGGAACTTGTGACAAGCTGCCGAGGTGGGGCCCGCTTGTTCTCTCCCGCAGCGGCCGCTACTACGTGTGCCTCTGTTCGGGCAGAGGACCGCAACGCACCCGCACGCCCATAGGCTGACAGGCGTTCGGAAGGCGCGGATAATGCATAACCCCTGACTCAAGGAGTCCTGTGAGTCGATAGCCTTCGGGAATGATTTCAAAGCCTTGACCATCCTGGACCTTCATGAACCAGGGCGGAGTAGACGGGTGGCAAAAATAAGCCAGGACGGTCGTGCTCCAGCGACATTGACTTTCAGGTTGAGATTGGTCGGGGCCAGAGAGATGCGGCGCGATCTAGAAAGCATTTGCAGGTTCTTGTTCCCGAGGTAGTGTCTTCGCTTTCTGGCCAGACCTGCGTGGGGTCCTCAGCACACGTCACGGCGAGGGAGGCAATCGCAAGCTTTTTTGCAAGCATAGGATTGCAGAGATCTGGTGGCTTCGAGCAGCTGCCTCAGCTTCCAATGTCGGGTCCTAGAATTCAGCTTGGCTTGGCCTGGGCCTGGAGGGCCTTCTGCCATAAGGTTGCGAGTTGTGCCCCACGCGGTCTTCTCGCTGGATTTGGTCGCAGCGTGCTTAGTCAGTGGACTAACCCGAATGGCCTTCCCAGCTGGAACACCCCAGTTGCAAGCCAAGAATCACCGCTTCACAAGCACTTGTGCGCTGCTAGCTCACCTCCCTTCCCTGCACACATTGCTTATTCAGCGTAAAGTTGTCATCGTCCCACTGCTGCTCGACCCGATAAGTCCCAAGCAATCCTGTATCCTGTCTTTTGCAAGACCTAGTGAACCAACCAAAGCTGCCGTTGAGGGGCCGCAGCTCTCGGTGCAAGACCGTGCCTGGAGCATAGTGCAGCCGTGCGTCGGGCGCAAGGGAGCGAACATGTTTTCTTGGAGTTCCACCAACTTGCTTCGTGTCCGAGCTGTGGCTCATTGCAGGGGTGCAGGGCTCCGCGCTCTACCCAGGTCCGCATTGTAGACTACACGGTGGACTGTGGGCAGCCAGGGTCCGACTCTTAAGCCTGATAAGCGCTGTCGAACTCATGGAGTTCGTGGAATTCCTAGGGGTGGATGAGAGCAGCCCTGGAGGTCGGAACGTCATACAGAGGAGCTGCCTCGGACCTAGCTGACCCAGCTACATGCTTCGAAGGCACGCGGCCTTGCATTTGCCCCCCAGACTTGTTGCGAGCCATTTCTGGCTCCCCAGAAGAATGGCGGTGGGTTGCGGGCTTTCCCTTTTTGGACTGCTGGTCGCCTTGCAAGTGCAGAGCAGACGTTGTACGCCATTGTCCGCCGCTGCTCTGAATATGATAGGGTATGACAGGGTATGGAAGGGCAGGGGCGGCTATGAAGGGCTCATCGATTCAAAATGATCGAGGGTTTCGGCTTGCGGGGTTGGGGCGAGCTGCGAGCCGGGATCAGTCGTGGACTACAATAGCCTCATGGACCCCAGGTGTCCATCAGAGCAATGGAACTGGAGCAAGCAGTGCAGTAGAGGGCAGACGCAACGATGCACCTGCAGCCAGAAACGGACCGCGAACGGACCGCGAACCGACCGTGCACGCACAAGCCTGATCTGCAGAACTTGCCCAAGCCAAAAGCCCTTTGCCTCAGGTGCGCTTGAAGGCGGCCTTCTCGAAAGAGACGCGGCGGCAAGTGTTCAACCTGGCGAAGCGAATCCGTTCCAGGCCCTGGGCAGGTGCCCGATCGTGTCGGACAGGGTTGGGAGGTTGGGAGGTTGGACGTTCGGTACGAAGGGCAGCAGTGAAGGATCAAGTTCGAGTCCTGAAAGCGGAGTGACTTTGAACTGATTTGTGGCTGGGACAGGGCGATGTATCTGGCACTAAGAGTCTTAAGAGTTCATGAGTCGTAACATGGCGGGTATGGTGGGTCACTCAGCTGGCAGAAAGGTGCCTGTAGAATCGTATAGAATCCATTGAACCGAAGCCTTGCCAAGAGTCGACTCCTTCAGCGGTGCAGGGGTCTTTTCGGAGCATCGTGCGCCCTCGTTGGCAAGCCTCATCTCCAACAGAAGCTTCGGCGCGGGTGGTGCAAGCACCTCTGCCGCATCCGTGTTGAGAGATATCTGGTGCTTTACAATCGAACTCAACAGAATGAACTTTGACAAGGCCATGAAACGATCTCCCTCCACTACCACATCGACATCTTGGCGCCAGAACTGTGCCCGAGTTGACAGAGTTTTCAGCATTTGCAGCATTGATTGTGTTAGTAAACCCCCCTCCTGCCCTCCCCCTCAACACATCAGGTATCCTGGAGAAGTGGGGGGTGGGTGGGGGTCTGATGACCCGAAATTCTGAACACAATTCCATGGAACCATATCAATGTGATCCCGCTCAAAAGATTGCGAAAAATTACCACAATTCCGGGGGTCCGGGGGATCGGAATAATCAGCAATCATGCTAGGCGGCGCCGACTACTGGCACTGGCTATGGCAGCGGATGCGGCCGACGCTTCTACCAAGAGAGCACCATTTGATACAAGGGATTTTATATGAAGAGGTGAAGCTAATTGAACAAGTGATTGGAGATGAGGGGTGTTACATGCGCCGCCTTTGATTTCACTGGTTCGGTTTGCTTGGTTGAACTTGGCCCTGAGGCTGGATGGAACCTGAGCCAAGGTCAGCCTTTGAGGGCCAGGTGGGAACCCAAAGAGTCGCAAGTAGCCGCAAGAGGTGTCGAACTTTAAATTAAAAAATTTGGGACATCTCTTGGGAGCTTGCCTTCGAAAGTTCCAAGTTGGGAGAGGGCCCCAGGTGCCTGGAGCTGCTCACCTATCGGGGCAGCTGGAGGTCACACCCGGTGGCTCGGCCTTTAGCTGGGAGCTACCTGGACCGTGCCGAGTGCATGGAGTAGGCCTTGGAACAGCTTCGTGTGCGAGAAGACACTAGTCACTAGCATGAGTTGGCATGAGACGTGAGAGATGAGGTGGCGTGGCATGGTGATGGGGCCTCGCTGCTCACTCTGCTGGTTGTGCTGAGCAACAGGGGCTCCTATGATGGCGGAGCTATTGAATTGAGAGACTATGCCAACGGGCCGCTCGCTCCTCCCGAGCCCTCTGCCCTGAAGAGGACACAGGTCCTGGAGGTCACGGCTGACACCAAGGAGGGCCCAGAGCCTGTGGCACCGGTGGCACCGGTGGCACCTGCCAACAGCGCGACTGTGAGGCTGGAGCATCATGACGACATCGAGGCAGGCGATGCCATTGCCTGGCGCGGCTGGACACTGCACCGTGCCACGCCGGTGGCCTTTGGGAACCGGCAGGTCCTGGCCTCAGAGTGGTGGCTGGGGGAGGACGCAGCTCTGTCTGGCGCCGCCCGGGCCCCCGACTCAGTTCTGGAGCTCCGTCGCGCGTTAGACCGCGACCCCCAGGCCTCACAGCTCCACCGTTGGCTGGGGGGCGCCTTTTGCGAGGAGCAGCCTTGCAAGACCGAAGATCACGCCATGTCTGCGCTGAACGCTTACCAGACCGCGCTGTCCCTCGCCCCGGGGGACCCCATGGCCCTTCACGCCCTCCAAGCGTTTCTGCAGTCAGGCAAGGACGAGAAAAAGAAGCTCAGCCAGTCACCACTTCAAGTTGCTAGACAACCCTTAAAATTATCTTAAGAGATGGAGGTCAGCAAAGTGCAAATGCGCAGAAGCCATAAGCTGCACAAGTGAACATGTGTCCTGTCATTCGGGAGTGCCAGTAACTACAAGCTCGACACAGCACCGCAGCGACCTGAGGCGTGGACCTCTGGCCCAGTTTCCGAACACGCCAGGAATCGGCCGGGACCCTTAGACAGAAAAACAAGAGAGCCCATCCTCCAGAGGTCTGAAATTGTCTGGTTTCAGCAGATCTCGGAAAATCACCCCCTCCCTCTCCACTTGAGCTCTCGAGCTTCAGCTTGGAACCTCATAACCCTAAACCCTAAACTTTCTAAACCCTAAGCCAAACAAAACCCTAAACCCTAGAACCCTCGTGTTCAGGTGGCCAGGCAGATGGAAGCATGAGCCTGACCTGGCCTGAGTTGCCTGGACCTCAAGGTGTAGTGCATGTAGCGCAGCGATGTTGTAGAAAAAGCATAGATACATGTATACTGATAGGATCAATATATTGCACCACAAGAAGCATAGACACATAAAGAAGCATGGAAGCATTGCTGTGGCGTAGGGCCAGAAGTCAGAAAGCAAAATGACAGCAGCCATGCAAGAACCGCCCGCGAGCTGGAAGAGATGTGAAATGTCCATCCTGCCTCCCTCACCCTATGCTTGGATTGTGCAGAAGAGTGTGTGCGGCGGCGTTCTGGCCAAAGGGCTGCCGCATGATAATTGCTGACTCTCCTTCCCCCTCACCCGCCTCCCGACCTGGGATCATACTGTAAGACAACTCGTATGCCACATGCCCTTTAGCCGCGAACCCAAGTTTCGGAAACTGCTTGCCACAGGCGGCTCGTCTCTGGTGGAATCTTCCGAGTGTGCTGGTGCCCTGGAGCCCAGCAGGGCGGGGTCTGCGCCTCAACCATTGCCGCTCCACTCTACTGAGCATGTACTGTAGGGTGTTAGATTGTGTGTTGCACTGAGTCACTATGTCATGTGATATGCTCTGCTTTAAATTTAGCATATGTACTTAGCGCAGGTACGGAGAAAGTTCTTGTAGTAAAACGCAGGAAGAAGTTCAGACCCGCCCAAGTTTCAGGCTGAGAGCAGCGATTGCGAGACCTCCTCGGACTTCTATGCCGAGGTTTTCGGCTGCATTCTGCTGGAAACATGTCAGACAGCGCCCGCCCACCAGAATATGAACAGAAGAGAGCCGACATGAGCCTACAAGACACAACAAAAGCACAGCACCTGCACTCTTAACCTTTCTTGGCGGGGGACCAGAGTCGTTTGTGAGTGCCATGCAAACGCTGCCTTTTGTGTTCCAAATTGATGTTGTTCTGGCTTCTAGGCCCTTTGCGGTGTCGATGGTTTCTATGGTTGCTCCTCGTGGTTCTTCCATGGAAACCTTCGATGGTTCCCACGCTTTCTAAGGTTTGTCGGGGCCCTGTAACCCTCCATATTCCAAATTCTGAGCAAACCTCGTTGCTTGAAAGTTTCAAGGGTTTGGCGCTTTGGACGGGTTGAGAGGCTCACGGGGTGGCTCTACAAGGCTCAGCTTTCTACCACTGAGCTTCACAAGCCTGCGGCCACGAACCTAAAACTGTGTGCGAGTATCACCGCTGAAACCTAAACAACAAAGGCCAGTCTATGACATGTTTGAACGGGCTTGAGACTCCTCTCAGGGCCGAAACCCAAAACCCTGCATTCCAACTTGACGTGTTCCAAATTGACACGCATGTGCTCCAAAATGGGAGTTGCAAATGTGTAGCTCCGAATATCGTGAATCCGTAGCTCCCAAGCGGCACTGCTTCTGTCTCGAGCACCTGATGCCAGTTTGGGACCTTTGCCAGCCTCAGAATCCGCGACGGCTGGCCAGCACCCCAAATGTTGCGCCACAGCACGTGGGAAGCCGACTAAGGATCACCCCCAACTACAACCGCAAAGCCTGTGAGCCTCCGAGCCACGGCTTAGGTCAAGCGCATGCCCACGGGCTGAGGAGCCGATCCTAATCCACGCCAGGGGCTAAGTTTCGTCTTCCTGGGTGCTTCGGCTTCAATCCTTGAACATCCTCGAACCCGAGATCCACAGTTTGGAGTGCTTTATGGTTGGGGCATGTTTGGGCCGAAGCTCAATCGGACAAATCATACTTTAAAGGAGACGAGTCTGCACCAATTTTACGATGTCAAGCAAAGAAATCTAAAATTATCTTTGAAATTAATCAAACTCATCAGTGATCAGTGCAAGATGCAAGATATGTTTGTATCAAGGTGAAGCAGTTGTATTGAATTGTGGTTGTATTTTGGAATGGATGCATTTGGTGTGGAAGTATATGTTTGATCATCCAAAATATCAAAAAAATCAATGGTTGGGGTTGCCTGGCTAGTTGCACTAGCGTGGAGCCAGCTGGTGCAGAGGGTGCTTGCAGAATCCGGAGCATCCTGAGCGGAAAGGAGCTGCCAGATAAACTTCTCCCGAATACCAATAAAGATCGAAGCATGGCCTTTCCTCTTGAGATTTGGGCGATATTTCCGGAACCTCGGAATAACTAGTCAAGTCTCAGCTCCCAAGTGGAGGAATCTGACGTATTGCATGCATGTGAAGAGCTACTTCCAGCTGCTATCGGGCCATCGTGCCGAAACACAAGAGATGTAAAGCTCCATCACCGCAGGAAAGGACGGCCCTGTCGCCTTGTCGCACCCCTCGTACCCAGAAAGGGGCCCACTGATGCTGATGATGCCCGCCTTGTCGGGCCCAGGGCCAACTGATGCTGATGATGCTCGCCTTGTCGGGTCGGGTTTTGCAGGCCCAACAGATGCTGATGATGCCCAGCAGGCCAACTGATGCTGATGATGCTTGCCTTGTCGGGTTTTTCGGGCGCAACAAGGGGCCAACTGATGCTGATTGATGCTCGCCCAGCAAGGGGCCAAGGGGCCAACTGATGCTGATGATGCTCGCCTTGTCGGGTGTTTCGGGCGCAACAAGGGGCCAACTGATGCTGATTGATGCTCGCCCAGCAAGGGGCCAAGGGGCCAACTGATGCTGATGATGCTCGCCTTGTCGGGTGTTTCGGGCGCAACAAGGGGCCAACTGATGCTGATTGATGCTCGCCCAGCAAGGGGCCAAGGGGCCAACTGATGCTGATGATGCTCGCCTTGTCGGGTGTTTCGCGCGCAACAAGGGGCCAACTGATGCTGATTGATGCTCGCCCAGCAAGGGGCCAAGGGGCCAACTGGTGCTGATGATGCTTGCCTTGGCGGGTGTTTCGGGCGCAACAAGGGGCCAACTGATGCTGACGATGCTCGCCCAGCAAGGGGCCGAGGGGCCAACTGATGCTGATGATGCTCGCCTTGTCGGGTGTTTCGGGCGCAACAAGGGGCCAACTGATGCTGATTGATGTTCGCCCAGCAAGGGGCCAAGGGGCCAACTGATGCTGATGATGCTCGCCTTGTCGGTTTTTTCGGGCGCAACAAGGGGCCAACTGATGCTGATTGATGCTCGCCCAGCAAGGGGGCCAAGGGGCCAACTGATGCTGATGATGCTCGCCTTGTCGGGTTTTTCGGGCGCAACAAGAGGCCAACTGATGCTGATTGATGCGCGGCCAGCAAGGGGCCAAGGGGCCAACTGATGCTGATTGATGCTCGCCCAGCAAGGGGCCAAGGGGCCAACTGATGCTGATGATGCTCGCCTTGTCGGGTGTTTCGGGCGCAACAAGGGGCCAACTGATGCTGATTGATGTTCGCCCAGCAAGGGGCCAAGGGGCCAACTGATGCTGATGATGCTCGCCTTGTCGGGTGTTTCGGGCGCAACAAGGGGCCAACTGATGCTGATGATGCTCGCCCAGCAAAGGGGCCAACTGATGCTGATGATGCTCTCCTTGTCGGGTTTTCAAGGCCAACAAGGGGGCAACTGATGCCGATGATGCTCTCCTTGTCGGGTTCTTCGGGCCCGCAAGGGGCCAACTGATGCTGATGATGTTTGCCTTGTCGGGTTTTGGAAGCCCAACAAGGGGGCAACTGATGCTGATGATGCTCGCCTTGTCGGGTTTTCAAGGCCAACAAGGGGGCAACTGATGCCGATGATGCTCTCCTTGTCGGGTTCTTCGGGCCCGCAAGGGGCCAACTGATGCTGATGATGTTTGCCTTGTCGGGTTTTGGAAGCCCAACAAGGGGGCAACTGATGCTGATGATGCTCGCCTTGTCGGGTTTTCAAGGCCAACAAGGGGGCAACTGATGCCGATGATGCTCTCCTTGTCGGGTTCTTCGGGCCCGCAAGGGGCCAACTGATGCTGATGATGCTCGCCTTGTTGGGCCCTCAGAATGCAAAAGTATGGCACAAAGCAGGGGGGGCCTGATGCGAGCATCAGTTCCTGGCACCGAGCTGGTCCAGACACCGTAGCAAGTGCTGGATGTTTTTTAGTCTGCTGTTCTAGAGTCATAAAGTTATATGAAAAGTTGAAAGTCCGGCGCATCCTGCGCCATCTAAACCCAGCAGGTCGAAGCTTCAAAGTAGCCGCGAAGCATGGTCCGAACGGTCGGATGAGCGGCCGAGGTGGCAGCGATCGGGCTCAGACCAGAGGCGACCAGAGTTGGCATCCAGGGTTTCGGAGCTTCAAGATTTTCGTGGGAGTAAGTACAGAAGTGGCTGGACCCAAACTTTGTTTGATTGCGAGTGGCCGAAGCCACACCGTTCTCCACAAACTACTGCTTGATACGTTGATACTGGGTAGGGTCGGAGGTCTGGAAGACTAGGCATGGTGCGGCTTGAGAAATTCGCCCTTCTGGAGGTGGATCGGATCCTGCTGTTGAAAGCTTCGGAAGTGTGCGGGGAGGCTTGATCTGGCGCAGCTGTGTGGCGGTGGCTGTATGTATCCAGAATGCCCTCTTTGTTTCCTTTGCACATCCCGCAGCTGCAATAGTTTGGCATTGCTGCGGCACTGCATGCGCCCGCCACAAACTTTGCGAGGGCATTCCTGACGTCTTGAGCCCTGGTGGCGTTGCGGGCTCAGGACATGAACCCCATCTAAGGCTTGTAGATCCTCAGGATACTCATTGGACATTGCAGCATTGTTTCCACCTGTAGCAGGGGCCTCAGCAAGTTCAGGATTGGCTTCTAGCTGCCTGAATTCGAGGTCGTGAGCTCCGAGTCCGGCTTTGGTGCCCTCCAGTGCAAGCAGGATCCGAATGCTTGGGCCTGAGCCAGTGTGCAGCCTCAGGGAGTTAGCAAAGTGCAAGAATCTATCAACCAAGAACAGGACGAGAGCCTCAGAGAGGAGCAGGTTGCCTGGGGTCATTCTAGCAATCAATGCAGACATACCCAAGCCGCACCGCAA
This sequence comes from Symbiodinium natans, assembly GCA_905221605.1. Lineage (NCBI taxonomy): Eukaryota > Dinophyceae > Suessiales > Symbiodiniaceae > Symbiodinium > Symbiodinium natans. Next base: position 200,292 of record CAJNDS010002549.1, read on the forward strand.
TCCAAAACAACCTTATTATAGGACCTTGGGGGTTCTGCGATACTGCCGTCTAACAGCCAACATGGCTACCTTGACGGACACCGGACGCCTCACTACAGCCCCCGAGACCATGTGCGGAGGGGCCTCCCAAAGCTCTATGAGAAGAAGAGTAAGAAGAGAGGGGGCCTTAAGAGAAAGGAAGGAAAGAGGACCGTGCCATTGCTTCTGCTACTGCTAACATGATGCTTGGATTTGAAGGTGCTAGGAGAACAGGCCGACTTTTTTTTGGGGGGGATTAGGTGGTGGAGTTGGTGGTGAGTACCTGAGAATACTCCCAAACTCCTACTGCCCGAGGCCGCGGCGGACATTTGTTTGATGGATGTCTCAATTTGTCTTTGGTCCTACCACGTAGCTTACCGGTCAGATGTTTTGTTTCTTTAGGCTCTTGTTTTTGTTGATAGCTCACCATCAAGGTAGTTGAGCACTCCGAAGCTAGATGGTATGCTTGCGTGCGGCATTAGCCTGCGCGCGCACCATACACTCGCACCTGCCTTTTCGCATCGCAGCAACTGATGTGAGTTGAACGAGTTTCTGCGCCCGCCCTACCCCATGTGGTATTCCTTCTGCGTGGAGACGTGGGGCTGCGGCCCAGTATTGTGCGCCAAGCTCATTGTGAAGAGATGTGTGTGTGTGTGAGGGCGAAGCAAGGTCCAGGTGGGGCTTCCATGGTGTAGAAGAATTAACCGCATTGTGGAGCTGCTGCAGCTTCATCCCAGATCAGGAGGGTACGATTTTGGTCTAATTTTGGCAAGGGTCGGGGTGAGACAGTCTCGTTCCGGAGTCGGAGCTCTTGAGGCTGGCGCAGAGGAGCTGGAGCGGAAGATGGTGTGCGGGGGAGTCGACTCCTTGGGAGCAGTACGCTGGGCCCCAAGCGTGTAGCATGCAGCTCCCCAGGCCGTTTCTATTGCAAAACTGAAGGCCTCAACTCCCGCCCGATTCTGAGGAACCTACACCCTCGGGACCTATCACATTTGTGTTTGTGGGGCTCTTCCTGGCTATGCAGGGCTCTCGGACTGCAGGGGCCTGGACAAAGCATCGCTGCTCACGCATTGAGTGTCAGGATTGCTCGCATCCATCACACTACTGGACGCCTGCTGGCAAAGCCTTCCAGGCTCGCAAATCTAATTCTGGTTTTAGCAAACCAGGTTTACAAGTAAGCGGGGGCTCAGCCGCAGCAAGTTGTTGAGCGACGTTGCATAGTCAGCCGGCCACGCCCACGCCCAAGGCTCGACCCCCTGGCAGACTTGGCCCCCGTCTTGGCAACCCATGTGTGGAAGCACGAGAAATCGAAAGGTTGGGGTGGACCGAGCGGGTGCGACTCTGCTGGTACTTTGGCGGACCCATTCGCCCATGCGTGCTCTTGGCAACGCTCATGGATTCACCTGATGCGCTGGGGTTTTGGACACCGTCTGCGTATGGGGGGGGGGGGGGTGTCAAAGAGGGGAAGCGCAACGCCTGTGGCCTTGGGATCGGGGTCGGGAAGCGATGGCGACTGGGTGGTGGATGTTCAGCAGTGGGCTTATCTGCGGCATGCAAGCTCTGCGTGGTTGCAAGCGTCGAAGTGTATTGCAAGACAAGATAAAGACTTCGTCGGCATCTGCAGCCATCAATCTTTAAGATTTCCTGTGGTCGTGACGTGGTGGTAGTGACCGCTAGTGACGACACTGTTGTCGTTGCCGTATCCTTTCCTGCATAAACCCGAATAAGCATGCTGGAAGGGTTGTGGATTTCCCACTCATCTTTGCTGTTGCAACTACAGTACAGTTGTTCACATTTGAACACCGGGCAGGTGCTGATGAGGGCAGATGCACCAGGGCTGCGTCCCTAACTGCCGCGATGTCATGCGAGTAGTTCGACGGTGTGAGGGCGACTCACCAAAGCATAACTTTGCAAGAGGAGACCAAGAGCGCAGCTTGACCATACATCCATACTTCGGGCCATGCAAGTACCCCAAAATTGGCTACTTTTCCCAACAAGAAAGCAGTGTAGCAGTGAGGCGCGCATGAGCACATGATTCGTGGGTTTGAAAGAAGCTTCTGGCCAGGGCAGCTGAGAGTGTGCCCCCTGTGTCGCTCCTCACTGTTTCGAAGAGTGCTGGTCTAAGACTCGCTTGCCCTGACATTGCTGCATACATTCCCTTATATTCCCTTGCCCCATCTTAGGTCCCGTTGTGTCTGCTGCCTATGCTCCACGTCCGCTTGGCTCTCATCGGCGACTTGCGGCTGGATATGAGGCCGGCTGATGCAGCGGATCTTGGCCGTCAAGTTGGCATGCTGAACAGGACGGTGTGGTGCGCGTGTGGGAGCCGGCGACCCCTGAGATTGCCGCAACGTCAGGCTCCCAGGCATATAGTGCGTTGTAGTCGTAGACGCAGCGGCAGGAGTAGGAGTGGTCGTAGCTGTAGGAGCAGCAGGAGCCTCCTTACTAACTACCACGATGATTACGTCCATGTTACCAGTGCGAATGGCCATGATGCAGAAGCCACGTTGCCGAGGCTGATCGGTCACCTCGACCATGTGGAGGCATGCGACGCTCTTTTGACATGCAGAGAGGAGCTTAAGGTGAAGTAGTGATACACTGGTATGATATGGTACGATATCCCACAGGCCACTGAAGGTTACCTGGATACAGTGGAGTCAGTTGTGAAACACATGATGCCCACTCGGCGTGCACGTACACAGGCCGTGGCCTGGGCACCAGATGCGAGCTGGTTAGCATCAGCAGGCAGGCTTGCCAGGTTTGCTCATGGGCGGGTCGAGGATGCGAAATGCAGGCCATGCACGCGCTGTGACCTGTTGATAGGCTACTGCGAATCTGAAAGTATAGAAGCCCACACGATGGAACAGATGTTCGGGCTCGACTTTCGAGGAACCACGAACTGAACCTTGAATACAGAAGGACAGGACCTTTGTGTCACTTAAATTCAGAGTTGGTCGGCATTTGAGTTTGCGCGTACGGAAGCATGCAGACGCAGTCATTGAAAACAAGCTTTCCAAGCATGCTGGTCGCTTGGCGGCGGGTGGCAAAAAATTAAGCCAATGCCCACTGCAAATGAGTGAGTGAGAGTGAGTGAGCGTGCCTTCGTGCATGCACGTGTATGTGTATGCCGATACAGAGTTTTGAGAGTCTGCTCTTGCTCATGGTTAGAAGTTAGGACGCTTAGAATGTGTTAGGGTCCATCTGTTGTCCATAATCGGGGTCCACAGTCCGGGTCCAAGGGGTTTATATGGCCGGCCAAAATGTAACAGGCCCCTGGGCACCTTTTTGTGACAACCCCCCTCCGCGACTCCTTTTCCGCGACATACGTGTGCAACACAAGGGGCGCGACATACGTAGTATGTAACAGGAAGGGTGGGCGGGGCGGGGAAACGCGACATACCCCCATTTTGGCGCACAGCCACATAAGAGGTTCCTCGGAGATAAAGCTGGGAATATTTGATGCTTGGTGCGCCGTGCATTTCCTGATCTTGACGGCGTGCTGACTTGTATGGCGGCTGCCAGCGTGGGCTTTGGCTTTGGCTTTGCCCAGGTTTTCGCATCAGGGGTACCTTGGCAAGACCCTTTGGGTCTGAGACCGCTTTCTTTTCGAAGGCCTCGACGGCAGCTTGCGGCTCTGGAGCGCGGCTGCCGGTCTTGGCCCTTTGGGCCAGGGCGTTGTGCTCCCAGCTGTGTGTTCGGGGACATGACATGGGGGCTAACACGGGCCGCTTTAGGCACCTCGCCCGCGCAGCGCTCGGTAGAAATTGCGGTTGCAGACAGTTCTCCTGGCTGAGGTGCCCCCTCACATCTGCCCGAGATGGGCAGCTGTATGGCATAGGCCAGGCGGCAACATGCTGGGAGCTGAGGTTGCAATTATTTAGGTGCAATGCTCTGCAGTTGTTTACGAACTGCAATCGCTCGCCATACGCAAGGCCGGACTTTGACTGGCAAAACGTCATCCTCGGCCATGTGTGCGGCACCACGTGATGCCATCGGCGTAGCTATAGAACCTTGCAGCTGCAAGGCTGAAGATGAATCCGCTGAACATCACGCAGGACTAAAGTGATTAAAGCATGGTAGCACCAAAGGCTTTGACCTCTCCAAGATGCTGCGTTGCACCCCTGTAAGCCTGCTGCAGGAGCCTTTCGTGAACTTTGCAGAATCTCTGTCCCATGAAGATCTTGCAGATATAGGCAGAACATGGTACAAAGAAGCTGTGCTTAAGTCCAGTCAGCAGAGATGGCACGAATCTCGGCCTTCTCTGGAGGCCATTTGACCTTGAACAGGGCTGCCGCGCAGTGCGAGAAGGCATTGATTGGCAGGAGTTGAAGCAAGCTGATGCGCTCACGCGACCACCAACGCCGGCATGTTCATGTTCCACGTAGGCCTGCAGCAATTTCCGCGAGATGGCGGCTGACTTCTGTGAGCCAGACACCCAGATGCAGAAGCACTACGCTGGTGGTAAGCTATACATAGGTGCAACAGTTGGGGTGGCCACCCCGCAGGTGTGGACCCAGCCTGGAGTGCCACATTCTGGGGCTACCTGGCCTGGAATAGCAGAAGCATACGGAAGCTGTCCGACCTCAATACTCATTGGGCCTGCAGATGACTTTGAGGTTTCCTTAGCAAGCTGCCTTGCCTAAGGACCTGTTTGCCCAAATGTGGGCTGGAGGCTGCTGGGTCTGTTACAACGATCGTTTCAGAATTTGTTACGCCTCGCGATCATGAGACAATGAAACCATGAAACCGCTTAAAAAACCACTGTCATGCCGCTCATCGCAGGCGCACATATGGCCGGTGGCACACAAGCAGGGCCTCACCTCCGTCGTCGTATCGCGGCAGCCTCGCGAGCTCTGTCGTCGAATCTGCGTAAGACTTGTCAGATCTTGTCAGCGTACTGTGTGCTGGTTTTGGGCAGCTCAAGCCTTCGTCCCATAGTCGCCTGCGTTTTTACATGGGTCCTATTTGGGTGGGCTGCCATGGCTGAGCCATGCAGCTCCTGGACGCTGCACCTTACCGACTCCCAGGCCTTGAAAAGAGCAGAGCGCGGCCTTGAAGTGCAAAAAGCGCGACCAGGTGCCAATACTGGAGAAGGCTCTTGAGAGCTGCAGGCGCTGGCTCCACCACGATCGAAATGAAAGGAGACCCGCAGCCAGGATGCAACATGGGCATAAGGTGAGATAAGCAAGGACACTGAAAAAGGGGACTCTGAGCAGCTTGTGAGGCAGATTCCCGAGGCGATCCACTCACTATGCTGCAGCACTCCCCTTCCACGGAGGCCGCCCTCTCGACTACATTTGGGACATCTGACCTCTAGTCCTATAGGACCTTGTGGGGGTTTTGGGGTGCTAGTAAGATGTACATACCTGTACCAAACTAAGCATAACCCGTGAGAGCATTGGTGCAAACTCGTGCGAGGTCTTCGTCATCCATCATGCCGACAGGCGGTGGGTGAGTGGGTCGTGGGAAAACGGCCTGAATTCTCACAGCATGTGGCCCTTGCATCATCTTGTCTGTTGGGATGGGGTGGCTGAGGTCTTCGAAGGATATGGAGGGTTCCGAAATTGGGGGTACCTCATTGGAGGCCTTATTGTAAGGGAATCCGACTCTTTGGGGATTATATCAGGGTCCCCTTCTTTATCTCCAGGTCCCAGGTGCGCTTCCAGCTGCACCAGCTGCCGCCACGCCCAGGTTGTGTACAGAGGGCGAAGGCTGGAGAGAAAGTATGAACCTTAAAATTGGGGTCACATACCCTATACTACTATAATCCCTATTGAGGTATATGAACCATAAAACCTTTTAGGGTTCATTTCGTCCGCAAGGAGGGTATAAGGCGACATGAGGTGCGACTTCAAGAGCATGTCTGGTCTTGAAGTCCATGAACCTCTTCTTTATACAATCTTGTGCGTGATACTTCGAGGCTCTATTTAGATGGAAGCCGAAGACCCACATGGAAGGCTGGATGCCGAGTTACTGGCTTGGGGGTTTTGAAAGGTGGGGCGTTAGTTGGGTTGGCACCTGGGTTAGCTTGTCTGGCACATGCATTGGTGTTTCAGGGCTTCTGGCTTTCCGGCCTTTCTCGCAAGGACGCGCTCCCTGCCATAGCTGACCGATTTAACCGGCACTGCGTGTTGTAGGATCCCGCCGCTGGACATCCTGCACCCTACTTCCGTGCATGCCGAGGGGCAGAGCTGGATGTATCCACTCGGCAAGTTTCGGGAGAAGCGGAGATCGAGGCGAGAAGATGCATGAAACACTTAGCAGTTGTACAGACTCAGCTCGTTTCGGCATCCAGTCTTCAGCGTTCGATGCCGCATCAATCCAGCAAGAACTGTTAGGAAAGTAGACACCTGAAGTCTTGGTTGACAGTTACTCGGTCACAGGCAATACCGCGCGCGTTAAAACTACTTTGGCTTTGCGCGCCGTGCCTCAAAGCCCCAGCCCATAGGTTAGGTCGCCGTCAGCAGGTCTGCAATGAAACTTTCAAGACAGAACATCAATGTGTTGCACCGTCCGTTCATGAACCATCTACCCTCTGATGAAGCAACAGCACAGCATATCAGGGCAAGCGTTACACTTTCATCCGCTGCCTTCTGTTCGCAGGTGGCTTTGAACTGTGCAGAATCTTCAGAAAAGGGTTGAGTTTGGGCGGTCTACCCACCGAGTTAGGCACTCTGCCTGGGACACTGAATGCTGGCAAGAAGCAGTCGCAAACCGCTGATACTACAGACTTTGCCGCTGTGTCCCTTGATTTGGTTCGTGCTCAGTCGGCACGCTCCAAGAAATCCTACACCCTCCAGCTTTTTGGCTCAGTTTTTTAGGGGTAGCATCCCAGACCGATTTTGCAGGCGCTTGATTCAGAGCTATCAAGTTTGCGCCCTTTCCTCGGGCATGGTACCTTCTCTACTACCGCTCTTCTTTGCTGCTGCTGTTCCCATCATCGGGCGCAGGATACGCTTCGCATCGCAGGCTCTTCCACCGCCTATCCAGTTGTCAGCGCATGGTCGTCCACTGCAGACATGCAGGCGCGTTACAACCTAATAGTGGAGGGAGGCGGCTCCAGTTCGGGTGCTCGGCGCGTGTGTGCCGATCGCACGGACCCGATGCATGTTGACATCGGTGACATGTCCAGGGACTGGAAAGATTCCGAGGCTCTACGGCTGGATGATGGCTACACCTTCGAGTGCCTGAACAGCAAGCAACGTGTGACGCAGATCATCGTGGGCATCGACGGCCTCGGTGTTGTCGTGGCCAAGAACAGTGCCGGTCACAACTGCATCACCGACCCCTCCATGGGCGGCCTCACCCATGCGCAGCTGCGCTGGATGTTCAGCGACTGGACCCAGGCACAGCTTGGTGACGATGGCTTGGACATGGCTTCGGTGCTCCCCAATGACGACGGCGACAACATCAAAGAGTGGAGTGACCTCAGCCCTCAGTGCGAGGAGGTGCCCATCAACATCTACGGACCCGGTTCAGCATCGGGTACTCATGATTTCTTCGCAGAGGTGGTGCTGTGCAAGAGCTGCTTTGAAGGCAAAGCAGGCTACACGCCCGAGCACTTTCCGATCTGCGACCACACGCTGAACCAGAACCTCGAGGCATTGACTGCGCCGGCTGATGTTGACAACTTCATTCAGACGCAGCGGCCGAGTAATTGCTACATGGAGTCGGAGGTCGATGAGAAGATCCTGCAGTGGACCCTGGCGGACTATGGCGGGGTGGCTTACTTTGGCTTCGCCTACTATGCTCAGAACTCGGCCACGCTGACGGTGGCCAGGATCGCTGAAGACACAGTCAAGGGCATCAAGGACACGCCGGATGCAAAGGTGGAGCCTTCCAGCTACTCCATCACGGATGGCTCCTACGCGGTCTTCCGCCGCATGCTCTACATGAACGTGGACAACGAAGCCTGGGACATGGCGCAAGCCTTCTTGCAGTATGGCTTCACAGACGCTGGTCAGAAGAAGGTCTCTGACGTCGGCTACGTCGCCATCAACGCCAATCTCCGGAACAAGATGAACCAGCGGATCGCCCAAAAAGGCAACGCCGAGGCGGACTATGTTCCGGTGCAGCCCGAGGTTTGCTTCAACGGTACGGAGCTCGTGGAGGAAGAGTACCTGAACCAGTTCGGCAATCCGAAGATTCGCTACAGCTGCAACGAATGCGCTCCAGGATATTTCAAGCAGCTGAACACGCCGACGAAGTGCCGCAAATGCCAGCCTGGTGCAGTCACCTCGAGTCCGGGGCAGTCCTCCTGCGAGTTCTGCCTTCCGGGGACGTTCGCAGAAGAAGGCTCCACGAACTGCACGGCTTGCCCGAAGAACACCATCGCAGCAGCTCCCGGTGCTGGCCGCTGTGACTCCTGCAGTGCTGGGTACCAGACAGAGGCCGCGGGAGCATCCGCCTGCCTTCGCTGCGGCCTGGGAACCTTCCGGACTCTCACCGACGCGGCCTGCGTGACTTGCTCGCCTGGGCTCACGACTGCATTCATGGCTGCAGAGAATTCCGAGGACTGTGTCTGTCAGGCAGGGACCTATCGGAGCCTCCTCGGCAGCTGCGAGCCGTGCCCAGAAGGAATGACCTGCGCTGTCGGGAGCGACATGGCTCACTTCCACAACACGACGTCCTTCTCCATCGACACCCCCTACCCGCAGCTGAAGCCAGGATTCTACTCAACGTACAGCAAGCCATTGAGCGTCTACAAGTGCCTGCAGGAGGAGATTTGTCTTGGGGGAGACCCTGAAAGTTGCGAAGGAGGTCTGGTCGACCTCGTGTGTGCGCGCTGCCCAGCTGGTCAGGAGTGGAGGGCCGGCAAGTGTGGCGTTTGCCAGGGAGGATCCGGCAGCGAAGTCACGCTGATTCTTCTCGCCCTCGCAGGATGCGTGTCGGTCATCGTGATGCATGTGATGGCGAACTGGCCACTTGTCAAGGGAAGCAGGACGGTCATGACGGCTGTCTACTTTTGTGGTATGGCGGCAACTGTCGTGCTCACCTTTGGTGTCTATGGAACGCTGGATGCCGTGTGGGGTCCTCCGATAAGCAATTTCATCCCGAGCTTCGGCATCCTTTCCTTAAACATGGAGTTTTTCTCCTTCTCTTGCGTCATGGGTGAGAAGTCCTTCACCGCAGAGTACGTCGTGAAGCTGATTGCTTTCCCGATCCTTTGCCTGGTGGTCTTCGTAGGTTCCTTCCTGTTGCAGCGTGTGCCGAAAGTGACGCTGTACGCCTCGTTCAATCTCCCAGCCATGCTCAACACTGCAGGATTCCTGATGTCGGCCTTGTTCGTCTCGGTTAGTTTAATGAGCCTGGAGGGCTTTCGCTGTAAAGCGAACCCGAATGGCAAGGCTCTTCTGCAAGCCTTTGGCGCCATGGTTTGCTGGGAGGGTGGCGAGCACAACGTGCTGATCGCACTGAGCGTGGTGGCGATCCTTTGCTATCCGGTCACCTATCTCACTTTCACGGGCATTGCCTCGTTCGGCTTCGGGCCCTTATCGGTGAGGTATGGAGTCCGGTTCACCTCAGCCATCCGATTCCTTTCCGGGAGGATGAAGCCCGACAACGTCATGTTTGGCTTCTGGTGGAACGTTAGGAACTTCATGATTTCCCTTGCGCCGGTGCTAGCCAGCAACAACTACGGGGGCCAGATCATCCTCATCTTGACGGTTTTTGTCTTGTGGCTCATCGGCCAAGCGAGGTCCCAGTGCTGGCGCTTCGAGCTTCTCAACCACTTAGACATGGTCGTCAGCGGCGTGCAGATCCTGATGCTTTGCTTGTTTGGTCTCTTAGCCGACGACTCCATTGATCGCGGGACGGTGGGATGGTGCATCATCACCATCTTCTTATGCGTCCTCCTGCTGCTGGTCACGACGGCCACGGTCAAAATCGTGCTTCACCTTCGCAGCAAGACAAGCTACGACGTTTTCCTGACCCACCACAAAGCTGCGGCGGCCTTGTCTGCCAGGCACGTGAAGATGCTCTTCAATGCGTGCTCCACCCTCAACGTCTTCCTGGACGTCGATGAGCTTGACAACCTCGACAACCTCGGCTTCACGGTGAAGAACTCCCGGAAGCTCTTGGTGATGCTCACAAGCGACGTGCTTCGCAGACCCTGGTGCGCCGTGGAGATTGGGACTGCGCATTTGAACAAGGTACCCCTGGGAGTGGTTGATATCAACCAGGACTCGGTTGAGCTGACTGACAAGTTTATTGCCGATGTGGTGGCATCCTTCAGTTCGGCTGACCTTGGCATTCTCGCCATGAATGGTATCACAGCCAAGGATCTGGAGAAGGCCTACCAGCATCTGGCCACCCGGCCAAGGATTCGGTGTCCGCTCAATGTGCCCATCGAGCGGCTGCAGCTGGATGCCGTGCTACAAGCGGCCGGACAGGAACTTGCCCCATTGCTGAAGAAGCCGAAAGTGGTCCCTCTGGACCCAGAGAAGGTGGTCTACATCGTGTTCAACACGCGGGATGACTCCCAGTGCAGCGTTGCCTTCCTTCTCAGACATGAGTTTCGCCAACGCCGCTGGGATGCCAAGCTCTTCTGCCCCGGCAAAGATATGATGCTGTCTGCAGCGCTGAAGCTGCGGCGAGCACCTGAATCTGACCCAGTCGACTTCGATGGTGTTCTCCCGGTGGAGACCAAAGCTGTGGCTGTCGTGCTGATGTCGAAGGGCCTGGCCTTTGATCCTGTGGCTCTTGGTGCGGTGGCCATCCTCAAACGCACAGGTCTTGGCGCACTCACGGTCTTAAGCCAAGAGTCCTTCTGGAAGCCGGATGAGGACTACTTCCAGCTGCTGTGAAAAGGCTCCGTCTTGCAGCAAGAAGACTGTGCGCTCGTGGAACAAATCTTGCCAGGATATACCTTTGAGGAGCTGGCAGATGCCCTGGCTCCCCTCTACAAGATCCTGGCCTGGGCCATTAGCCCTGAGCAAAATCAGAATCTTCTCCGACAGGAGTTCAGCATCGTGGAGGAGCGCGCCAAGAGAGAGCTGCAGCGGCGCATTGAGAAAGTTGAGGAGCAGGGTTCCGACGCAGAGGAATGCTTCCCACTCTCCGTCACGCCCTACCACATGCGCAAGGCCATGAACGTGGCTGCTGACATGAAGCTCTCGGAGCAGGAGGCGGCGATGGAGACAGAGCACAGTAGCATCCTCAACCTCAGCGAGGTCGAGACTGTCGAGACACCCGTGACCCGATCCCGGAGCCTTGCCGTGTACGGCATCACCATGGAGGAGGGGCAAGAGGTGCAAAGTGAGGAGTTCTGAAGTAATTCGCGCAGAGCGGTTGATTATCCGAGCTTGCCCAATCGGCGGCAATTTAAAAAACCCCAGCTTGCAGCTAGACAAGATCTGCTTTCCAGATGCGCTTTCCTGCTCATGGGCCCAAGCGCAGGGGCATCAGCAGAAATAGGTCGGTGCTCCTTGCGGTTTATCCTCCTCAACCGCAACGCATTTGTCGGAGACAACAATGTAAAGCAAGAGCCACTACAAACGACCGCGAGCAAGAAGGCAGGCTGGGCAATGTTTCTTGTAGGATTTTTGAAGCATCTCGTGGATTGTTTGGTTCCACAGGCTTCGCAGCAGACCTGCTGCTGTTTGCGACGACCTGTCCATAGCATAGGGGATACATTGTACTCCCGGTGCATGGACTGTCTGGGCTCCAGAAGTCTCCAGAAGAGTCTCAGGAGCCGGTGAGGTTTTTGACACAATATCGCAAGCACTAGCCTGCATGGCAACAGCAAAGGTTCAGCCTGAATCCTGGACTTCAGATCCTCAAGCCCCAAACGCTAGACCGCTAGACTCACTAGACTTCAGGCCCCAAGGGTGCTGCGTTGCGTCAAAAAGCAGGGGCAGGGATGCCCCCAGCAACCATTTGCCTTTGCGTCTGCAAAGGAAAGGGTTGTTGAGAAATCCATTCCCCTCGAAGGTTCTGCTGTGCAGTTCCAGTCGTATTGTCCAATGTACATCGCGGCACAACTCGAGTTGCCTACTTCGATCCAGGTACTTGTCGCCAAGAGGCGCAAGTCCGAGCAATGCACTCGGTGCCCCCCCCAAGACCAAGGGCACTCTGATGTGTTTCTGATTTCGTGCTTGCTCTCAACCCAGGATCTCTTCCAGCTGTGCTGAAAAGTTGAACAGGATGCTGAAATCAGCAAAAAGAGTGGATGGGATTGCGGACTGTTTCACCTAGCCTGCCGGACTGCTAAGTGCTGTCGGTTGTGTGGTTGAGGTGTTGGGTGTAAAAAACGTCCGAATTAAAAACCTTGGAGGCGCTGAAGGCGACGGAGGCTGCTTGGACACTGCTCCTTCCCCTTGCGGAGGAGATGCTGGAACCCGGCCTTAGGCGGAAAGGGGACGTAGTCTACTGTGTGGGGGGACCCTGAAGGGTGACAAGGGTGGTTGCTACGAAGTTGAGTGAAGTTGAGCCGAGACCATAAGATGTTCGTTAATGACTTGCGTGCGGGTTTGGGGATTTTAGGGCGTGGCTTAATAAAAGGCTTGAACGCATCTGTTGAAGGCCTGCTCGTGCAGCATCTGCTGATTGATAGGCTGAACCTTGCTGAGTTCGGCATGCATGGAACCCCCTCTCAATGCCCGAATGTTTGTTGTGGAGGTTGCTGTCCGGCCAGCAAGGCTGCAAAGCAGTGTCTCGGCTGACAGTCAGGTGGGTCCTTTGTTGCTTTGTTGGAAGCTTTAGTTTTGAAGCTGTGGGTTTCTACCTGTAGAAATTTTTCGTGAGGTGATGGATGTGTTCTACTACCCGGAAATGCCTGAAGAGAGGACAGCATGTGGTGCACACATCGATCCTGGATTGATCACTGTGGTGATTGCAGATGCCAGTGGGCTTGAAGTCTACAGGGACAATTCATGGGAGCCGGCTAGGGCCGAGCTGCCCAGTGCCGCCGCAATGATCGGCGAGGAATGGGCGAATGCCTACTTTCTGCAGGTGGTGCCTCTCCCGGCTTGCCAGCCTTGCCTACACCAAGTGCAGATGGGCAAGGCTTCGAGAGTGAGCATCGCGCTTGAAATGCGGCTGAGCCAAGAAGGCCGCCAGCAATTGCTTCAGGCTCAAGAGCAGGTCTTGTACAGTGACCAGCAGGACAGGTCAAAGATTGCCTGCGCATGTGTCCCCCGATGGGGCCGGCAGAGGAGCCGCAGGACGAGCTGAAATCGCTTCCAAGCACGTCTGGCCAGCTTCAAATCGTGCTCATTCGGAGCCGGTGCCGTACTTTCCTTAACCAGGCCGGACGCCTCGGTGCTGGCCACAGCATCCTACGATGCCGATGTGCACATCTGGGACGCAAGGAGACCCCTGGGAGTATGATGGAATTGTATGAGGTTAAACCCGCTTTTGTGTTGGGGCGTGTTGGGCACTGGCACTGGGCCACCTGCACTCAGGACTTTGGCGCCAGAGCCCGTCTCCACGGTCTCTCGGCCTGCGCGTGTTGTTTCATGTTTTGCTAACTCTTCACTAAGACCAGGGTGACCCATCAGATAAGCCTTGCCTGTGGCGAGCGAAGGTCTCGGTGCACAGTGGGGCAGTGCTTTCCCTGGCTTTCTCGGTGGGGACAGGCTGGGTGTGCCATTGACCAGCAGGTATTATAGGGTCTGAGAGGCTTTGATATTAACTTGCGCGCAGTAGGTTAGTTCAAGATACACGACGACGGCAAGACAACGGAGCGACGACGGCAGGGCGACGGAGGGACGACAGCAGCACGATAGTGGGACGAATGTAGGTCGTCGCGCCGCTGACGCCCCGTCTGGCACCATTGTTGCCCCGTCAGAACCCTGTAATTCCCCTCCCTGTAAACTAGACTTAGACTAGACTCTGCCCCGCAGACCTCTGGAACCTAGAGAACTATGCATGATCTTGCTGGAAGTCAACCCTCATGGAACTGTTTTTGCCTTGCAGTCGACCACTGTGAATAGGTTTCCGGCAGGGCGGAAGTGAGTGGGTGAGTCCCGGCCCGCGACGTCACAGCAAAAACAGAGAAGCGCGCCCTGTGTGGCGACCCATGTTTTTTATTGGCTGTGCCGTCGCCCCCGCGGCGGCACCGCAACAAGAATGCGTTTTCTGCCACTGTCATGAGTGAGAAAAAGCCTGTACTTCCTTTATCATTTACAAGGAAAACATTTATGTCCTCTAGATTGTAATCGGAAAACCTTTGTTTCCTGTCTAGTTTCATGAAAAATCCGTATTTCCTCCGTTTTCCCCTCTGTGTGTTAGTCGGACGAGCACGAGCACAATTTCTTCGGTCTTGAAACAGCAGCAACAAATGCGTCTCGGCGCGCCGACACAGAAAGAAAAATGCGCTTCAGCCAATCAGAACAATGTTTTTTTGCTTTTGCTTTGCAGAGACTGCACAGAAACAGCCAACGAACAAAACCAACCGAAGACGACAGCACAGCAAAGCACAACCCTGTGGGCCCTGTGAGCCATCTTCCTGTGCAGCCAAGTTAAACAAAGCTTAACCACGGGCAGATGGCATGGTGGCGACCGGCATGGGGGGGGGGGGGGGTGGGCGCAGGGGCGGCAGAATTGGAAGTCTGGGCCAGCTGCAGATGAGTCCAGCTGACTGTAGCCCAGCCCACAGTCCTCAGGTTTCTGGTACTTGTAGGAGCAGGGCCACTAGGTCAAACATAAGCTCAAGCCCGAGTTCAGTCCAGAGGCTTGGTGGTATCCTAGATTGTTCGAGGGGTTTCCATGCGATGCGAAAAGGAAGAGACGCAGGCGGATGTTTGGCAACGAGCGTGTTGTAGCTCGTGCTGTAGCAATACAGGCAAAGTCGGTTGCTTGGCTCCTGTGTGCAAGTCTGCATGGCGAGCTCTCTGGGACGCAGGTTCTGGCATCATGCTGGCGACTGGGGGCGACGATGCACGATGCTAAGATTTCTGCCTCGGTCCTGCAACTTCAGTGTCACGTGAGCAAGCGGAAGCAAGCGGAGGCACGGCCTCAGGCGATCTCAATCCTAAGGATCTCATCACGTGGTTTGGCCTTGCAGAAATTCTTGCTGCAGGTGGCGATGGGGTGCCAAATGGTTTGCCAGAAATGCTCATGGATTGTAAGGAGCTTGAAAAGAGGTCACATGCACCACCCTCCGATTGCGCCTTCCATTCGTTTCCTCCGTTGACCTGCCTGCTCGCGGCTCAAAAAAGCCTCATCTCCATCCGCTGCAGCCTGCGCTTGAAGAACCTCGGGCTGCCAAAGCGCCGGCTTGAGGAGAGGATGGATCCCCTGCAGCTTATCTTCGCGGTCGTCGTGATTCTCTTAATGCTTGGCCTGGGGGCGACGCTGACTCCCGGCGATTTCCGTCGGGCTCGGAAGGTTTGGAAGGCACCTTTGGTCGCAGTCCTCTGCCAGTTTGTCTTCATGCCTTTGATCTCCTTCGGGCTGGCCATTGTTTTGGGGGTGACAAAGGCGCAAGGCATCTCGATGCTGGTCGTAGGCTGCTCTCCAGGGGGCTCCACAAGCAATCTCTTTACATATTACTCTCGCGGCGACCTCCCTTTGTCGATCATTGCCACTAGCTTGTCTACTTTGCTTTCTGTCGGACTCTTGCCTTTGTGCCTCCTCGTCTACAGCCCACCTTTCACTGATGAGCACCTCCGCATCCCGTTTAGCAGCTTGGTGCCGCCGCTTGTGGTGGTCAGGATCTTAGTTGATGACTTGCCAGAACAGAAGTTCAGATTTCTTGTGCTCCCACTGTCCTTTGATCCCCTGAACGCCTCATCTCTGGGGAGAGTAAAGGGGAGCGCGGAATGTTGCCACGATGTGTCTTAATGTTTGTCAACAGAGGGAAAAACCTTTTTCGGCACAGATCGTTATTATTGTTAGGATGATGATGATTATTATTGCTACTACTATTAGTATTCTTATCATTAGTATCATTGTTGTTATTATTATCATTACTTATGATTATCATAACTATTCTTCTTATTATTCTTATGATGCAAGATACGCAGAAGCTTCGGCCCAGGTCATCCTGCCCGTCGCGATCGGAATGGGAGTCAGGTCCTTTAGTAGCAGGTGGGCAAACATCCTTGAGAAGGTGGCCTCGGTGGTAGGCATGCTGTTCATCGTGGCTGCCTTAGTTGCGGGCATCATCACGAATCAGCATGTCTTCACCGAAAGCTGGAAGTTGTGGCTGGCAAGCGCAGTCCTGATGCCAATTGGTGGCATCATGGGATACACTAACGCGCGCCTCGCCAGACTGCCAGCCAACGCATGCCGAACAATCTGCCTGGAGACGGGCCTGCAGAACAGCACCCTAGCGTTGGCAATCTTGGCGTTTTCGTTTCCAGATGCCGAGACTTTCAGTGCTGTGTCTGTCTTCCCTTTGCTTTACAGCCTCTTTCTTCTCATTGATGGCGTGCTGATCACGATTGCCTTCCGCTACATTTCACGTGGGGAGGAGTACATCAGTGAAGGCAAGACACCGACGGATAGCGCACCAGCTCGCCAAGAGAGCCAAGACGTAGAGGCGACTGTAGAGGACAAGGCATCTGAGGAAGAAGCGCATGCGCGGCGTTTTGAATCTGTTGTATGATGGAGCCCGCTGCTTTCGAAGAAACGGCACTTGCTCATACGCTAAAAGCCACTAAGATCCCTAAATGGGCCCAAAATGGCGAATTTGTGGCGTGTACAGTTTTGGTGGCTGGAGATGAGGCTCCTGCAATGCAGGGCTCCTGTAGGTGTTTATCGCAAAAGGCATTGTTTTTGTTCTGCTTTTGGGGATCGCCAGGCACTTGGGAAGGGGGACAATTGCGCGGCGGCTAAGCCGCACGCCTACAGCTTCCCGAGTGAATGCGCGGTTAGTTCCATGGCAGTGCGTTTTCGGGCGCTGGCCATGCACAAGCGAATTTGCAGATCGTAAAGATCTGGCGCGTTGCACGACCGCATACGGAGCTTCACGCGCACGAAGCAGAAGAGGATCTGAAGAATGATGCTTGGACAGTGACATGTTAGCAGTGGCCTTTTCGTGCTTCTTGCACGGACGGTGTTGACGCGAAGTGCTTGGTCACTTGCAGGCCAGACAAGCAGCGCGATGCCACAGCACACCTTTCGCGAGGCCTGAAGCCAAGTACAGCAAAGGGGCGTTTGCTTGCCATGTCCTGCATAGTTCTGCAACGCACCTTAGCACCTCGTCAACTGGCTTGGTGAGAGGAGAACGGCATTGGCAAGAACATGGCAGTGCTCGCAAGAGCCTCATGATGACGTGATTCACATGCTCTAGTGGGTGTATCTCGTGTACCACTGTCTATTCAGGACCATGAAGGCAACCCTAGCGGCAAGTAGGGCTCTAACCCTTACATCTCATGGGATGCATTGAACATGTAGCGTATACAGGGGCTTTCGCAGTCGAGGTTGGTCCAAATGGGGGGGGGGGGGGAACCATATTATATTTTAAGGGGCTGCGCCCATGGGCGGGCAGCGCACGCAGAAGCCCGGGGCGAGCAGTTTCTAAGCATGTTGAGGCCCCTAAACTCCCTTAAAATCTCTAAGCGTTAAGTTTCTAAGCATTTTCAGGCCCCTAAACTCCCTTCAAATCTCTAAGCGTTTGAGGCTCCGAGACTCCCTTAACGTTTCTAAGCACTTCATAAGGCCCCTGAACTCCCTTTTTCCGCTTATGCCCGCCCTTTGGGGGGCATCATGCTCCTGATGCCCCCCCGCGGTCCCGCCCCGGGAGCCGCTGATGCTCCTGATGCGCGCCTGGGGGTCCCGGGCTGGACCCGCTGATGCTCATGATGCGCGCCCTCTGGGGGCCTCCGTGGCGACGCAAAAAACCACGAAAAAAAAACCGTTCACCGGCGGCACGCGGGGGTCGGCGGCACTGGGCGTCCGGCCTAATTCTGCTTCGCAGAAGGCCAGAGGCCAGCAAGGCTATTCCCGGGACGACCCGGGCTAAAAGGTCCGCATTTGCTCGGTCCTTTGGGGACCTCGCGCTGCCCGATTTAATGGCTACCGCCAGTGCCGCCGACCCCAGATCCAAGAGAGTCCGACTGATGTCGTTGCGGCGAAGATCTCGCAGGCCGGGGGGGAGGGCGGGGTAAGCATCGTAGTGTAGCTACCTATACCGAAAAAGTACCTAGTCCCTTTCCGGGGTCTACCCTACTGAAGGGTCCGCGCATGTAGAGGCATGGGGGCCATGGGACCACAGGGTCTCGAAGGCTCATGAATGCCCTGAAAAAGATAGGGTCGAGGGGTCATGGGGATATGGGCATGGGGCCATGGCACCATGGGCCATAGGGCCATGGGAGTCATGGCGGAGCGGGCGGGGCGGAGGGGGCGGGCAGGCAATGGGTGGAGCGGGCGGGAAGGGCGGAGCGGGCGGAGCGGGGTGGAAGGGCGGAGGGGGCGGAGGGGGCGGGCAGGCATTAGGGGCCTGAGGTTGGGCATGGGGCATGAGCGGGCAGCCATGACGGAGCAATGGCGGCCTGGGGCATGCCCCATCCATGATCTGCTGGACCACGGGGCCGGGGCCATGCCCTAGGCTTTTGGGTGGAAGGGTGGCGGCCTTTCAAGTCAGCTGATCTGGGGCCATGGGACCACGGGGCCATAGGAGCCACGGGAGACGCGCATGGCGGGCAGGCACGGTCAAGGGTCCAAGGGTATGGGGTCATGGGCCATTGCTGATAAGGGTGAGGGGGCCATAGGCATGGGGCCATGGGACCATGGGGTCATAGGCCCATGGGAGCCATGGGGGGCTATAGGGGTGACGGAGCGGGCGGGGGACCTCCAGGGCATGCGACATGGGGCCAATGGGACCATGGGGTCATGGGAGCCACCACCGAGGGCCTTTAAAGTCAGCTCCTTTAAAGTCAGCTGCTAGAATTGAACGCCATTGGGGCCATGGGCGTGGGGCCATAAGAGCATGGAGCCATGGGTGGGGCGGAGCGCATTGGGGGCCATGGCCAGCTGGCCAGAGGGGGGGGGGTTGGGACGGTGATGGTGAGGAAGGGGCGAAGAGGTGGTGGCAGGGAGGGTCTTCTGGCGGGGGGTGGTCCAGGTGCCGGTCAGTTTCACTTGTCACAAAATGCGTTTCCATGCTTGCTGCTCAAGGTTCTAGTGGTGCAGTGACTACAGCTGTGTGCCTGTAGAAAAGAGACTCCTGTGCTGCCTGTAGGCCTGTACGCATTAGGCGAGGGTCTGCACGCCCAGGTTACATCTCAACGTGGTAGCGGAGCTCCCGGGATACCCGGTGTGCTTCACATTTGTGAAGGTGACCGGAGCCTGTCCGGTATACCTCACATTCGTGAAGATAACCGGAAGAGGAACTTCCGGGGCTCGATCCAAGGTACAGAGCCATGGCTAGCCACACTGCTGCGCCTTATGAGCAAGAACATGGAGACGAGGATGAATACCTCCATGAGAGCTACGCAGTGAACAGAAACAGACACTTAGAAGAGTTGCACCGTCTTTCTGCATTCCAGCAGGTGACCACAAAGGTACCGCCATCATATGATGGGCGAAGCAGTTGGTTTGCCTATGAAGACGCAATCGATGACTGGTGCGACATCACAGAGTTAGAAGGAGCCAAACAAGGACCTGCCCTGAGGCTTCTTGACAGAGATCGCCTGAAGGATCCCAACAATGGAGTCAAGTACTTCAAGAGCTTTCTACGACCACTGTTCGTGAAAGGAGCGGCCAATGTTTTCCTCTACCGCTTGTCAGGGCCTATGTTATGTCTCTTCCCCAAGAAGAACAACAAGCAATCACTCCAGAGGAGGCGATGAACAGAGCCAATGAGAGGCTGAGGGAACAACACTCTCGAACAATTCCCATCACGGCGAATCTGGTGGCACTCGTTTTTGTGTCCCTTTCGGACCTGACGCAGGATCAGAGACAGGTGTTGACATCCCTGATGGCCCATCGAAACAGAGTTTTGGCTGATTACCGCCTTGTGGAGCTACGTGAAGTTTACCTCGAAATCTTTTGTACCACAAAGACTGCCGTCGACAATCCTCTCCTCGCCCCTTCCGGACATGGTGGCAGGAAAACCTTCTTGGTGCTCGACGAGGGCTACCTGGACAACAGCGAAGGATACTGGGTCGAAGACGAGGATGATGGCACTGAAGGTTTCCTCGAAGCAGATGAGGATGCTTTCTGGGTCTACGACGATGTGAACTATTCGTGGAGGGATGAAGAATGGGACCAGGAGCCATGTCCATGAAAAGCATGGCGGGGTGCGTGGGGGGCTTGGGCAAGGGGAATGTATGCGGAGCGGGAAGGGCGGATGGGCGGGGAGCGGGTGCGTGGGTGGTGGGGGTAGGGGCGGAGGGGAGCCATGGGGCCAGGAGCCATGGGTCCATGAGGGGCATGGGCGGCGGGGCAGGGTGCGTGAGGGGAAGGGGTCGGGAGCTGGGTGCATGAGGGGTAGGTCAAGGGGATGGAGAGTGGGAGCATGGGCCAAAGGAGAGTGAGTAGGCGGAGCAGCCATGGGGAGCATGGGGCCAGGAGCCATGGGTCCATGACAGGGATGGGTGCGGGGGTGGGGAGTAGGCGGAGCTGGAAGGGCGGAGGGCGGAGCGAGCGGAGCGGGCGGAGCGGGCGGAGGGCCCGGGCATGCACTGGGGCCCTTTAAGTCAGCTGAGAAGCCACATCCATGGGAGCAAGGGGCCATGACAAGCACGGGCGGCGGGGCGTGCGTGCGGGGTGGGGGTGGGGGTTGCGGGAGGGGAGTCGGCGGAGCTGGAAGGGCGGAGGGCGGAGGGGGCGGAGCGGGCGGAGCGGGCGGAGGGCCAGGTCGAGGGATGAAGAATGGATCAGGAGGCAATGGGGCAGGAGCCATGGGTCCAGTGGGGGGGCGGTGCGTGGGGGGTGGGGGTGGGGGTTGGAAGTGGGGGTGGGGGTGGGTCATGACGTTAGGAGCAAGGGGCCCATGACAAGCACGGGCGGCGGGGCAGGGTGCGTGCGGGGTGGGGGTGGGGGTTGCGGGTGGGGGTGGAGCAGCTCAAGGGATGAAGAATGGGACCAGGAGTGATGGGTCCATGAAAAGCATGGCGGGGTGCGTGGGGGGCTTGGGCAAGGGGAATGGGGAAGGGCGGATGGGCGTGGGTGGTGGGGGTAGGGGCGGAGGGGAGCCATGGGCCAAGGAGCCATGGGTCCATGGGGAATGGGCGGCGGGGCAGGGTGCGTGAGGGGTAAGGGGAGGGGTAGGTCAAGGGGATGGAGAGTGGGAGCATGGGCCAAAGCGCGGAGCTGGAAGGGCGGAGGGCGGAGCGGGCGGGCCCGGGCATGCGCTGGGGCCTAAAGTCAGCTGAGAAGCCACATCCATGGGCCGTGGACCATGAGCCATGGGGAGCCATGGGGCCAGGAGCCATGGGTCCATGGGCATGGGTGCGTGAGGGGTAAGGGGCAGGGAGCTGGGTCCATGAGGGGTAGGTCAAGGGGATGGAGAGTGGGAGCATGGGCCAGAGGGGAGTAGGCAGAGCTGGAAGGGCGGAGGGCGGAGCGAGCGGAGCGGGCGGAGCGGGCGGAGCGGGCGGAGGGCCCGGGCATGCACTGGGGCCCTTTAAAGTCAGCTGAGAAGCCACGGAGCAAGGCACGGGCGGCGGGGCAGGGTGCGTGCGGGGTGGGGGTGGGGGTTGCGGGAGGGAGTAGGCGGAGCTGGAAGGGCGGAGGGCGGAGCGGGCGGAGCGGGCGGAGCGGAGGGCCCGGGCATGCACTGGGTCCCTTTGAAGTCAGCTGAGAAGCCACATCCATGAGCCGTGGACCATGAGCCAATGGGGCCAGGAGCCATGGGTTCAGTGGGGGGCGGGGTGCGTGTGGGGTGGGGGTGGGGTTGGAAGTGGGGGTGGGGGTTGGGGTTGGGGGTGGCAAAGTGCGTACGGTATGGGGGTGGGGGTTGGGGGTTGGGGTGGAGCAGGGGCCATATATAGGATCAGCATTGGCAGCCATGCAGGTCGAGGGATGAAGAATGGGGCCAGGAGCCAATGGGGCCAGGAGCCATGGGTCCAGTGGGGGGGCGGGGTGCGTGGGGGGTGGGGGTGGGGGTTGGAAGTGTGGAAAGGGTGGGGTCGGTCGAGCTTTGGATGGGGTGGAGTAGGTGGTAGGGGCAATGGGTCTTCACTGACGCCGCCCCCGCTCCGGCTGGGGTCGGCGGATATATATATATATATATGTATATGTACATGTATATGTATATGCATCTGCATATGTATCTACATGTGTGTGTGTGTGTGTGTGTGTGTGTGTGTGTGTGTGTGTGTTCGTTCTGCATTCGTTTTTGTGAAATGCTACCCTCCCCCCCCCCCTCCTCTCACCCCACCCACCCCCATGATCCACCCTCCTGATGTTTTTCTTGCGCTGCTATACTCTGAAGCATTGAAAGCCGATGCTTTTCAGTGTTTTGCATGGTTTAACAAGACTTGTCGGCAACCTGTTTCCGGGCCTAGATGTGGCTTCAGCTTCACTGGCCCCTTTCTGTAGTAAGTTCTGGAGCTATCGGGCGCAGATTTTCGACGTTAGTTTTGCTAAGGCTGTGGCTTTCTCGCTGGACGGGAATTGGTTCGCCGCAGCCGGCCCTCACCCTGGAACTGAGTGGAACTGAACCCAGGTGCCGAGAATGCTTAAGCTCACCTTGCTGAATCTTGAGTCCTTGCGGTGGTGAGCCTACAAGTTGAACGTTGGCCGTGCGAGGTCGTGGCGGAGCTGGGGCACTGTGGGATGTTCAGAGCGTGGTCAAGGCAGAGTTGCAAACATGGAACACACCTTGGGACCACTTGTGGAACTCCCAATGCATCAAAGACGAAGCGCAACACGCAGTAACTTGCGTCAGCCAGGTCCGGACCTTGGAGCTGCTGCCTCAGACGGCAGGTTTGTTTTTTCTCATGTTTCTGCTTTGGTAATGATGAGTAACTCTCTTAATCCATATGCTTCTCTCAACCCCTGAGCCTACTTTGCTGTCAGCTGTTCCTGAATTTACGCAGGCTTAAGAGTAGTTGTCCAGACTTTGGAAGGCCAGCCCTGGAGGCGGTAAGCAGCGCTCGGCTGTCCACGGTGGCCCACAACTCGGCATTCGGTTTGAGTTCACATGCTTGAGAAGGTGCTTGTTGTGAGATGTTGTGATGGGCTTGAGGGGCAGTAGCATCTCGTGATGTCAATGTGCGCGCTTGCGGCAGGCAGGCATCGCCTTTGCCCAGGAGCCACTGGCGCATAGCCTCTGCAGTGCCTGTGCAAGTGCAATTCCAAGTGGAGGGTCGTGTTTGTTGTTGCGCTTGCCGCCCTCTTCCCCTTTGATTTGCCGTGTCGGGAAATTGTTGAAGCACAAGTGCTTGACAGATCACCCCCAACTCGTCTCAAAGCGCCAAGGAAAGTGTTGACTTGTGACGTGAAACAAGGGTGAATATGATGCCGACTCCAGTCCTCCCCCCTCTGTTTCCAGAACCTTATTTCGCTGCCATGCAAAGCACGGCATGCCTTATTTTGAAGGGACTTCGGGTTGCTTCTTAATGACAATACTAATAATACTTATACTTATGATACTAATAATACTAATCATACGAATACTACGAATACTACTAATAATACCAACACTACTAATAATGCTAATAATACTAATAATACTCATAATACTAATAATACTAATAATAATACTAATAATAATAATAATCAAAATAGTAATAATAGTAATAAGCTTATAGAGCCTCTTGTACAAAAGGACGGACAGTGGCTGGCCATCCGGGGTCCGGCAGCAGTCAAGTCGGCGCCTCAGATTTTTTTTTTTAGGGGTTTAGGGTTTAGGGTTTAGGGTTTAGGGTTTAGGGTTTAGGGTTTAGGGTTTAGGGTTTAGGGTTTAGGGTTTAGGGTTTAGGGGGAGTCCTTGGCAGTGGCACGATTCTTGCCAGACCTTTGCAGGCCTCTTAAGCCTTGCTTGGAATTTCATGGATAGTTATACCGCAGAGTTTTACGTAGGGTAAATATGCTAAAGATATCTGGTCTGTTCATTATGACCTTACCTAGGATACTTATGACCCTTCTTATACCGACCCATGAACCTCCGAGTGGACTCCAAGAATGCCACAAAAAATGCCCAACAGCGCGCTCTCCCGGAGCTTTCGTCAGGATGATGCCTCTGGACAACGTGCTGCAGGGTCTTCCTGTCCCTAGCCCTCAGTGGGTGACATTCGACGGCCAGGACTTCTGGAGTTCTTGCTCAAATGCCTCGGCTGAGCTTATCAGACTGCAGTCTCTCTCGGCTGCAAGGATCTAGGCCGGGCTGTGCTCAGCTGGTCTTCGATGCCGCATCCTTGGGCAGATGCTGCACATGATCTTCGCACAAAGATCCCCTCGCCAAAAGCCAAGGCAGGGACCTGTCAGGGCCCTGGCAAACTGGCTTCTGCTAGCCACAAGAAGCTTGAGCCAAAGCCATGAGTAGCATGAGTCATACAGAAGAAGCCTTTGAAGCACCGCCCGCATCGCTGTAAAAGTGAGGAAGGCAACGTGCCACAACATTCCGTCAAGCTGCACACCAATGGAACCGTCATGGAGTGAAGAGCTTAGCCTGTGTCTAGTCAGTCTAGCCTCTGCCTTTCAACGACGCATGGGCAAAGCGGAATCTTCCCAGGCTGAGCTTCGCACCATGTAACGTCACGGCCGGATGTGATGCGCGTGACAACCTCGGCGTAAAGGTGTGCTGAATGTAGGGCAGAGAGAAAGGGAGAGAGCCAGAGATCATTGGTAACGCATGCCCCTTTGGCAGTCTCTTTTGGGGGGATCACGTGTGCTGCAAGCAAGCAAGCAAGCAAGCAAGCCAGACATCATTAGGACGACCCCTTCGAAGGCCAGGCGTGCAGGAAGGAAGGAGGATTGTGCCATCACACCATCTCCATAAGTATAACCCTACGCCACTGCAGGGACGAGGCAAGGCGGGCAACCCGAAATTCTAACCTGGTCCTAAACCGTGGGCATCGAGGGTGCATGTCAAGAGCATCTACGATGTGAGGACTACTTCACCCAGGCTTGGGCCTGTAGGTTCTACCAGGTTCCTCTAATGGAAGGTTCTCTCATGTTCTCTACTCTACATGCGAGGTTGGTTTTGGACCGGTGAAATTGTGGCTAACAGCGGAAGGTCGCCCTGGGCCCACTGACCTCTCTTTAGGGAAACTTGGCCACTTTGCAATGGCGGACAAGTCGGAGAATCCGATGCGGCAGATCCGCGTGGAGAAGCTCGTGCTCAACATCAGCACGGGCGAGAGCGGTGACCGCTTGACACGAGCAGCAAAGGTGCTCGAGCAACTTACCGAGCAGCAGCCTGTTTTCTCCAAGGCTCGCATGACAATCCGTCAGTGGAGCGTCCGCCGCAATGAGAAGATCGCTTGCCATGTCACCGTCCGTGGCGAGAAGGCAGAGGAGATCCTTGAGAAGGGACTGAAGGTGAAGGAGTACGAGCTCCGGAAGAAGAACTTTGCACGCAACGGCAGCTTCGGCTTTGGCATCACCGAGCACATTGACCTGGGCATCAAGTACGACCCGGGCACTGGTATCTACGGCATGGACTTCTACGTGCACTTGTCTCGACCAGGCGGCCGCGTCCAGTACCGAAAGCTCCGCCGCGGAAGGGTCGGAGCCTCCCACAGGCTCAGGAAGGAGGATGGAATGAAGTGGCCCCACGGCTGCATCAGCGCAAAAGTGCTTTCGTACTGTTTGTTAACAGATTTCCAGACAGTGAGAACCATAAACAAAATCACGGGCAAAAGCGCACAAAGCAATAGCAACTAGAGATCATACCCTTATAGTTATAGCACACGAGAAGGATGCAAAGCAACAGCAAGCATCAAAAAGACACCGTGTTTCTGGAGTCGGGCTGCGTCGAGTGTGCGGTTTTTGTTTGCTGAATACACACGTTCTGCTTGCTTTTGCCTTTGAACACAGTGTGCTTTTGATCTGGATTCCCCTGCGTTCTCTTCCTCGTTAGGTTCCAAACCAAGTACGACGGCATCCTTCTCAACAACTGAGCGAGGCATGTTGTGGAACCCCGAGAGTCAGGGCTGGCGATGAAAAGAAGTGCGGAACATCTCCTGTACTTGGCAAGACATGACGGCGTTGTCGTGCCATTGTTCACGTATGTTCACGTTTCTGGCTGCTCACTTTCAGGCTTGCCTGCTGTCCGAGTTGATGTGCAGATTCCGTATGAGTTTGCCCGTCGCTCAAACTTGCGGAAGGGGGAAGTCCGCAAGCCAAGTCTTCGCAGAACATACTGCAGGTCGGAGTACGGGGCTACTTCCTGGAGTACAGCGCGCCTCCCTTAGACATGGTTCATAAACATACAGCGGTCAAGGGGTCCAGTGTGCTGAGACTGATCCACCAGCACAATCCCATGGCAGCAACAGAGAAACTGGGAAGTAAGATCCCAAAGATCTGCACAGTTCCGACAGGAGATGTTGCGTTGCAGTGCCAAGCAGTTTTGCTTTGCTTCAAAGCACGCATGTCGTGCAGGCAGGCGTTCTTAGCTCCGAACCAAAACCTCATCGCTGAGTTGAATGCTGACGACATGGCGGACGACTGCCGTGGTGGTGCAGCACAATCGCAGTGGGATGAGGAGAATCCTGCCAGGACCATACGTGGGATCCCAAGTGAGGCGGCGTGGGATTTAATTCAGATGTTGGGCCGTCTGGCAGGACCTACTTCGCACAGCTGGGCTTCGGCATGTCAGCCGAAGGCCCACAAACCATGCCTCCAAGGTTTCAAACCTGTAAAAACCTACAAAGCTGGCAGGTCTGGACTGTGAACGTGTGGGCCCAGATGGGGACGAAGGACCTGCATGGTGTGTCTGTATGTACTTGGGGCCAATTGAGTTGCAAGGTCAAAGGTTACTAATATTCACTTCGCCAGCAGTTTGCCAAGCTTTCCTGCCAAACCCCTTTTGTAATGGAATGAACGCGGTGACTGTTACAACTAAATTTACATGATTGTAGTTCTGGGTCCCGAACAGTATCTTATCCAGAGGTAAAAGGTTCCCAGCCCCAGGGTCGTTCATGAAGGTTTCAATGGTGGAGCAACTGTGTCCGAAGGAAGTGTCCGCACAAGTACAGTCTGGATCATTGGTTCAGCAGGGTTCTTTCTCCCACGCTTCCTTAATGATATTCTGCATTCACTAGCTCGATTTTGTCCCTTCACGAGCGCACGAATCGAAGCTCGAAAAAGAACTAGACGGTGCTCCCTTATACCTTAATTTAATGGGAGTTTTGGGCGATTTGATGTAACAAATGATCACAAAGAATGTGCTCGCACAAGCCAATTCAAATTTCATTGCTTTCGCTATATGACGGCATGATTACTACGCCCGTCCGAAGGGCTCGCAATTCAAAATGTTAGTGGTCTTTGTGCGTGAAAGATATTGATGATACAAGCGTGTGCGTGACTATAAGCGAACACGTGAAGATAGAAAGAAGAGGATGGAGAAATGACGGTGAAAAAGACCCATGAATACTTGTGTGTGGTTCGTCGGGCGCTCAAATTGGCAGCTGAAGCTGGCCCAGCGCTGTTAGGGATGGGGCATACACATATACATATACATATACATATACATATACATATACATATACATATACATATACATACACATATACATATACATATACATGTAAAGTTTAGATATGTGTATATACATAAATATATAAGTAAGGCGAAAAAAACTGTGATGCTTTTCGAAGGCAAGGGAGCAGTGCTGCGCAAGTGAAGCTGGCAGGCCGCGAGAGCCTGGCGGCCTGCCAGGAGGCGCCTCCACCTCTGCCGGCGCCCCCTTTTTGATGTAGGGGATTACGATATTAGGGGGGTACCATGTATTAGGGGCGTCCTTATTGTAAGGGAAATCCTACTATTTGGGGGTCTAAATTAGGGGTCCACTATCTTCGTAAACCTCCATATGTGATTGGGCCGTGCACTCTGAAGCGTGCCAGGCTTGCAGGGAGAATCGCCAGCAACTTACTGACTGAGTGCCGGCTTCGCCGGCTTTAGTCGTAAAGTGCGGCATTGAACAAGCTTGGCTATGGATGTCTTCAGGTTTTATCACGTTGCTCATTTTCACGAAACCTAAGACTTCTGCAACCTCATCAACTACCGGGAAAGCGCGCGGAACTGTGATCTCCGCTACTGCCTGAATGCTTCGTCGCACCCTTCTCAGTACGCCTTGTTTAGTGCCATCGCTCGTAGTGGCATTGCTTGACATGCGGGTGTCGCATGGTGTCCCGCACCCAGACCTATTCTCGGAGACAACCCCGATGTGAATGCACATGCGCTCATTGAGTTTGACGATACAGCCTGGGCCTTGTGGATCGTGAAGCCATGCCCAACGGGTTTGCACCGTGCTTCCCTCAAGGACGAGCTGCTGGACCCAACTCACGATGGATATGTTATGCTAGGTCCTCAAGTCTTCGGCTTCTTGAAAGAGAGCAAGTAAGCAAGTACTTGCAGAGCTGCTGCCCGGTGAGGTTCGGAGCGCCAGATGCAGTTGGTGTGGGTGGCATTGCGTATGGTGGGTGCTCCGCTGGACGGGATGTGCCGGGCTCCGTTGACGTCCTGCGCCGCAATGAATGATGAGTTTTTGGCGTCGTCACGACCTTTTTGTTCAGGTTCCTACAGCGGGAGTGTGGATCACAATCCCGGAAACGCATGTCTCCAGGCTTCAGAAAAGGGATACGAAGCTGCACGTGTGGCTTCGCAGCTTTCTTCACCTGAAGGACCCACACCCTCCGGTGGCAAGTCGCACAAAGCCACTTGCCTACCTCACACACTGGGCACCTTGGGAGGGCACCTAGACCTCGACGTCATCGCACAGAACTTGCTGCAACTCTAACCATGCCATTCCTAGGCCGAAGCAGAGAGGTGATGGCGATTGGTGAGGTGCAGCGACCCCATCCCTGTGCTTAGGACAGGGGGGTTCGGTACAGACAAGCAACAGCTCTGCAAACAAAGATTGCGAGCAGGCATGTGATGTATTTGCTGTTGTGGATATGAGGAAGGTTCAACAAGCAGCCTGCCAACAGCATGCCAACACTAGATTGGGCTCCAAGCTCTGTTCTGCTTGCAGTATTCTGGTAGCACAGCAGTTGAAGTGTTAAACAAATCTGGGAGATCTTCCTCGAGCTGCTCAAGCCGGCAGAGGAAGCACGAACCATCGCCCAGCTTGCTCGCTTAAATCCCGGGAGGGTTCAACAGGTTACAGTCCTGGAGCGCTAGATGTTGTTGGGTAGGCTTCTAAGGTCGTGTAGGTTTTCTTGAGGCCAGTGTCAGCACTGACGGATCTACCGTCCTTCGTACATTCTCATATTCTCAGCTCAGATATGCTTCTTGGCAGCATCCTTTCTGATGCAGACACTGAGCCCATGCACTGAGTGGAGTGGTTCTTGCACATGGTTTGCACGCTGGCTGTGCACAGGAAAGAACCAGAATATCCAACAGCGATCAGGGTCCAGGACATGCACGTTCCAGGCTTGGCAAAGCTCACTCAGTTGGTTGCTAGTAGGGCAGTGGCAGCGCCATGGTCATGAGCTAAAACGGCCCCATGACCAGCCGTCATGAGTAGCAATGGCCAGCGCAGCTTCTTGCCGAGCCTGAAGCTTGGTCCAAGAACGGTGAATGCGGTGAACGCGGCGAGCTCGGGGAAACAGCCGCGCACGGCGAGGGCAATCTTGCAGGACCCTGCCAACAAGGAAGAGCCTGGATCCAGGGTTTCCCTGCCTGCGAATCCACACAGCGCGCGTGTGCACAAAGCTGCGGAGCCAAATGAGACTCAGCCAGAAGAGGCTGATAGCTTGGATGCCGGCGTCTTCAATGTCAGCACGTCGACTGTTGCAAGCTGTCCTGCTCTGCAGATCACTGCGCCACCCGGGGGCTCGTTAAGTTTTAGAGTCTTCGGGGTTAGGGCTTAATTAGGAATGTTTAGGATTTTGTGATTTTGGCGACTGAGCAATAGGGAACAGTAGGACTTAATGGCCCAGGCCATCTGTCTAAGGGTGTGACAGCCTAATCGATCTAATCGCAAGCTTCAGGCAAGAGCTGGGCACGTCTGCAGCCTGGCTAATGCCGGGGGACGTCATCCGGAATCAGCGCCTGAAGAATCAGCTGTCGCAGCTGCGGCTGAGTGACTTCTTCAATTGCCATGGTGGACCCCATTTTAAGAGGTTGAGTATCAGCTTTGCGGCTAAGCAGAATGCGCAAGTGGGCTCGACTTTTGGATCTACCTCCAACCTTCACCAAGATGCGGAGCTCCGAGAACTGCAAGGCAGTACATTCAGTACATCCTCAAGCGACCTGCACCAGGGCCGCATGGGGCACAAGGCACTCATTGAGGAGGAAAAGGACATGCTTGGCAGCTCCAAAGCTTTCTTGGCAGCCTCCGAGGCACGGGCCAGGGATTTCTTGATCACGCAGCAAAAGGCCGAGCTGCTCTTGCTCCAGGTGCGTGATGACGAGCGCCTTCGAACTGCTGAGGTGGATGAGCGCCGCCTGGGGATCCTTTTCTGCGAGATCCCCAACTTCGAGGCGATGCTGCCGAAGGCTGTGGACATCAAGAACCTGGTCCCTCCAGACCTCGTTGAGGAGCAAGAACAGGCTGAAAAGCAGTCCATCGAGCGGCAGAACAGCTTCCTGTCTGATAACAACTTCATTGAAGGCTCTCAGATGTGCTGGCTTTTCACACATGCAGAGGTGCTGACCATGTCGCGATGTATGCACAGATGGTGTTTGTCTACGGGTGGGTCCAACACCATGGGCCACATGGGCATGGACCGGCCCACGTTCTGCCGCCTGATCCTCGAATTGGAACTTGTGGATCAGGTGGCTGTACCATATTTTTGGGCCGTTTCCTTGTTTGACAGCTTGGCACAGCCCAGCCGAATCTGCCCTCCCAACGCGCACCATGCCCCCACCGCGCCCATTCAGCCCATTGCCCAGGCCTCAGTTGAAACATAGTCTGAACATAGTTGAACCCTGGACCCCCTGCCCCAAACGTCACATGTCTCATGGAGGCCGTTTGTCTTAAAGGGAGCTGAGGTGAACCGTTTCCGGCTGATCTCGCTGCTGGACATGATAGCTCGGCAGTACTACGAGACCACCAACAGGTTCGAGTTCTTAGATCGCCTGAAGCAGGGGGCCAAAAAGCTCAGGACCTATGAAGATGCATACGTGGCAGGCCTTGCCGATGACTCGAAGGACTCCAAGGAAGAGAAGCTTTCCCAAGAACGCCGTGCCTCCCTTCGAGAGCGCCGTGAGTCCACAGATGAGCACGGTGAGAAGGGTGAGAAGGGGAAGCATCCGCCCCACGCGAAGGTTTGGAAGTCTGTTGTAGACCGGGACCTAGCCTGCAGGGAGCGGCTCCTTGCATGCATGCTGATTGAGCCTGAAGTGCTCCACGTGGTCCACTGCTACCGCGATGTGTTCAGTACTCTGTTTCAGTGCTACGCTCCTTCAGGGCACATGCAATGGACAGATTTTTGGCAGTTCTGCGTGGACTTCCGGGTCTCGCCACAGCTGGTCTCCGAGCAGCAGCTCCGCAAGGCATTTGAGACCACCAGATGCTTCACACTCCTCCCGCCCCGGCCTTCTTGCCCTGAAGTCTCGAAGCCCAAGCGCCGGGGCACGGAGTCGAAAAGCAGAGCCCGCAAGCACGAGAAGCACGAGAAGCATGAGAAGCATGAGAAGCATGAGAAGCCAGGCAGCGCAATGAGCGGTGCGAGCCACGCGCCTGCGAAGTCCAAGCAGCTCTCCGCCAGCCCTGACCCAAATATCCCTCATTCTGAGGAGAAGTTCAAGGGCACGGACTCCACCATATCATCCGCATCCTCGCCGGAGGAGTTGGAAAGCTTGGAGTGCGACACGGCCTTTGAGATTCCTGCCTTCACGGAGACGCTTTGCAGGATCGTCTTCTTGTATCTCGGCTTCTATGGCAACACTGTCCAGCAGAGCAGCTCCTCCCTCTACAAGATCTGCTGGCTCATTGCCTACCTTCGACTCATGACTGTGCAAATGCATGAGAGCCTCGAAGAAAGGGTCGAAAACATCGAGGCTTCGGAGCTTCGCGGGGCAGTGGCTGTGGTGCAGAAGTTGCCTCTGTCCCGATGGGACGAGCCTCCGACGGCTCCGAAGGTGACGATTGGCCAGAGCTGCTCTTTGCAGCCCCACCCTGGGCCGGGCAACAAGAAGGTTTTGAGACGTCGCGGCAAACAGCAGCCGATGGCGCCCAAACTGCTTCCAGGCAGGTGCACCCGCGAAGCAGCCATGCAAGTCAACCGGCAGAAGACCCGTAACTCTGTCAAGGATGCCGTGAGGCAGCTTGGGAAGGCGTCAGTGGTGGTGCGTGCCATCCACAATGAGACTAAGGTTCCAGTCAAAAAGCTAGATAGCTCCAGTGACGAGGAACCGGAAGTGCCTTCCCGTGTCCCAACAGCCGGAACGGTCGGAACACGTACCAGCAGCACCGAGATCAGGCTAGGATCGCCTGGGGGGCCATCCACAAAGATGCGGCTGGATCCGGATGCCTTGACTCTGCAAGTGGCATCGTCCTTCAAGCCGGTGCCAAGAGAGCCCCCAAGCTCAGCACTTCCAGTTGAGGATCTTCTGAAGGCCGAGGCCGGCAGGCCTGCAGTGGACAATGGCCGATGCCAGCTCTGCGATCGGTCTTGCCCTCCGGCCTTAGATGGCAGGTTCGACCGAGACTTGTGCAGCTGGGCAAACCCAGGCTGTCGCGGTTGCTCCATCGTAGACGCAATGAAGCTGGAGGACCACTTGTTTGCCAAGCTCATACTTCCTGAGCAGACTGTTGCTAGCAATATCAAGGTATGGCGGCCCAAGGCAAAGCCTCTTGTGGGAAGCCGCCTTCGTCCGACTTTCGTCTCTGACCTGGAGCCCTTGGAGCCCCCTGCCTCACCCTTGCAATTCCAATTTGTCTCGCAATCGCTGGCGCTTTTGCACTAGGCCCCCACTAGCGATCACCACGCTTGGCCCAGAGGACCAACATGGGTGCCCAGGCAACTTTAGATGTAAAGTTTGGAGTTATTGTGGGATGATGGATCTAAAATTGAAGCGGGAACTGGGAACCCCCCAGCAGTCGAAAACTCTTGTTTCCAGACGTTGCGCAGCCGTAGGCCGAGGCGCACGCGAAATCTGATAACGACGCTACATTTAGCATTCGGCGATGCACGGCTGTGCGACGGCTTCAGGCAGTGCGCTAGAAACCCAGCGGTCAGAATACCTGATCGCTGCCTGCGCACCCATGACACGACCTATGTCTCTAGCATGCAAGAAAGGACGAATCGTAGTGCTCACACATCACGACCTTTCAATGCAGCTGACCTCAATGTGTGAGCCTCTGAATACTTTGGATTGACCGAGTCGTGCCAGACCACACAATCACGAATGGGGTGCCTTGGGCTCTCTACATGCACAGGTGGATCCTGCAGCATCGAAGGCTCCTTGCTGAGACATCGATACTGCTCTTGAAGGTTTGATCATCGCAACCATGCCCAGGGATCATCCTGCCTGTTACTTCGATGGGCCAGACCCCTCAGGCAGTGACCCTTGCTCCTGACCGCCTTGCTTCGGGCCCAGTGCACGCAGAGTGGAGTTCATGGTGTAGCTGCCAAGTGCATGAACGATGCAAGATGATGAATGACTGGGGGCCAGTCTTCTTTGAGCTTGAAGCAGTTTAGACAGACTTCGACCAGATTAGCAATCTCCCTAGATTGCTAACATCAGCACTTCAAGCCGGATGGGCCCTGCCAGCAGGGTTTTCGGCTCTACCTGCTAGCTAGTGTCGGACTGACCGTAGGATTCTGAGAGCGAGCCATCATGCACCACCACTTTTCCAGGAGGTCGTGGCAACCAGCGCTGCGTACAACGGCGCTTTGGCAGCCAAAGCCTCAAAGAAAGATAGCCCTTGTGCTGATGATCCGAAGCACGATCAGACTATCTGCACCGTGGCCAGATTGTTTGGAACACTCCCACAGTACAAAGATTGCCGACGTGTTTGACAGTTCCCAGCTGCTCCTGGCCTCAGCAGCTCTGTGGCTGAGGTCTGGGACGCTCGTGGCTTTGATATCCCTTCAGGTCGACAGGAGGCCGCGACTGCTTGAGTGATGTCCAACTTCGTTGCCGGCATTATGACGAACTGAAGAGCCTTGAGCAGGAGTACAAGCTCAGATCAGTCTTCGGTTTCACGATCAACGCGCCCTTTCTGCAGGACCACGCTTGCTGTTTTCATAGGTCATCTAGGTCAAGGCGGGGTCCGGAAACTGACCGTGAAAAGGACGCGGATCGCATGAAGATCGTGGAGAGTAGTGAGGCTCAAGCCCAAGGCTGCCATTGTTGTGATTGCGAAGCGCAGCACGATGCTGTCCTCAGGTGGCAGCCTGCGGAGGTTTGCAGCCCGGAGAGTTCGACTAGAGTCATGGAAAGAGAGGCCTAGGTAGAAGCTCTTCAGAGGCCCTTAGATGAGTTGAACCATACCACATCATTCCACCATGGCTCGTGGACTTTGTCATGATGTCGTGCTGCGAAGCCACCTGAGATGCCTACAGTGCTGTGGCCACTCGGAAGGTCCAAGGCCGGCTTTGCTTCCATGAGAGCATGATACGATATGATACGATGTGATACGATATGATACGAGATGATACGATATGATACGAGATGATATGATATATAATATATATATGTATATATGTATCTCTCTCTCTTTTTAGATGTGTCTTTTGTGAAGATTTCTTTGGTGTCGCCTGGGCAGGCTGTAGAGTCCTGCTCTAAGGGAAAGTGCAACCGTTGCGTAGCTCAAAGGTTTGAGAATTTTAATTTATATTTTTTTAATTGACATGCTAAATATTGATTCTTATCTTCCCAATTTTGCATAAGAGGGGCCGTGAGCCCGGGGGGCGGCAGGAAGCCCGACACCACGAGCCTGAGCATGGTTGCAGTGTTTAGAGGGTTTTGGGGGGTTTTGGGGGGGCATGAGGGGGTTTAGGATGTCAGGAATGCTAAGGTGTTTTGGGAGTGCTTTGCGACCCATGCAGGTCCAACTCACGGCCAGCGGGAGTTTGGCACCAGCAGCTGGAAGCCCAGAGTTGCAAAGGGAGGATCCGCCTTTTCGGACCCTGTGAAAGCTCGTTCCCCAGAATGCGGGGCCGTGCGCTCCGTTTGCTTTTTTTTCTTCTACCCGAGGCTCCTCGACATGGGCAGGCTTCGCAGCAATGTCCGAAGCTGAGCGAAGTTCGCAATGGCCAGCGGCTGGCCCTCAGGGGCTCGCCCTGGGCATTGGTGTTTGCAGTTTGGTGTTGTGCTTTCGTGGGTTGCTTGGAATGGCTGTTTCGTAGAGGCAGCCTGGATCCTACCGCGCGTGCTTTTGCGGCGGCTTTGGTGCTTGGAGCCAAGATTCCACTGTACTCGAACACACCTACGGCACGCAAGCGGTATACTCTCCTTTTCCAAGTGAGAAGTCCTACAGGAATGCTGCAACGTGGATGGCGCCTTTGCAACAGAACTGCTGAGCTTTGTAGTGGCAGGTGCCACCCTCAGTGTGCATCGTAAATCTGTGTTCTTCAGATTCAACATCTTTCGGCCGAAGGTGCTGAAAGTGATCATTACTCGGTTTGTGAAGTTTCACTACTGCCGCAGCCTCAGCTTGCTCTTGGCCAGTTTGATGCCAGGGCACATGTGGCGAATATAGCGTTGTGTGATGCGCAATGCATGTGATGCAAGAGCGGCGCGAAGGAGCTGGCCCCTGTCGGAGATCAAGCCCTGCATTGTCGAAGGCTTCAGAGGTGTCGGCGTTCAGGCCATGTCGCAGCTCGCTTCACCAAGAACAAGGGTACTGTAGAGACTGTAGAGAGGCTCTTGCCTTGCGGCCTGGCAAAGTTACAGTAATCAAAGTCGAAAGCGAACATGCCGTAGTAGATGCCGGCCTCAAGCCCAGCAACACGCATCACAGGTGGGCAATCAGTCGCGACAGCAGCAGTAACACCCACGAACCGGGAAGGCATTCGTTAAGATCTGAACCTGCAGGCCGGGGACATGATCATGCTCCAGACCGGGGAGTTCTGCGGCATTGCTGGGCCTGCCAGGGGCTTACAAACATGTGCGAAGAAAGTTTCCAACAGATCGATGAAGAGATCGACCCCCCTCTGCCCACTCATGCACTGTGATTTTGTTAGTTTGTTCGAAGTGAAAGGATTCCTGAAACCGCCACCCTACAATTCAAGCCCCGGCTTTCAAGGCATGCACACCGAGTTCGAACCCTAGCCCCTGGACCGTAAACGCCGTAAACCCAAACAGGAAACCCTAAACGCTAAACACGAAGTGCCTCGCAGCCACAGCTTCAGCTAGCAGCTTCGGGACGGGGGGGGGGGTGTTGCAGGGTTGGGGCGAATGGTTGCCATGCTGGAAGTGGGGCGAGCGTGTGGCCGGTGATCCTCCATGTGCGGTAGCTTCGTGATGCTTGTGGAGGGAATACTGGTGCCACGGACTTTGTGTCACGCCGACCCAGTGAATCGACCAATCGTGTGTGAGAGACAGAGGGATGCCCCTCATGCCCAGCAGAAAAAAATCAGAAGAATCCTTTCTCGAGGAAAAGGAGAAGAAGACCCCAGATAGACCACAAACCTGGGCACGCCGTAGTGCATGGGGGAGGGTGTGTGCAAACAAGAAGCAGAAGAACAAGAAGGGCAAGAAGAACAAGAAGAAGAGAGTTTGAGTGTGGCCCGCAGTGCCACTGACACTTGCTGATGTGGCGGGGGAGGCGGGGGGGAGGGGGGGCAATTGCAGATCAACGGTCGTCCGTTTTTGGGTCCCGCAGTGACCTCAAACCATCACGGACACATAACGTGGGGACCATGAAACTTGCCGACGGGACCCCCCATACCGGGCAAATCGCGCTGGACAGTAGACTTTTGTGCCAGCAGAAGCAACGAGAGAACGTGGTCGCGGGTTTGACTGGCGTTGACCCCTCAAATTCAACGACTTCACGCCAGTTGTTTCTTCATCGTCTGTCGGGTCGGGAGAGTGTCAGGCCCAGGAAGCAGGCACAAGGAAATCACAAAGTCTTGTGAGAGAGCGATGACCCTAAACCCTAAACCCTCTACCCTGTATCCTCTCATCCTCTGGCTGAGATCCCTGGTTTGCCTAACAATGGGGTGCTGACCAGCGCGGACCTCGGAATCGGCCAGGGCAAGGATGCCATTGACTCAACTGAGATTGGAGGATTCCTAAGTCGGTCCCGGGTCCTACATCTTACTACGAAAGTAAAATGGCATCGGATCGGATTCCTTGGGGCCGGTGCCATGTGGGATATAAGCTTGAAAGCCTGACAGCTGTTGCAGAAGTTTACCCATCATCTCCGAGAAGCGGGGCCCCTCGCATAATTTCCCCCCTCCGGCATGAGGCCGGTCCCCTGATGCCAGAGATCTGGCCGGCATACATCAAGGTGCCTTTGAACCTTTCTGAGCATGTTCTGATTTCAGGCTTCGTTGCTCAGAACAGGCTTCGGGCTCTTGATTTTGCTATCAGGTGTCCGCATAGTTTTGATGCTCTCGAAGCGTTCGTCGATATCAAACAAAGCATTGTGCCAAACGGTGTTGGTTATGTTTGGTTCGGTCTCCTTGCTCAAGCGTCAGGACCTGTTAGGTGCCGGCCCCAGCCCCAGCCGGACCTGGAAGAAAAAACACAGTAAATTTAACATCGGACTATATATCTGCCCGCAAAAAAGGATGCAAAATGCAGATTGAATGTGATCCAAAGCTCCAGACAACTTCACTTCCACTTTCAGGATCCTGGAAGTCTCATCTCTTTGGTTATCCGTCTTAAAACCGCTTGAACGATGGAGCGTAATGAATGGCTACCCTAAGAAAAGTCAATCAGAAGTGTTTCAACAATAGCAGCAGGTGTGTTTGACTATCTTGTGCAACCTTGCCTTTCTTTCATCTTCTAAAACTCCTAGCTTATGCTGAGTAGTTTGCTTTTCACTCTAAATGGAAGAGCGAAGAAAAGACCACTGAAGCAAGCATGGTCTCTATTTCGTCTCCAGCAAACATCCTGGATACATAAATTATCGATGACAGCGTCCACACAGATGTTTGCCAGAGTCCGGCTGCTAGTGGAGTACAGTCATTCCCTTTGTTGCACCTCTTGCGGGCAGGTGGCACCTGGTATCGCTTTGAAACGGAGGACAGGAGGGTCTCGCAGTGCGTTTGCGCTGGAAAGTGAGAACATGTGACCACGTTTGTGTCAAGTCCAAATGTCTCAAGATCTTCCAGAGCTGTGGAGGTACATTGCCTGCATGGGATGGCATCCCACATTCCGTCACAGTCCAGGATCTCCCGGACAATCCCGGCATCTTCGATGCAGCGCCAGTGATGCCAGCAGAAGGCATGATTGCGAAGTGGCAGCCCCAGCAGCCTTTATGCCATT
This sequence comes from Symbiodinium natans, assembly GCA_905221605.1. Lineage (NCBI taxonomy): Eukaryota > Dinophyceae > Suessiales > Symbiodiniaceae > Symbiodinium > Symbiodinium natans. Next base: position 238,704 of record CAJNDS010002549.1, read on the forward strand.
CCTCCCGACAGTTCCAGCATGTTCCAGCTACAGCTGCATTGGACAGCAACTGCTGCTGTGATTTGCGGGCAGACACTGAAGGACATTCATGAGTGCAAGTTGTGGTGTCATGGCTTGTGCATGCTTGGGCGAGGCTGTGCTGGTCCCGCCCTGAGTAGCATGGTTGAACCAATGTTTCTACATGCTGTCTTCAGAACAGCCCTGCAAGGTGCAGCAAGCTTTCCAATTGCAACCCCAATTCGCCTGCGGAGTTCACGATCTTCGCCGGGCCCTGGCCCCAGGGTGTTGGGCATGGGGTAGGCGTAGTGGCGCAAGATGCTTTATCAAGTGCAACTGGCACCTCCTAGGGTCCTAGGGCCTCGGGCCTGGGAGGGTGGCTTTCTACATGCCGAGAATCCATCACGGCCCCTCTAAGGTTCATCAGTCTTGTCAGGCACTCGGTCGATCGACGCTCTTTCACTTGTTGTCAAGCGAAGGCTTCAGCTTGAGCGCTTCACATGAGGTAAGGCTGCCAGCTGATATTGAAGTGGCCTCTCAGCTGCAGTTAATAATGATCTTAAATAATAATATGAACAATAATGGTAGTAATAATCATAACAATAATCAAATAATAGTAAGAATAGTAGTAATAGGACAGCCGTTGGCCCTGGCTTTGGGAACCTCCCCGAAGCCGCCTGAGACCTGCTTCATGAAGGGCCCTTGCGATGTGGCAGCGGTCCCAGAGAAAGAGCAACAAGGTGAGAACTGTGGGCTTTGCTCTACATTTCAGGTCGTGGACCTTCCCAGCCACAAGCCTGTGGCTGCCGGCGATATGGTGGTGGTCAAGGCCCAGGGGCCCAGATCCCGGTTGCTGCGTTGAATCGTGTTTAGTGGTTTAGTGACAGGTGGGCGTCAAACCCTGGATGCGACTTGCGGGGTGCACTGGCGAGGTGGTGACTGGCAGTGAGCTCAGCCTAGCAGTTGAGAAGAAATTGAGAATGCGCGCCAAAGGTTGGATGCAATCATGAGTTTAGGAATTGGCCCGCTGCTGGACGGCTTCTCTGCTAGACTGTCCCAGGCTCAGTCTTGCCATGTACTGTCCGCGCGAAAAAATTTCGGAAAGGCACTGAGTGGAAATCCGGAGCAAGCCGTAGCTTTAAAAACCAGTCCTCACCAACCTTCACCAACCTTATAAGTTCAAGCGTGCCGCCTGCCCACAGCAAGGACGGCAGCTGGCGACACTGGTACCTTCAGTCTTGGCGGATGCCTCGCATCCGCTTAGGTGCTTTCGGGTTCCGGCGCAGTTTGAGAAAGCCTGTGCCATCGTTGCATCTACGGGACACCAACCGTGAACACTACATTACGAGAAGTGCTCTACATGGTTAAGCTTCAGTTGTTACAGCCCGGAAGCGAAAAGACCTCTGCAACCGAACCTGAGGCCTTGTGGACGAAACGGGTCCTGGAGACTATCGCCTTTGCTGGTGCGACTGCCCAGCACGAGAAACATGCTTGCCTTGCACACATTTTGACGAGACATGTGCCTTCCCACGATTGCCTGGAGAACCAGGTGTCAGGGCAGTCGGCGGCCCTGCACTACGGCAGAGGAGATCCAGCTTCGTTAGCCACACCTCATGCCAATCTGTGATTTCTTGGCAGAGCCACGAGGACTTCAATTTCGATGTTGGCAAGCTACACATTGCCGCTGCGGACTACGCAGCAGCGCCCAGATCCACTTTCAAGCTGTTCTTTGCAACGTCAATTCAAGGGTCCATGTCGCATGCTGAGGTTTGGCCGCTTTGCACCTTTCAGGCGGGGCCACTGGTGGGAGCTCTTGCAAAGGCAATACAGCAAGCAACGCTGACAAATCAGTCTGTCTTGTGCAGGAATCCGTGTTCAGAAGCTGGCGGGACTGGGCACCAGCTTCCACAAGCAGCTTTCTCACTGCGCCCGAGCTTCGTCCCAAATCAGGACTGGCAGACCTTTGACGACTGCTGTTGCAACTACGATGAAGCAGGCGGGTTGCTCAGAAGGCTGCCAGCGCGAAGTCTTGACGCGGCAGGATGCTCCAGGTACCTGTTTGCCGTAGTTTGTGGAAGCCACTACGACCAATGGGTAAATGCTGAACAGCTATCAGGTCAACTGGTTCAACTAGGCTCTTAGGTATCCCCTGTCGCACTGAGGCGCAGTTGGATGCAAGGAGCAAGAACCATGCCCCCCATGTCACTTAGCGAGGCTTTGTCTTGCATCTTCTCCAGGACGAGGCTTCCTACACCTACAAGCTTTGCGCTGCTGCATCCTCAAGAAGCTGGCAATTGGGTACTTGTAGCGTGGAAACATTCTGCTTCAAGGCTTATCCGCTCCGCTGAGACGAGATCACAGGACACTGCTGAAAGGTCAACTGCCTTCACTCTCGGAAGTTCGCATCAATCCCAAGGATGTGGCGAGGCGCTCTCGCTGCAACTGAATGCCATCAGTCTAGGTTCAGACCTACAGAGAATCGGGGGGGGGGGGGGGGAGGGGGGTGCTATCGAAGCCAGACTGGAGCAGAGTGCAGAGTGCGAGGCGCTCATGGACTGGACAGTGCAAAGCACCGTCGGCCATGAGCTCCTGCGCACCTGCAAAGTGTCCAGGATCGTTGACTAAGTCGCGTAGTCTTGGGACCTCTGTTGCCTGGATGATCCGCTGGGTGTCGCTCGCCGTGTATCTTATCGAAATGTCCTGACACTCTTTCATGTCTTGCCTGCCGCGCAGTTAGAGCTGGGCTGGAGCTGCTGCTGCACGTTGCTGCTGCACGTTGCTGCTGTTGTTGCCTAAGGTTGGCTTAAGTATCAGTAACTGGAGTAGCTTATCGCTGCCCAGCATGGCGGACAAGTCGGAGAATCCGATGCGGCAGATCCGCGTGGAGAAGCTCGTGCTCAACATCAGCACGGGCGAGAGCGGTGACCGCTTGACACGAGCAGCAAAGGTGCTCGAGCAACTTACCGAGCAGCAGCCTGTTTTCTCCAAGGCGCGCATGACAATCCGTCAGTGGAGCGTCCGCCGCAATGAGAAGATCGCTTGCCATGTCACCGTCCGTGGCGAGAAGGCAGAGGAGATCCTTGAGAAGGGACTGAAGGTGAAGGAGTACGAGCTCCGGAAGAAGAACTTTGCACGCAACGGCAGCTTCGGCTTTGGCATTACCGAGCACATTGACCTGGGCATCAAGTACGACCCGGGCACTGGTATCTACGGCATGGACTTCTACGTGCACTTGTCTCGACCAGGCGGCCGCGTCCAGTACCGAAAGCTCCGCCGCGGAAGGGTCGGAGCCTCCCACAGGCTCAGGAAGGAGGATGGAATGAAGTGGCTCCGCGGCTGCATCACGTCAAAAGTGTTTTCGTATGGTATAGCGAGCAGCTAGCTCACCCCCACGAAGCAGAGTTCTTGCGAATAAGCAGGTTCCAGAAATTTTGCACAAAAAGTCAACTCACACATGGGCTGACGTGATTCAAGGTACAATTCAGAAGCACAAACAAAATCACAGTTTTGCCGTTAGAGCACGAGCAGGAGGCAAAGCAACAAGAAACCATCGAGCAAACACCGTGTTTCTGGAGTTGGGCTGTGTGGAGTGGCAGTTGTTTTGCTTGCTGACTGCACATGTTCTGCATTTGATCTTTCCCTGAGTTCTCCTCATCGTTAGGTTCCAAACCAAGTACGACGGCATCCTTCTCAACAACTGAGCCCTTGAGGCAATCATCGAGGTGCAGGGTCAAACCAGTGGTGCTAGTGCAGTGCCGGTGGCGAAACCCAAAACCCTAAACCCCAAACCCCAGGTTCCGGACGAAGTTGTGATGGCATCCTTCCTGAACTGATCGGCGACTGAGAAGCGAAGCGATACTTACAGCCGGGAAACATGGGGGAAAGTCACCATCCACGACTGCAAGTAGTGCGGCCATGTGGGGTTCCCATACCCATCATGCACTGTTTGTTTTTCAGCTCCTTGCTTTAAGTGCCAGGGGCAGATGATTGGAGCAGATTGAAGTTGTCCCCGAAGTCTGGCCCAAGTGACGAGCAGAGACCTGGGAAACCATAGGGACTCCGGCGCTTCCCTGCAATGGCGGATCGCAAGGCTGTAGCTTGGCTTCATCGGAAAGCCCGCCTCCGTTTCTTTGCATGTAACTACAGTGTTTAGCTCAAGGCGGGACTCATGGCATGAGCTGCTTGAAGTTACAGGTCATCAAGAACGCAGACATGGCAGAGGACATGCAGCAGGACGCCATCGACTGCGCCACGCAGGCCTTGGAGAAGTACAACATCGAGAAGGACCCGGGCCTCCACATGTCTCCACTCCCCCCCTCTTTCCTCAGAACAAGACAAACAAGCTAAAAAAAAGAGATACTGTGTTTATATACATATAAATTGTATGTATATATATGATGACATACGATATGGCTCTCTTTTCGTCACTGTAGGACATCGCAGCCTTCATCAAGAAGGAGTTTGACAAGAAGTGCGCTTCACGCGAACAGACTCGTGGAGATCACACATTGGTTGTTCGATCGCCTGTCACCGAACTCTTGGTGTAGTAAGACACCCGCATGTTTTCCGTGGCTCAGAACAGGTACAATCCCACTTGGCATTGCGTGGTGGGGCGCAACTTCGGATCTTATGTCACCCATGAGACGTGGCTGTGCGGCACTAGTGACACTAGTGACGCTGGTGTGGAGTGCCTCTGTTTGACAAATCCTCCGAGGAAGCACTTCATCTACTTCTATCTTGGCCAAGTGGCAATCTTGTGCTTCAAGTCTGGGTGATTGCATGCACCTGAGCCTTTAATGGGCGGCGTTCAATGTCTAATCTGCCCACTCTGCCAGCTCCAAGTCGCGAGGAACGAGAGATTGAAGACGTTCGAAGTGTTCGAGGTGTTCGTTGAGAGTGGCCGATATATTGTAGGAGAGAACGTGGGCGCAAGACGCCTTGAACTCGCTACAGTGCATGTGTGAATGCAATGCGAACGGCAGTAAATTTCTGCGCTGTTCGGACCTTGACTCGCTTGACTTGCTGCCGCATGAAAACCCGACTGCAGCGGTGGACAGGCGCCTGGGACATAGGCACCTCATTCCATGCAAACTCTCTGGTCACGCGCTCCCGCTCCTCCCCCCCCCCCCCTACCGGACCATACAATTGGGGCGACCATATATGGTGAGGGCTCTAGCGTTTGAGGTTTTAAGGGCTCTTAGGGTTTAGGTTTTTTGGGCTTATATGTCTTTAGGGTTTGGGCTTACGGGGGTTCAGGGTCCCCACTTGGGGGGGTGGGGGCGCGCGCAGGATGCCTGACCATATGGTTACACATGTTATCACTTGCAAGCTCAAACCATGGAGCAATCAGATCACGTTGGCGGAGAGTCCGCCGTAACCCATCTTTAGCCGGCACTTCGTTACTTCAGCAGCTGCGCTTGGATTCACAAATCGTTTACAAGAAACTTAGCAGGGCTTGGAAAAAAGATGCCATGGAGGGCCTGGACAAGCCGCTTCTTGAAGCACAAGGGACATCCCAGCTCGCCTTGATCTTAAACTTGAGTCCTGCCTCGCCAAGACAAGCATTGAAATCTGTCTTCCTTTGTTGCAGTTATATATATATATATATGTACCTACATATATATATATATATATATACACACACATATATATATATGTATATGTATATATATATATATATATCACCTAAAGGCGCAACACGCGCACATTCACAACGATGCGCGCTTTTCAAAGCAAAGGATCAATGCTACCCTGGGCTGTGGCATCCTCAGCCTTCCCTGGGCAACTGCGGGTGCATCTTTGGTGCCAGCAGCCCTGCTCCTGGGCCTGCGATCGGAAAATTTTATCCCCAGGAGTGTTCTCAGTATGAAGTGGCCTTTGGGCTCAAGGCCAGCCGAAGCTGATGAGTATATCTCCAAACGGAAAAGTGAGCCCCCCGCTAAGTTACAGAAGCGGAGGCCAGTTGCAGCGCTTTTTTCTTGCGGTGATTTGAAGTTGAAGCAGGGGTTGCACAAGATTTTCGGCCGAACGCGACTGAACTAGCGGTCCGGTAAGAATTGCATTTTTGTCATGCCGGATGGCGTGATCTGTCTTCCATTCTCTAAACTCTTTCCGAAGGCAGGCCTTTTCTTGGCAACGCCCCTTGATTAAGCACAGGGCATGGCGTTTGTGGCTGACAGTCGAGTTGGGGAATTCAGTGCTGAGTCGGGGAGTATGGGCTAAAAACCTGCCGACCCCAAAGGAGACCGAGCCCGAGAAACAAGAACCTGTCTGCAGAGTGTTGGATATGTCTATATTGGTTCGGGTCATTTTGAACAGGCCTGGCTGTAAAAAGTTCCCGCTCAGTTTCGTGGGCCGAACCCCCCAGAGAATCCCGCCAAATATCCCATAAGTGCCCCAGCTTCGAAGAATCTTGCTGAGCATTCCTGGACGCAGAGCCAGAGAATTTCGCTGGAGTGCCCACCCCAGTAGCTGTAGCCCTCGAGTGCCAACCCATCGAAGTACTTCGAGCTGCCGGAGTTCGCAGGAGTGTTCTCAAAGAGACCTGCTGAGGAGTAACAGGAGACCAGTATCCTTGGAGTGCCCAACCTCAGAGATGTCCGCGGAGAGCGAAGTTTCCATAATTACATGTCCGGAAACAGCCGGCTAACTCCCATATCAGGTAGCTGTCGGGTGGGAAATACTTTTCGACACCCACCCCCTAGTTCGCTGCTTGCTGCCCGAAGCCCGAGGCTCACGCTGGTGGTGCTGGCATCGAATGCGGGGACGAACCTCATCCTGGTCTATGCAGCAGAGCTCTGGATCGATTAGGTCGGAACGGTTGCTTTTCACGAAGCAGACCCTTTTGGTAGGTCAAAAGCCGAGGTCACGTTTAAAACATTACCTCGGCCTTAACGCACAGGTGGCTGCTTAATCAATGTTTAAGGTGGTGCCACCTGAAAGATTGATTGAATTAGCAATACGGTCAGCTCCTGCATTGGTTGCGAAAACCCGACGCTTCAGAAAGCGTAAAGTTAAAGCGTAAGCGGGTCGTCTAGCTGACCAGCTGTCTAGCTTTCGGGGCTCTGATCTCAAGATAGCGACTCTAGAAGTAGAGGAACGACACACTGACTAGAGCGACTAGGCTCGGTAAAATTCTGCCACATGACGAACAATGCAATGAAGACCCGGGCGGCATTCACAGAAGATCACAAAGGCACGATCCAATGCAAATCCCGTAGAAAAGAGGCCAAAGCGAGGGCTGCACCTACAGCGAGTGCACCGCTCGATGCTGCGTGGTTTACCTGCTATGGCATATGAAATAATTCTCTGTACTACGTCTTGCCGTTGAATCGTTCGTTGACTTATCTTTCCTACAATACGATCCTCAAGCATGTTCGAAACTATTAGTTTTGCTCCTTGGGGCAGCTCAGTCCGGTTCAGCTGGAAACATAGGCAGCCCGAAGCTGCAGCAGACTCTGAACGAAGCTTGATATGCAACCTCTGCGCTAGGCGCGATCCCACGTTAATTGTCACCACACACGGGGTACGGTTCACCATGCTGCGCAAGATCCTGCCCAAAGGAGAAAGAACAGGTTTTCGATTTGGGGAGCCTGCTCGGGCGCCTTCCTCATGGAGGCCAAGTCGCAAGAGCTCTGTGTGAGGCGATGATCTGGATCACGGTGTTCATGTGCCTGGCGGGCGGACGCAAATGGGCATAAGTTCTCATAAGTTCTATCTTATGATAATGGTAGCACTCCCCGGGCCCCAGTTACAGAATCACCAGTTGACTTGGTGAGCGGAGCTCCAGGTTGGGTACTTGGTGGTCATCGCTGACAGTCTTCAGCACCTTTTGCCGCTGCAACGGTCTATCGCCGTCCTCGCCGGCGCCTTGGTTGTACTGCCTCTCTGCTTCATGGATCAGCAGCACCTTGCCTTCTCCTCCACCTTGAGCATCGCTGCCAACCTCTACGTTTGCTGTGTGTTGGTGGTGGCCTTCTCCTTGGGCTGGAGGAAGATGAAGATCGCGGATGAAACCGATGAAGGCTGCTGCTTGCTGGGATTTGGGCGAGGGAGCTTGGCCATGGTAAGTGTCCTCATGCAGGCGGCCGTGGTACAAATGTGCATCTTGCCAATGTACGAGCAAATGGAGCACAGGAACCCAGGCCGATTCGCAAAGTGCCTGGGCATTAGCTTTGGCTTCGTGGCCTTTCTCTTCGTCGGCTTCTCTAGCATCGCCTATGTTGCCATCGGCCCTCACGTCTCTTCAAACGTGCTGATCGACCTGCCCCACGGAACCTTCGGGGGTTTTGCTCGAGTGGTCATGGCCTTTGCTGTGATCGGGGTGTATCCGATTCTGACGTCGTCTATGGTGGCACCCATCCAGCACCAGTCTGGTCCATGGCGGCCGCATCCTTACGGTATTCTAACACATTGTTCAGGGAACAAGCCAGCAACATTGCAGCATGCCTGGCAGCCCTGGCAGAAGAAGGTCGGCCACCGTTGCTATCGTGGTCTCAAGTGGCGCTTCGACCTTGGATGGGACGTTCAACCTCCTAACTTCTGTTGTGTTCACTCAAAACCCTCTAAAAAATCTCAGGTGATTGCCTGTGTCACGACCGACCTCGGTGAGGCGACACATAGGGCAAGTGTTGTTTCGGAGTTGAGGCAGCCACTGAGGCAGCCCACACCCATGACAACTTCAGGCATCCCCAGCAGTTCTCTGGCATTTTGCCTTCAGTTGCAATGCATCTTGCAATCCTTTCATTCCACCCGATGCCGGCATGGCGCCTGCATGTACGTAAGAACTCAACGAACTGCGGACAGTCGGTCCAGTCGAAATTCGTTTAATTCCTTTGAATCCATTGCAGGTCAATGTGATCAGCGGGGCTTGCCAGGCCGCGGTGTGGGATCCCCGGCTCATGGTGATCTCAACACCCGTGCAGCTCCTAAAAACTCATAGTTCGCGCTTGTGGGATCTTAGGGAATCTAAGGCCCAGGCATACGATATTGCCGGTAGGACTGTAGGCAGTCCTTTGCACAAAGTCGTTCTGGCGTGCTGCGCCTGTTTTGTCTGACGTGCTGGCCTGCTGCTGCGTGGATGCTTCTGAGTGGCAAACAGCACTCACAGCTTGGAATCTCTGAATTGCCTCAAATAATCTAAAATGCATGCCGGCGAAGGTTTGTGGCTCTCGCGCCTGCCTTGGTGGGCATTTGCTTGCTGGAGAAGTCCAGCCTTACACCCAGTGAACATACTCTGAAGAGCTGTTTTCCTGGAACGACTGCATGTAGAGGGTTCAGGGTTTAGGGTTTAGGGAGGAACTATGGCTGCAATGGCTGGTCAGGCAACCTGTGGAGATTCTCCATGATGACCTTGATCTGTGTCGGATTCACGGCTCGCGCCCCACACGGGCCTCATTCCCTCTACCTATTTCCAAGAAGATCCCCCCCACCCCCCTATATTCGAATCCGAATTCGGGACAACGCTTTCTTGTATGCGTGGGTTGCGGGTTTGGGATACCGTCGTTTTCCCTCGGCCCCAAGGTTTGCATTGCCGGGCTTGTGTTCACGGACAACTATGTAGACGAGATGGAGGCAGTGGAGCTGACCGTGTTTTGACGTATGTTGCAACGTTGCGCAAACTGTCATCCGAGAGGCGAGCTGCCTCTGGACGGCAGGCTGGACGAACTGAAAGGAGAGGCCCTTACCCTGCGGGAGCGTTGAAGGGAGGCAATGCAAGCCCAAGCGGCCCAAGCAGCTTAAGGAATGCGCGGAATCGACAGTCTGCCTGAGGCAGCTGTTGCTTCGAAGCGTTCTTCACGGGCACGTGGAGGCTCGCAGCTCTTCGTTCTGGCTAGCATTGTAGTCGGCTGCCCGCTGCTTTTTGGTGCATATTGGTGCCATGCAGTTCCACAGTCACCTACCATGCTGACGTCACTCTCCTGTGTGGTCCAGGCGACCGCCTGTGCTTGAAAGTGCGGAGCTTCTGGGTCAGCTGCCGAAAGCTTCCGACTTTGCTCGTTTGCAAAATGATGGGTCGTTTGACTGTTGGTGTAGCAGCTTTGGATATGTTTCAACAGAACATGCAAATCCTTTAAACCATATCCCCCCCCCCCCCCCCCCCCCCCCCCCCCCCCCCCCCCCCCCCCCCCCCCAAAAAAAAAAAAAACAAAAGAAACTACAAACCCCAAGCCCCCGTCAGTCAACAGTTTCTCAGGAAAGCTAACGGTAAGTAGCAGTTCCCACCACAGTTGAACTGAAGCACGTGTTCAGACTATTCAGACTTTGTACGACTGATTGCCACGTACTGCCACATTGTACCCAAGCCAATGACCCAATCAGCATGTGCCGCCGGGTTTGGCTGGAGTTCGCCTTGACACTCTTACTTGAAGCAACAAGTCTTGAAACACGCATCCAACGGGCACGGTGTGATTCAGAGCTTTGCTATACGGCTCAGTAACTGAGTTCGACCCACCAACCCCACGACCCACTCACTCGGCTTATGCCATGGGGGTTTGCAGAAGCTCACTTTAAACACTCCCTGCAGAGCAAGCAATCTTTCAGACACGGGTCCCAAGGGAAAGGGGGGTGATTTGTTTTTTTTTGCGTTATCTGTGTCTTTTTTTCGCGTTATCTGTGTCTTTTCTGTGTCTGTTTCATTCGGACGTCTCGAGGAACAGCTTGCTTCATTGTGTTTTTTCGGGTCATCTGTGTCTTTTTGTTATCCCTAACTTGGCCCTAAACCCTAAACCTTAAACCCGTTATACGTACATGGGTGGGGGAGGGGGGGCGGGGGGGCTGCGCCCCCCCCCCCCCCCCCCCCCCCCCCCCCCCCCCCCCCAAACCCTAAACCCAACCCTCAACCCTAAAGCAAGCCCTAGACCCTGAACTCCCTAAACCCTCAACCTTGAGCCCATGGTGCCGACGCTGGTTTGGGGGGGGGGGGGGGGGGGGCTGCGCCCCCCCAACCCCCCCGCCCCTCACGCCCTAAACCCTAAACCCCCAACCCTAAAGCCCTAGACCCTAAACGGAAAGGGGTGATGTTTTTTCTTTTGGCGTTGTCTGTGTCTTTTTTCTTGACGCAGATAACCCTCTGTGGAAGCCAAAAGTGTGACGCGCTGCAGGAAACCCAGACGAAAAAGACACAGATAACCCCAAAAAAAAGCAGATAACCAAAAAAAGACGCAGATAACCCCCAAAAAAGATGCGGACCTCTTCTCCGTCCCAAGGGCCATGATCCTCGAACTGTGCTTGGCTTTGCTGGACCCGAGCATCTGAAATCCAGACGTCTTGAGCAGCCTTGCAGGAGCGATTCTCATAACAGGTTCGGCAGCTCTGCGATGCGCCGATGCCTGCTTCAGATTTGTGTACGACGCTGACAAGGTACTTGGTGAAGGACGCCAAGAAAACGTGTCGTTGGTTCGCAACAGAACGACCAGGGCACGGTATGCGCTCAAAGAGGTTTGAATACGATGCTGCTATGAGCGAGAGATTCTGGAAAGCTGAGCCCGTATATCCTAACATCGTTAGAGTGTTTAGGGCTCGTGCTGCAGGAGGCCACGGTAGCGGACCGCAAAGCGGTCCAAGCCGCGCGGAAGCAAGCGGCGGCAGCAAAGAAGCAAACTGAGGAGGACAAGAAGCGCTTGGAAAAGGCCGTGCAGTGGGAGAAGGCAGGCCGAGCTCCGTCAAAGCATCGGAACTGAAGCCTCTCGCCGAGGGACCTTGCGACCGAAAGTGTATGCTCGTCAGGAGCACACGAGTCAATAAAAGGGCGGACCTCGTGAAGAAGACAGACGAGGGTGCGACAAATCACCGACAATGTTCGTGCGGTTTGCAATTGCTGTCCCTACCAAGTCGCGACTATCAGCTATCAGGCAGCGGCACGACTCGAAGAGATTCGCGAGAAGGACGACGCTGCGCCAGTCCAAGCACCGGTCCAACAAGAAGACAGAAAACCGCCAGGTGCTGAAGCAGGCCGCATCGAAGCAAACGCGCACGAACATGCACGCACATGCGTGGTGTACAAGAGTCGCGCTCACAGGCAGAGCGGTGGAGGACATGACCGCAGAACTGCAGCGCCTGCGTGGAGGACCGGTATATACCCCCCGAGGCAATTGGCGAACTGCGCCGAAATTGAATGCTGTCACGCGGGAGAAGTCTCCCTGCCTGCAGGCCGCTCGAGAAGCCGTTGCTGCCCGAGCACAGGCGATGCCAGGTTGTGCGGCGCACCCGCTACCACAGTGGTCTGGGCGGCAGCCGACGGCGACTCCGCCCGAACCTGCCGCAGCAGAGCCGGCCGCTGCGCACGGGGAGGTTGCTGCGTGTGGGGTCGCTGGAACGATTCGGAACGATCTTTCTTCTTTCTGGAATACGCCGAGGGGATCCGAGGGGCGAGTCATTTCAACATGGCATTGTAACAGTTAGCAAAGCCCAGCCGCAGAGGAGGTCGCAAGATCGCTGATGCTTGCCCTACGCCATAATCAGAAGCACGGCGTGTCCAGCTGGCAACTTCCCAGTCGTACCAGCGGACTCTACCTGCCAGTGGCGGAGACCTTAAAACCTTACCGCCTACTTCGCGGAACAGCAAAAGATAAAGCTGGCGCATGTCTAGTTCTCGCTGCCCGTGCAACGCAGGTTCGCCCGCACCCAATTCCCAAGCTGATCGTTCTGGTGTAAGGTAAGGTGGGTCAGGGGACCGGCTGCAGGGGACTGCCTGCAGGAGACTGCGTGTAGGGGACTGCCTGCAGAAGACTGCCCGCAGGACTGGCTGCAGGGAATCTGGTTGCAGGGGATTGACGGCGTGCAGGGACTGTCTGTAGGGCTGGCTGCAGCGAAACTGGCTGCAGGGGACTGGGTGCAGGGGACTGCTAGCAGGGGACTGGTTGCAGGGGACAGTGTGCAGGGGACTGCGTGCAGGGGACTGCTTGCAGAAGACTGCCCGCAGGATTGGCTGCAGCGAAACTGGCTGCTGGGGACTGCCTGCAGGGACTGTCTGCAGGGCTGGCTGCAGCGAAACTGGCTGCAGAGGACTGTGTGCAGGGGACTGCTAGCAGGGGACTGGCTGCAGGGAACTGCCTGCAGGGGACTGCGTGTAGGGAACTGCCTGCAGAAGACTGCCCGCAGGACTGGCTGCAGCGAATCTGGTTGCAGGGGACTGCCTGCAGGGACTGTCTGCAGCGAAACTGGCTGTAGGGGACTGTGTGCAGGGAACTGCTAGCAGGGGACTGGCTGCAGGGAACTGCCTGCAGGGGACTGCGTGCAGGGGACTGCCTGCAGAAGACTGCCCGCAGGACTGGCTGCAGCGAAACTGGCTGCAGGGGACTGTTTGCAGGGTTTGTCTGCAGGGCTGGCTGCAGCGAAACTGGCTGCAGGGGACTGCGTGCAGAGAACTGCCTGCAGGGGTGGTTGCAGTGAAGCTGGCTGCAGGGGACTGCCTGCAGGGACTGTTTGCAGGGCTGGCTGCGCCGAAACTGGTTGCAGGGGACTGGCTGCAGGGGACTGCCTGCAGGGGAGTGCCTGCAGGGGACTGCCTGTAGAGGACTGCCTGCAGGGGACTGCCTGCACGGGACTGGCCGGCAGAGACTGTTGCCCATCTAGCTTGAACACGAGACTCCGCGACGTGAACAATTACACGAGAAATTCTGAGGCTGAACACACAAGAAAGATTCCGGCAGCTTCCCCAGTACACATCATGCAGCATATGCATGTGGAAGATCTTCCTTGATTGCAAGCAGTAGCCGAGAGGGAGGAGGAAGAGCGAGATCTCGTTCCTTTCTTTAATCACGCCGGCGCCCCCCTCCTGAACATCCTCCTTCCTGCGGGAACGATGACGCAGCAGCAGCTTCTGTTCCTTCTTCCTGCTCGTCCAGGGTGCTTGTTGCAGACAGATTCCTTTCATAAGCGTGAGAATTCCAGCTCAGAGTCGATGCCGTAGGGTTCAAAGAGAAGCAAGACAGACATCCGATAAACCGAAACTCGACTCCCTTTCGTACAGCGAGCCGCTTGGTTGCAATTCTCAGTCATGCAACAACAGCTTAAATCAGGCAAGGAATCTTGACCAAGATAATATACGATTACCATCGGCATAAAAAAAAGTAGCAGCTTAGCCCTTAGGCAAGATAGAAAGGCCACTAGGCGTGCAAGCAAGCGAAGCTGCAAATCCAGTCGATGAAGATGAAGCCAGCACCTCATAGCCGTTCCGAATCCCCCAAGCTCGAATCCATCCAGCTATCTTATAGGTTGCGATCGATCGAGTGTTGCCTCTTCTGCACGTGCCAGGTCTCCGTGGCCGTGACTTCGATAAGGCGCTCATGGCCATCTCCGAGGCTAGGCGCACGCTTGGTTGCTTCTCTCGGTCCCGCCCCTGTCGTGAGGAGCTCTATCGTCGTGATAATCTCGGAAGCAAGAATGAAAACCTCGAGAAGATGCTTGCGTCGCTGGGCACGGCGCCAGGCAGGGATAAAAAATAGCAATATTCATCTTCTTTAGCGGTCGACTTTGTTACTCCCTGAGGCCCCGAGGCAACCCGGCTTTCTGTACACGATCTTCGTCCCACGCCTCTATAGAGGACGGGTGTTTTTCAGGTCGAGTGCTACAGCTGGAGCTCGAGCTGGAGCTCGAGCTGGATCTGGAGTTCCTGATTAATGGAGGCAGCTGTCAAGATCCTCAGAGCTTAATGTGCATATAGAGGACGGGAAGGGCTTTGAGCCTGAGCCTGGCTTGTTTTTCAGGTCGAGCGCTAGAGCTGGAGCTGGTCCTGAAGGTCGAGCTTGATCTGGAGCTCCTGATCAATGGAGGCAGGTGTCAGGAACGTCAGACCTTAATGTATATAGAGGACGGGGGAGAGCTTTGAGCCGGGCTAGCTGGAGCTGGTCCTGAAGGTCGAGCTGGATCTGGAGGATCAATGGAGGCAGGTGTCAGGAACGTTAGACCTTAATGTATATAGAGGACGGGGGAGAGTTTTGAGCTCAGGCCGAGCTGGAGCTACTGGAGCTGATTTTGGAGCTCGAGCTGGATCTGGAGCTCCTGATCAATGAAGGTAGCTGTCAGGACCAATGCATATATAGAGGACGGGTGAGAGTTTTGAGCCCGGCTTGTTTTTCAGGTCGAGCTGGAGCTAGAGCTAGATCTGAAGCTCCCGAATCTCAGACCTTAATATAGGTCGAGCTGGAGCTCAAGCTGGCGGCGTTGCTTCGGAACATCGACAGCCAGGCACGCGACTGTGCATGATCCGTGGTGAGAAGCGGGGAACATGTTTGCCAGGGCCAATTCGCTCTAAGCCTGGGCACCTACCTCGGGACGCGTGTGAGCCTTAGCATCTTTCTGACCATCGTTGAAGCTGAGTGCGTGCCGTGCAGATCGAGGCACTTGCAGCGTAACCCGTAGCGAGCCACTCGCGAAGTTCTCTGATACTGCGGATGCCTAAAAAAACGGTGTTCGAAGCTTTTTGGTGTGTCGTGCATGAGACCTAGAGTCTTGGTCATTGAGTTGGCTTCACATGAATCGTTCTCCAAAATACATAAGCACTATGTCTGCCTTGCGCAAGATTTCGGCTTAAAGCTCTTATACCTTGTCTTTGTGATGGCTTCTTTGTCGGCGCATCGTTGCTGGCGCTGGGACGCTACAAAACCTGGCAAATGGGAGGCTAGACTTCAGACTGGGGTGGTAACAGCGTCGGTCATCACTCTGTTTGCCGCATCAGGTCGGCACACAGCCGTGGGATCTGAACCATCCCGATCTCTTTGAGGAATTTCTGATCGAGTTACCGGAACCCCGTGCTTGGTCCTCAGACAAATGTTGCTGCGTACTTTGAACTCCATGTAGTCTGAGACAGGTGCATCGCTGGGTTCGCGGCGATTATGAAGAACATCAACTCGAGTACGACAAGGTGGATGCAGGCATGTTTCAAGTTTGAATCATCAGTTAGTGAGTCTTGGGCGATTTGTCGTCAGACCCTCCTGTATATTTTCACGGATGTCCACTACAATGCCTTCCGAGCATATTGCAGTATGGTCTTCTGCCATCGAACGTCTGGCACTAAAAATGAGCCTCGCGATCTTTAATGATGTGAGTTTTGTTTTAATCTGAGGATGAGCAGCATGAGTTTTGGCACCCTGGCATCTACGTGACTCCGCTGCTTGAAACGGCCATGTACTATGCCACTCCGACCAGGTTCTTGAAATTGATTTTTCTTGAAATTACATAACGTCACTGCATCAGTTTTGCGATGCGCGAGGCTCGCCCCGCGACCATCTCATGGCATCCTCCATACTGTCAAGCGGTGGTGGTTCTTCAGCCGTCCCGCAGAGACTTGCATTCAGGGTTAGATTCGTAATCTGATATCATGAAGTTCTGACTGCTGGCAGGTGCTGCTGTGGTCCAACCGGTCAAGACCCGCAACAAAGGCGGAGAACAAGTGGTGTTCCAGTGCACCCAAGATCTTTGCATCCGAGGCGCGGATGACGCATGTTTGCACATCGATTCAGTGTGATGTGAAAGGAGAGAATGCAATTATGGGTCTCCGAGTTGTGCTGCTGGTGTGCTTCTTTAGGTTCTGGTGTTTCATCGTGTGCCGTTTGGTTGGGCAGGGCGCGACATGAAGGACACACTGCTTTCCGCGATGGATGACCCGCCCCCCGTTTTGCCCTCCGGCTAGTTCTTTGCACGCGTAACGAATCGAATGTGACCTCTTTGCTGTCATTGCTGTCATCCTGCTGGGAGCATTTGCTTGTTGTCACCCTGCTGGGTGTATTGATCGCGAGGCGGTACAGCATCAGCCAAATCGCGGAGGCCTGCTGTACAATGCTCGCGATGGGCCGGACGGGCGATTGCTCTACCGCCCGTTTCAATTTCGCTGCCTGGTCCGCGAGACGCTTTTTGACGAAGTGGTCCTCGAAAAGGGCATGTTGACAGCCATGGGCGACGCGGACAAGCGGAGGTTGCTGGAAGTTCAGCAGCGCAGGTTGTATAGACTTGAGATCTTATATTATATTGATACTTAGGATAAAGTGATCGGCGAAACATGTGACGTCAACTTACATGGCAACTAACAAGCGCCAGGCTTCGGCTCAGAGAGTCCTGCATCAAGATTTCCTGGTCCGAAAAAACAATTAAAGACCCCTCTGCCGACAGCAAGCGCTATACGGCGGTTGGGGGGGGGTTTTTGGCAGAGAGGGTCCTGAGACGGGGCGTGATGCTGGTGGTGATGATGATGATGATGATGATGATGAAGTGGGAGGGGTCCGCGAGACTGGGTGAGGCGCCGGTGGGGACAGGGTGCGGCGCCGGTGGGGTGGGGGGGTTCCTTGCAGCGAGACGGGGTTCCTAGACATCCGCCGCGAGACGGGGTGCGGCGCCGGTAGGGCTTCGGTGGGGCGCGGATCCAGCAGGGAGGGGGCCTGTGAGACGGGGAGAGAAGAGATAGAATGCAGAGAGAAGAAAGAGAAGAGAGAGACTAGAGAGACCAGGGAGAAAGAAGAAACCCAGAGAGAGACGAGAGAGCAGGGACGAGAGCGAGCGAGAGAGAGAGAGAGAGAGAGAGAGAGAGAGAGAGAGCGAGAGAGAGAGAGAGAGAGAGAGAGAGAGAGAGCACCCCCGCATCTACCCTGGTTCCATAGTTGCCTTAGCTTGTTTGCCCGCAACCCGAGTCCTCGCAAGGGAGCATATCTCACCCGACTGAATCGCTGGAGCACGCCCGTCAGGGCGACCCCTCCGAGGGTTAAGTGCAGTGGAAGGAAGGAAGGAAGGAAGGAAGGAAGGAAGGAAGGAAGAGAGAGAGAGAGAGAGAGAGACGCGCCAGGGGTCTCCTGGCCCCTTAGGCCCTGTAGTAGTAGTAGTAGTAGTAGTAGTAGTAGTAGTAGTAGTAGTAGTAGTAGTAGTAGTAGTAGTAGTAGTAGTAGCAGTAGTAGTAGTAGTAGTTGTAGTAGTTGTAGTAGTAGTAGTAGTAGAGGAGAGAGAGAAAGAGAGAGAGAGAGAGAGAGAGAGAGAGAGAGAGGGAGAGAAGAGATAATAACAACGGATTCGGGCGCGCTTCGCGCGCGGGGGGGGGGGGGGCCTTCTCGGGGGTTCCCTTCATGCCCAGCAGAAGAAGAAGAGATAGAAAAGAGCAAAAAGAGATGAGAATACAGAGAAATCATAAACAATTAAATAAATAAAGTTGCAAGTTGAGGTGTGCGTGCACTCGCACCCTCGGCATGAGCATCCGCGGCTTAGACCCTCAGTCCATCTCAGTCCCTGAACCCTTCCCAACTGCCGACACCCATAATCACAAAACACTCCACGCTCTGCCCCGAACCCTTGACCCCAGTATCCTCTCCCCCAAAACTATTATTCAAACCGGGACTCTGGCACGGCGCTGCATTGTCAAAATGTTTCCTAATAAAACAATGACCGAAGACCCCCTCCGCCCCTTTCAAAAAAATCCCAGCCTGCAGATGGCCACCTCCCTTTTCCCAGGACAGCCTGTAGGTATGAGGCCGAGACTCCTTGACCCAGATGCCAAGGTTTGTAAAGGTTTCGATTTGGGGGTGGGTGGGGGTTGGCCCGTGCCGCCAGGCCTAAAAACATTGCATTGGCTCCGCAGGAACGTGCAAATCCTGGGCAGGCGGTTGCGGGCACAAATATTGCTTGGCTCCTGGGCAGGAGCACACGAATTCAGTGCCACTGCGTGCCTTCTTTTTCTGCTTTCGACTTGGTCGCGAGACATGCGGCACGGGCGCTCGGGCGGGTGGTACAGCAGGGAGGGTGACTGTGAGCCACTTTGCAATGCGGGCAAAAACCAATCCCGTGAGCAGCTTTGCATCTCAGCTGCTGTCTACTCAAGGCGCTTGCCATCTTCTGCATCAACTGACATAGTGCATCTTGGAGACATGGATCAAATCAGTTCCAGTTCCCTAGCAGTCAGAAACGGAAACCAACAGACGAGCACGAACACACGGAGACCCTGACACAGACAGGGACACAGACAGAGACACAAATACTCAGACGGCAGGACACAAATAAGATGACAGCAACACTCCCAGCATGCAGCATGCCTCGGGCCATTGAAGGCAGGTGCTAGCCTGTTGCAGCCTCCCTGTGCCAGAGATAGGCTTCCTTGGCAAAGCCAGGCTGAGCCATGCTGGATGGTGGAGATGTGGCGATTTGGAATATGGGCGGCTGCAGTTCTAGCCGCCAGCCTGGATGATACTGAGGCTCACTCACTTCATGGTACTTCATAGGTACTGGCAGCCAGCGGCTGTGCAATAGCCGTCATGCCCATGGTCTTGCAGGTGACGACGTGCGTGCTAAACCTGCCACAGTGTCCAGGACTAAGGCTTATGCCACCCACGCACCCGAGACATGCCTCAGACCCCACAGCGTCTGCATAGACGAGTAGACCATTGTTGGGGAAGGCATTCAGCTTTTGTCCGAGGACGAGGCGCCGGCCATGGGACCATGTGTCATTGCTGACCCATTCTCATCCGAGAGGGCTGAGCTTCGCTGCAGACATCCCCTTCTTGCAGAACCTCTAGACCCTTGCTCGGGCAGGCAAGCCAGGAACAACTTGCGGGACATCTGTTGCAGAACTGGCTGCAGCGGGTCTCCGCTGATGCCCTGGGCTCAGGAACTGCGTGCACTTGCAAGCAAGCGTGCAATGCCAGGTTGTCAGCCAGCTCGCACATCACCATTTCGCGACACTCATCCATAGCTCTTGTATGTTTGTCCGCTGCGGTTACAACAGTCGAGTTGTAGCCCAGGAGGTTTCAAGCCCAGCATGTGTGCCGATTGCCCATTTCTCTCGGCGATGGAACATGTGCCCAGGATGCGGACACAGAGCAGCCCAATTCGTCCGTGCCTCAAGCCTGCACCTTGATTATTTTATCCCACCTGCTTGTGCTTACTGTCACCTGGGTGGCAAAAGTCGCAGCGTCAAGGAGTTTCGACAACTGAAACTGAGGGTGTAGTTATGCTTGTCGATCTACGCAAGCAGCACATGGCAAGGACAACAGTCGCAGCGTCCATGACCAACTCGACAAGTAGAGATGTTTTTGGGGATTCTCGGCGCATTTCTCGGCGCAACTCCACACTCTCTCTCCGCTCTGAGGCTTCGCTCTGAGGCGCTGCGGACACTCCTGGACCTAGCCACCGCGACGGACCAGCACCCACGGATGGCGTGGGGCCCCATGGGGCCTTGTAAATATCACTGTAAGCACTTGTAGTTTTTGGGGGAAACAAAGGCTCAGGCTTTGGGCTTTGGACCCCAATTCTACCCTAACTCCTTGCGGCTGACAGTCGCAATCCGCCAAGTTTCGTCCAACGAAGTGTCTATCGCGCACTTGGCGAAACAGGTTCTGTGATACTGTATGACAAGCAAGTTTCCAGCAGTTCTGCTGTCCCTCGGCTAAGGCTCTTGGCTTGGGTCAGGTGTTGCATTCCTTCTTCTGGTGGGGCGACCAGTTGGGAGCCCAGCTGGCCATGCCTGTCGACCCCAAACATCCCACACGTTCCGTGAGATTCGCCGAGGTGTTCCCGAACATTCGTACAAGCATCATCTGCGACACACATCATCCGGTGCACAATTTCCACTTTCGTGCTTGGTGAATAAACACAGGTGCCACTGTGAGCTCGCAATATGGTAGCAAAGCCAAAGCAGTTCCGTTCCCTCCAGCCCCAGCCAATGTGGGAGTACAAGCGCCGAGCACTTCGAGGACGAAGCGCAAACAAGAGAAGATCGCAGGGCTGCAAACACGTCGAGAGACCTACAAGCGTTCTCCGTTATCGACACCGAGGCCGGCAGCGCAAATAGGACTACAGCAGGCGCCCACCATGAGCATCAGCTGTCCAAGCCTTTGCGCAGGTTGACCACAGCAGGCACCCAGCGGGAGCATCATGAGCATCAGCTGTCCAAGCCCTTACTGTGGGTTGGCCACAGCAGGCGCCCAGCGCGAGCATCCTGAGCATCAGCTGTCCAAGCCCTTGCACAGGTTGGCTACAGCAGGCGCCCAGTGCGAGCATCATGAGCATCAGCTGTCCAAGCCCTTGCGCGGGTTGACCACAGCAGGCGCCCAGCGTGAGCATCATGAGCATAAGCTGTCCAAGCCTTGACGCGGGTTGGCCACAGCAGGCGCCCAGCGCGAATACATGAGAATCAGCTGTCCAAGCCTTTTGCGCAGGCTGCCCACAGCAGGCGCCCAGAGCGAGCATCATGAGCATCCGCTGTCCAAGCCTTGACGCGCGTTGGCTACAGCGGGCGCCCAGCGCGAGCATCATGAGCATCAGCTGTCCAAGCCTTTGCGCAGGTTGACCACAGCAGGCACCCAGCGCGAGCATCATGAGCATCAGCCGTCCAAGCCCTTACTGTGGGTTGGCCACAGCAGGCGCCCAGCGCGAGCATCCTGAGCATCAGCTGTCCAAGCCCTTGCACAGGTTGGCTACAGCAGGCGCCCAGTGCGAGCATCATGAGCATCAGCTGTCCAAGCCCTTGCGCGGGTTGACCACAGCAGGCGCCCAGCGTTAGCATCATGAGCATAAGCTGTCCAAGCCCTGACGCGGGTTGGCCACAGCAGGCGCCCAGCGAGAGAGCATCATGAGCATCAGCTGTCCAAGCCCTGACGCAGGTTGGCCACAGCAGGCGCCCAGCGCGAGCATCATGAGCATCAGCTGCCCAAGCCCTGACGCAGGTTGGCCACGGCGCGAGCATCATGAGCATCAGCTGTCCAAGCCCTGACGCAGGTTGGCCACGGCGCGAGCATCATGAGCATCAGCTGTCGAAGCCTTTGTGCGGGTTGCCCACAGCAGGCGCCAAACAAGAGCATCATGAGCATCAGCTGTCCAAGCCCTGACGCAGGTTGGCCACGGCGCGGGCATCATGAGCATCAGCTGTCGAGGCCTTTGTGCGGGTTGGCCACAGCAGGCGCCCAGCGAGAGCATCATGAGCATCAGCTGTCCAAGCCCTGACGCAGGTTGGCCACGGCGCGGGCATCATGAGCATCAGCTGTCGAAGCCTTTTTTCTGCGGGTTGGCCACAGCAGGCGCCCAGCGAGAGCATCATGAGCATCAGCCCTGACGCGGGTTGCCCACTGCAGGCGCCCAGCGCGAGCGTCATGAGCATCAGCTGTCCAAGCCCTGATGCAGGTTGCCCACTGCAGGCGCCCAGCGAGATGATCAGGAGCATCAGCTGTCGAAGCCTTTGTGCGGGTTGGCCACAGCAGGCGCCCAGCGAGAGCATCATGAGCATCAGCTGTCCAAGCCCTGACGCGGGTTGCCCACTGCAGGCGCCCAGCGCGAGCGTCATGAGCATCAGCTGTCCAAGCCCTGATGCAGTAGCCCACTGCAGGCGCCCAGCGCGAGCGTCATGAGCATCAGCTGTCCAAGCCCTGATGCAGGTTGCCCACTGCAGGCGCCCAGCGAGAGCATCATGAGCATCAGCTGTCGAAGCCTTTGTGCGGGTTGGCCACAGCAGGCGCCCAGCGAGAGCATCATGAGCATCAGCTGTCCAAGCCCTGACGCGGGTTGCCCACTGCAGGCGCCCAGCGCGAGCGTCATGAGCATCAGCTGTCCAAGCCCTGATGCAGGTTGCCCACTGCAGGCGCCCAGCGCGAGCGTCATGAGCATCAGCTGTCCAAGCCCTGATGCAGGTTGCCCACTGCAGGCGCCCAGCGACAGCATCATGAGCATCAGCTGTCGAAGCCTTTGTGCGGGTTGGCCACAGCAGGCGCCCAGCGAGAGCATCATGAGCATCAGCTGTCCAAGCCCTGACGCGGGTTGCCCACTGCAGGCGCCCAGCGCGAGCGTCATGAGCATCAGCTGTCCAAGCCCTGATGCAGGTTGCCCACTGCAGGCGCCCAGCGCGAGCGTCATGAGCATCAGCTGTCCAAGCCCTGATGCAGGTTGCCCACTGCAGGCGCCCAGCGAGAGCATCATGAGCATCAGCTGTCGAAGCCTTTTTTCTGCGGGTTGGCCACAGCAGGCGCCCAGCGAGAGCATCATGAGCATCAGCTGTCCAAGCCCTGGTTGCGACTTGCACAAGACAGCAGACACGCAGTAGACTCCTTGCACCTTCATGTCTGGTGAAGGACGGGTTGTGCACAGCCAGTGTGAGCTTCGCACTTGGCGTCGCATGGGCGAGGCCACGTGAATCTGCGGGGCTTGCGAGCCCCAGCCTTCAGGCTCGCACCCCAGCTCCACACCAAAAGGGCATATTACTATATTACCAGCTGCCGGAGGTCATGCAAGAGTCCTTCCTTCTTCACGAGAGGGCACTGGCCGTTGCAGGCCAGTCTGCCAGACCATCGATGTGTATCGCTGGCGTATACTATATAAGTCGAGGCTGCGACCTATCCGATCTGGAGACTGAAGAGTTTCTCTTGAGGAGCTCGGGGGGTGCCTGAGACTCATCAGTCGTTTGAAGGGCCAGTGGCTGGATCATGTCGAGGGTCCGAGGGCTCGCGTATGCTTACATGGTCTCATGATGTCTCATGCAATTTTACCGCGGTGAACGATTGAAACGTAAGCAACTTTAGGATTTGCAGGGGATAGGTTTCAGCAGGAAATGTCCCTGGAGATGGCGTTTCGTGCTGCTCATCGGAGTGGAGCTGGGGCCGTGCCCCTAATGCTCCCACTTCTTGATTTCCAGCTGTTGCAATTGTTAAGCCACGCAGGCTGGAACTTGCGCGTGGCGGCCAGGACTGCCACAGCAGCGCTTGCATGACCGAATGTTCCGATAAACAGGCTGCTCTGCCGCATGCCAAACCTTAAGAAAAGCGAGGATTCCTCGGACGTTTTCACTACAGCTGCCGATTTCTTCGCCCGCCTGGCACAGCTCTGGCTGCTGCTGCTCTTTGGCTACACAATTTGTAAACTGCAATGTGTATTCGCACGTCAGCTTCGGCTTCAAGCATGGTTCCCTTGACGTCTCTCACTGCTTATTTCGAGTTCACTCTCTGTTGTTTCTTTCACCGCTTCGCCTTCACAATCTTTACACCAAGCGACAGCGACACAGGCCAAGAGAGAGAACACGAGACTCTGGTGTGCGAAGTGCTTCTTCCAACATTAATCAGCACGGTTTTACCACACTGCCAGACCCAAGGAAGCGCCTTCCCTTTTTCGCTGAGATGACAACAAATGGCCCCATGCAGTTGAATCAGCCATGACCTGAGTTGGAACTTCACCATGTGCGTTGGTTGATTTGTCATTGTTTCATCCCTTGAGAACGTTCTTCAGGAATGCAGACTTCTTCCCAGTCGCATGCTCGGCGCAGATCGTCTCACAGGATCCTGGTGTGGCTCTGCTTTGCTTCTTTCAGACGGCTCGGCACTGGCCGATCTGGCCACGCGAACATTGGCCAGATCTGGGCACCTTCGTCGAGAGGCCCGTAGCAACGGTGTATAGTGTCGTGTGTCACTGGTACAAGAATAGTGTCTGCATGAGGGTCGCACGGCAGAACGCCACAACCTGCACATGTCGAAGGCACTCCGCGACCTTCCGGGCGGGTCTCGAGGCTCTGGCTTGAACAGTGAACGGATTTGTAGCGGGTGGACGTTGTGAAGTAAGTGAGCCAGTTCAGCAATTCCGCCCAGAACAATTTTCGAACTTGAGAGCGTTTTCAGATAGGGTCCAGGCCTTTTCGCCTGCCCCAGGGCGGCCACAGCCATGCAGACTCAGAACGGCGGCAACCCGAAACTTGAATTTGCACACTGCCTGCCCGGCCTTCGCGAAATGACGCCGAAGCCCTGCAGGAACAAAACTGGGCCAGCTCCGAAAAACTTCAGAATCCACCCCCAACAAAAAAACTGTAACGACATACACCTTGGGCAGTCCAGGAGCTTTCACACGAAAGAAATCAGAATCGAACTGAGGGCCCTTCGCACTAATCGGGTTTTGACCCGTTTCGGATGTCGACGAGCTGCTTGAAGTGGCCAGGCCCTCTTACAAGAAGATCCCGAGGGCCATCATTTCGGCTATGGGCCCTGAACGTACCACTCGAAGCTGTTCGGTTCAAGAGGCCTGGCAGCAGCAAGATGCAGCAAGCGAGTTGAGCGTGAGCTTAGGTGCTACAGCGCGCTTTCAGAGCGGTTTGACGCCCAGGCCGGCGACGCAAGCTTGGGGCATTGGCAACAGCTAGGCTCAGCTGGAGAAGCGGCTCTTTGATGTTCATAGATGTTCGTGTGAGCGTTCGGCTAGGAAGGAGGACTGGACCCGGATCAAACTCATCCACAGCGGAGGAGCTGCCCCAAGACTAAGAATACCGTACGACAGAATGGCAATGACGGCATCGCAATGACGCGATTTCAAGCAGGACAGTCCGAGCTCTGCAGTCTCCCGTTCTTGCAGCCCAGCTGCGCCTTGCTGGCGCAGAGGTCAGAGTTTGGGCCAGCTTGCGGAACCTATTTGTGAGGCGCCCAAGATCAGGAGAGATCAGGGGAACAGAGTAGAACATAAAGTTGAGGCACAGATGACCATGGGCAAACTGTCTGCTGCGAGAGGTCGGGTGCCTCGTTTGCGCGCCTGATGCCCGGAGCTCAACTCAAGCCACACTTCGGTCCGGGCCTCGCAGTTCTTGGTACACTTTGGGTGCACTTTGTGTTTAGTGGCCTTGTGTTCGCACTTAGAAGTTTCAGGCATTTGTAAAAGCTGGGGCATGGGGAGTGGATTCCCAAGGCACGCATCCGCGACTCACGTTACATCTTGGACTTCGCGCACCGAGCGGCGCCACCTTGACTGTTGCTGGGCAGGAGGCACCGCCCCCCCCCCCCCCTTTCGAGCACGACCTGCTTGCTAATGCAGAAGCGCATGTGGGGATGTGAATGATTGTGAATGTCACGTGGCAAGTTTTGTGCTAAATGGCGTGTGAGCAGGTCCCATGGAGCAACGGCAAGGTCATCATATTTGATGCCTGGACACCAGCGAGGACTCCGAGACTCTCAACTTCAGCATTTCTCCTTTCCGAGGATACCTACATGCACAAGGTCCAGCACCGAGGTGATGAAGCGCGCTACGTTGCTTGGAGACGCACTTAGAGTGCCTTCGTGACGACGACGGGGGGGGGGGCATCCTCTCCTGCCTTGTTGAGTCGAAAGTCGTCGAAAGTGTTGTGTTATCCCCCTTGCCTGGTGCCAAAATTGGGTAAGCAAGTTGCGACAGCTGCTCCTGCTGAGATTCTTGTGGCGTGGTTTTGCCATCCTTGTGATCGTGGATGGCGCGAGGTGCCTGAGCCGCCAGCAGAACGAAGATCACCACCCAAACACGGCCTCCTTTCCCCGCACAGCCCACCACCAAAGCGCTGTAAAACACGCCGGTGGCGTGCAGAGTGCAAGGATCGAGGTGGAGCTTGGCTGCAAGCCAACCCATTGCCCGAATGGCCTGGGGCCCAAGGCATGTTGAGACCTCAGCAGTGAGGGCTCTACATCCGAACTCGTTTGAAGCTGAGGTGTGGTGCCGGTGGTCCAGGCTACAAAAGCCCCCCGGTGCCGGGTTATTCTGAGCAGTTCTGAAGTTCAGGCGCCTTCAAAAAACCGCGTTTCAGACCAAAATCGAGTGCTGACCGAGCCGCCTGAGACTTGCTCACTCTTGCTTGCATATGAAAACCCCTGGCATTTGGGCTGGAGACCCTCCGAACATGGACATTACATCCAACACATGGGTTTCAGATTTGTCGATGACGGCACACGGACCTTGGCATTCAAGCATGACAGGTTGCTGAGATGCACTAGCCAACCTCAGTACACAGATTCAATGTCTTCTACCGGAGCATGGTAGACAGCAGGCCGGATTGGCACAAGTGGTTTGGACCTCTCTCTCTCTCCTGCTGCAAGATGCGTGTTTCTCCTTTCCAGCCCCGTAGTTAGTCTGGCATCTACAAATTTCTGTAGCACGGGTTGACTTCGAAGAAGTTGTGGTTGATTTGCGGTTCCGCCTTATGGTGAGGGTCGTGTGGCAGAGGCTAGCGCATGTCCGCCCCGCAAGTGGTGGAGGCTTCCAGTGGCGCGCACAGCTCTGTTAGACATTGCATTCCGTTTTCAATTTACTGCAGTCCTTATCATGTCTTTTCCATGCGGTTGGGGCCTACGGGGCGGGCTGAGCTTGCTGATGACACGGCACACTGCCTGACACAACAACTCTAAAGCCTCTTTTTCCAACGTGTCGCACCTTGTGAGAAATCACGAATTTCGAACTAATTAAGCGGGCCCAGTGCTTTTCTTGCTTCGCCCCAGCCGGATGCATCAGCCACGGTTTATGTTTCTCTTGTGTGCAAGAGCGGAACTGGGCGGGGGGGACGGGGGTGCAAGCTCACTACCAACTCACCGGTGTTTTAAGCCATGCGAACGAAGCTTGCTTCAAAGAATATCGCGATGTTTGTTTCTTGCACAGCCCTAGCCGAAAAGGACTGCTAAGCAAAAACGAAACATCCGCCAAACTGGAAGTGCCTTTGCTCCGGCGATGTGCGCGTTATTCAAAGAAAGTAAGACAGCTGCGGGTATGCAAAAAATCTTACCACGGCAAAGCAAAAACAAACACCTCCGCCGGACTGCACCTTGTGCCCTTGGCCCTTCGCATCGCTTTCCCGGCAAATGTCATGTCGACTAAGGCCGGAAGCCGATGGGCCTCCCCACCTGCTCGCCTAACAGCTTCAGTTCCCGGAGCCCTGCAGGCTTCTCTGGGAATGCAGGGGTATGAATGGGGTGAGATGCTTATGATGAGACTTGAAGGACACACCCCTTTATTATGGGAACAGAGCAGCGGTGCAGACATTGAAGGTTGCCCGCATGTTCACCGGCAGGCCTGAGCAGACCCAGCAGCCGCGCCGACGACGCCCGGCTTTCCGGAGCCGGCCGCTTTGTTCTGGGCCGCACGGAGAAGAAGGCATATTGTGGGGATGCCAAAGCCAATGTGAATGTGCCCCGCTGCTCCAGTGTACCCGGCGTACCCTGGAGCATCTTGTTGGAGAACGTGGAAGGGAGCCCGACGAAGAATGTAGCAACTGCCAAGTTCAAGGACCCGGCATTCAAATCGGCCCTAAATCCAGAACCTGCATCTTGGATCTGTGAAGTGGGCTCGGCCCTGGGATCCGTGCAGACGAGTGAGGGATCGGATGCTCTCAAGCAGTGGCTGTCTCGCTGGCAGCAGCAAATGCAACAGCGGAACCTCCAAGCTAAAGCCATCCTTTCCACGACCTTCCAGTTGAAGCCTGCCCGTGCCGCACTCGGATTGATAAGTTCTCATGTGGAGAGTTGTAAGGCCCACAACATCACGGAATCCAGACTGAGGTGTCAAAGGTCTTGATGCACCAAAACAGGAGTGGTGCAGGCTCAGCTGCAAGGCAAAGCGGGCCATCCAGCAGTGGGTTGCAGGACAAAGAGTGCCCCCGAATGCAGTCATGCTGTGCAGTTGGAGTACACCATCCGACCTAGCAAGTGTCAATGGCACCCCTCAAACTGTCAGTTGCGCACGCTGGCAGGAGACATCGGAGGACGTCACTGCTTGATGCTCCTGGAGCACGATGCAGCGATAGACTTCTTCATTGCCCCGCTTGATCACAAGGACCACTCATGGTACCGAGAGTGGCGGCTGCTCTGCACTCCAGAAGTCAGTTTACTAGAAGTCTGCGAGAGATGCTCGGACGGGATCTATAGTCAAGCAGCGCACCTTGAGCCTACCGCAGGAAATGTCCGCCTCCGACGTCGGATCGGGCGGCGCTCTTTGTGCGCTGTCTGGACTGCCCTTGGACGCACCAGGCAGCCGTGAGGGTGGCTGGCTGTACAGAGAAGTGCGATCCCGAGTTGAATCGACCAGCAATCCGGCTTTGCCTGTTGATGCCTACCATAGCCCGCTGTGTCCCAGGTGTTCTCCAAAACTCCAGCAATGGTTTTGGAAGAGGCACTGCAGGCGGCAAGCGCCGAAGCGGAATGTGGTAAAGCTGTGAGCGCAGACCAGGCAGGGCTTTGCGAGACTGGGATGTGCAGAGGCGCACGGCGAAGTGCCGACAGGTGAACCTCGGCCTGAGGCAACTGGCAATGAAGGCCCAGGCCGATGGAATGCGCTCACTGCTCAGCAGTCAAGAACCCAACGGGCCGGTCACTCGGGGACACGATAATGCTCACCAGGCTCTGGCATCAGCGATTCAGCCAGCATAGCCAGCCACTGAGGCCACGCTGCTCCGATGAGTACATGAGGCGAGGTGTACAGCGAGAGGAATGATTTGCATCACAGAAGCATGATTCAGGTTTCTTGAACATGGTGCAACATGAGTCAACATGGTTCAACCCGCCCCATCAGGACTCAAGTTTGGCTGGAGCTTGTGCGCCGGCACCTGGCCGAAGCACCCAAAGGCCAGCATTCTGGGGTTTCCGTCATCCAGGGTGAGGTTCAAAAAGATTCGACGTTCCGTTTGCACCTTTGAGATCCTGACATCCTCTGAGATGCGCAGCGAGATGTGCAGCGAGATGCATGGCTTTCGCAGGAGGGCAGAGCTCCGCCTTTCTCATCCACGCGAAGCCCAAGGTGGTGAGCATAAGATGAGCATGGGAAATCTTTCGAGAGTCGTAGTATCAAGTAGGCAGCAGCTGTGCCACGCCCAGGCTCGCCCAAAGCGCACGGGTGAAACCGCAAGCCAACTCTGGGATGATGGGTGCCGCCCCCAAACGAAAGTAATGGTTCCCAAAAGAATATATGGCAAGCTAGGCTTCACGTCTGTTTCACAGAAGCTCACGATTTGTTCCGAGGCAGTTCTTGAGAGACTTGGAGAAGCCTGACGGTGAGCTGGAAGCAGAAGCAAGCCGAATGACTTTGCAAAACCTTCGTCGGCAGAATCAGCCGCATGTCTGAATAAATCAGGCCTTCGCACGAGCCTTCGCGTGCTTCTCGCCTTCTCCCCCAATACATTACTCAATTCCAGCGGCTTGAAGCCGAGGTCTATGGAGACCTACATGATGAGAGTGGTGCGTATGGCCCCTAAACAACGGCTTCTGTTGTCTCACGCACAAAAGTAGTTAACAAGAGCAACGCCCGTCAGACTTGTTGCGTGCTCCTGAGGACAGAGGGACTACCTCAAACATGTTATGAGCTTTGTCGCAAAATTTACGAGTACATGTTTTTTTGTCCGTCGCTGCAAAGCTTGGACATGCCAGCTGGCAGCAGCGAGGACACTCGCAGACGAATGTGCGTCGTACTTCGTTCTGGGCTTGGATGGACCTACAGCAACGACAGAAGAGATAAAGAAGGCATACCGTGACCTGGCTGCAAGTAATTCCCGAACTGCCTGTGTCTTACAAATCTGGCACTTTTTTCGCCCTGGAAAACTGGCACTGGAATCGGCGCAAGGTGCCCTGGCGCTCAAGGAGCACCCAGACAAGGCTGCTTGGTAGCAACCATGCCAAGAAACCTCACTGAGCTGTCTCAAATAGAAGAATTAAATGATCCAAAAATTATGATTAAGAAATTAATTGTACCTATGAAGAATTGGACGAAGGCTGGTATCAAGAACAAGGAGCGCTTCCAAGAGATCCAGGAGGTCAAGGGGGCTCATATGAGGGTATATGATGTGTGTTCGTTTGGTTCTGTCTAACACACAGAACAAGACACAGACGCAGACGCACATAGGCACGCACACAACCATGCACATGCACACTCACTCACACTCACTTTCTCAGGCTACAAAACTTTCAGATAGGGCCTGTCCGCGAATTAAATCGCTTTCGATGTGTGCATGCTTCAGGCTTTGCGCGTTCTGTATGCGATGCGGTTTCATTAAGCATTCGGACGACCGCATCTTTGCAGGCTTATGCTGCCGTTCTGAGGCGGAGCAAATCGGATGTTCAGCCAAAGGCTGGAGGGACAGAGCTGGCCTCCTTGCCCCTGCACAAGTTCACGAAGGATGCAGTCTTCTATGCAGAGCAGGCCAAGGATGCGGCGGAAGAGATTTCGCTCCTGGCCTGTCGCTCCTTTGAGCTGTGTGCACTGGCAGCAGAGGCACGTGGTCTTCAGAAGAGGGCCGCCCTCCGGGAGCTGATGGCCATCACTCGACAAGGATCCGTGCGGCTGCGGGGCTGCAGCACGAACATGCGGGTCCTGCGGGTGAGCAGCTGCCATGTTGCAGAATGCGCGGGTCAGGCCTGAGTCCGCAAATCAGCGGCAGCTTTTCCTACTTTTCCTAGTCCTAGATGTTTTTTGTCGATTCGTGTTGCTTGCCATCCTTGCAATCTTGGCTTGCCCCTGCGGCACAGGCGTTGGAAGAGTATGGGCAGTGGGCAGCCAGCATCATGTCAGGTGTCGGTTTGCAGGAGCGAGGGGAAGTGGTCAAGACCACAGGCCTGACCTGCGGGATGACCGCAGACCATCTGGATGACATGGCTGTCAATGACGAGAACATGGTGAGTATGCTGGAGAACCCAGAGTGCTCCATCGACCAAGCTTCGGCCATCAGAGTCTTGAGCGAGAGCACAGCTCGGACTGCCACGGTCGTGCGCTGCGCAGCAGACAAAGCCATCTGCATCGCGAACAGCGTCCTCGAGCTGGGTTGCAGCTTAGCCATGTTGGACCAAGAGCGCCGCAGGGAGAAGGCTCAGAAGACGGATGTGGTGGAGAGTGCTGTGGGGGAGTCCAACCGGTCGAGCCAGTCGAATCTTCACAAGTCCGAATCAAGCGAAACCGGCCTTGGCCTCTTCAGCCCCAAGGCCGGTCACAGAGGTGCTAGGGCAGATGGTGCCAACGAAGGGGACGACCGTGAAGATGGCGAGGACCGTGAGGAGTCCGAGGAGGACCACGAGGACGGCGAGGAGGAGGAGGAAGCAGGCAGCAAAGATGGCCAAGACGGAAAGCCAAAGCAGGCGCCTCACTAGCTGCTACTAGCCCTTGCGCTTACCAAATGCTGACTATGTGGACTAGATGCGCAGGCTACTGTAGAGCCTTACAGGCCTTTGTCAGCTGCAGCTGCTCATCGTGCAGCACGATTGGGTTTCGTGGATCTGTGGTGTGTGCTGTCAGGCGAAGCTGCTGGTACGCAACCTCCGCTGGCTCGAGAGCCCTGTCGCGACAAATCAGTGTGACGACTCCAACCCCTCCCAGCCGATAAGCTTGTTGCATTGGCAGTCTTGCTATCGTGAGAAGCGACACCCTACAGAAGCTGGGGAAAACCCAAAGGTCTCCCCTATCAAAGGGCTCCTGGACGCCATCTGGGTTAGCGCTAGCTAGCTGAGTGGTGCCTTTACGTATGTAGTAATGTCAGCTTTTCACGCCTGATGAACCACCTTCATTGTGCCATCTTTTGCAGCTCCCAAAGGAGTCTGAACAAGGAGGTCCTCGAGCTGCAATCCAAGCTGCGCCTCGGCACACTTTTTCCCTAGGTACTAGGGGTGTTACTTTCGAACCTTGGGGTTTAACAGCGCATCATGAGTACAGAGCTACCGCGGCTGGGGCCATGAGAATCCTGGCAACAGAAGCCTGCTGGAAAAGGCTAAGGCTAAGGTAGCTGGAAGCGCCAGGCCCCCCCAAAACTTCGACCCACTCTCAGTTAGTGGATACCATTTCCATTTTCTAACCATGCACCACCCCCTAGCACCCAAACCATAACAACCTATGCCTCAACCCTAACCCCATCCAAGACCCATAGGTAGAACCCTAGGAAAGACCCACCCGAAGACCCAAAACCAGAACAACCTATACCTCAAACCTAAACCCACTGAAAGACCCACACCAAGACCCATACCATGGAACCATTAGAAGACCCATACACCACCACATAGAAAACCCCCACTCTAAACCTCATACACCAATACCCCCATAGAAAAACCCATATTCCCCAACCCGAAAACCCTAACCCTTGAAAATGGAAATGGTCTTCTTAAATAATTTTCCTATAATAGGAATAATGGTTAAGGATAAGGGAATACCACATCTAGACCACACCAACCGAATACACCTACCAGAACCAGCCCAAGACGTACCAGAACATCCCGAAAGAAAGGCCAACTAGAAGACCCACCTGAAGACAGTAGAAGACCCACGCTAGACCATCCCAACCCCCAACACCGCGCCCCATGGAACCCGAACGTAACGCCCCTAAACCCCTAAACCTTGAAAATGGAAATGGCAAAAGCCTAACGATTCTGAGGTTTAGGGTAAGTAGGTTAGGGGTTAAAGTTGTTGCTTAATCGTAAATGCGCGAATGCTCGCCACCCAGTTAGAGAGTGAAGCCGCCAGTAGGTTGTAGGCGTTGGTTTGAGCAGTGGCACCAAACTTCATCCCATCGCATTGTGAGGCTTGAGTGAGGTCAGTGCAGAACGTCTCATTTCCCAAGACAGAAAGGCCTTCTCCACTACACATATAAACTTGGGCATTGCGGCGCTTGTAGCACTATGTGGCAGCACAAAGCATGTGCGGCACTCGGTGTGGTCGCCATGGTGGGATGGTGGCTTCACCATGTGCCGCAAGCAGATTTTGCGACCTTGGTCACACTCACGAGCCTTTCCGCAACAGTCCGGTGAGTTCAAAAAGAGTAGTGTTGTGGGTGTTAGCTTTAGTCGTGCTGATGCTACACAAGGCGGTAAGGATGGCGATGACGCGGGCCACCCCTGTGCAATACTATGGCGCTGGATGGCTCACTGGGCACAGCATTGACACTTCGATTTAAGGTGTAGCGGTGTCATTTTTGACCTGGTTTGACATGAGTTGATATATGTTTCTTTCGCACTGCCAGCAAGGTGAAGTCACCAGAGCGTGTCACATTAACAGTCCGACAAGGCTGGGCACAAATCTACAGCAAACAGAATGACCGAATCTACCAGACATATCCAGGCTTCATGTCCTTATCATGTCCTTACGTCCCGGCAGGTGTCATTTTGCCCTTGGCGGGTCTCGGATTCACCGGTCTTCAGGCTTGGCGGACTTACAGGGCTTCTGATGAGGGGAGAATCCGCCAGGCTGTAAAGAAGATGCTGAAGCCCTACCCTGACCCAGAAGGGCGGGTGGTGCCGCGGGATGTCATGCAGACGATCAAGGGCAACATCACAGCATGGAGCCGCCAAACCAAGAGGACAACAATCGTCACTGGCCGCTATCAGGCAGGCAAAGCAGTGGCGGTCAATGACGCACTGCGTGGAGTTCGCGGTGTATTGCAAGTCAGCGTCCGCGACGCCAGCTGGGAAGAGAAAATGTATAAGGAGCTCGGCGTCGGCGACTACGGCATGTTCAAGCAGGTGTTGCATCGTGTGGCCGTGAAGTTGCAGAAGATGCCGGACAATCCCACGAGCTACCCCATCCTATTGCTGGAATTGCCACGCCAAGCCCCCGCAGGTGCAGGCCTGCTCTCCGTGTCTCTTGGAATGATCGCAAGCCTTCACATGATGTTCCGTGCCAGGCGAAAGCATGATGGCGACGGTGTCCAACATGGCGAAGGATTTGGCAACCGATGCAGTCGGCAATGCGCCAACCCACGCCCCACCTTCTGCATTCTAAGTTTGGTTTAAGGCTTTGCTAAACTAGTAAGCCCCTAACTCCCCTAACTCCCCGACACACCCCCATGCGCTTGAGGTCATCGTTTCCTGCTCCTCTGCCGCCTTTGCGCTGGCTTTCGATGCTGGTGGTTCCGCTCGCCAACAAGATGTATGGGTCGGTGGCTTCGCAAAAGATGAGGCGAAGCAGTTGGCAATGTTGAACGGGTGCGGAGAGGATGACTGGACCAAAATCCAGCCAATCGTGGAAAAGTGTGCCTCACCAGCACTTAAACCGAGCTTCAATTCATCCCCTGTTCCTTTCTTTGTAGTTCTCGTTGGCGCCTGTCGTTTCAACTGAGGCGACTACCGTGCCGGAGACGTGGTGGATGTCTGCACTATGATAAAGCGCCTTCTTTAATCCAGCTTGTGTAGTGTTGTGGAGTTTGCGTGGGAGTTGTGTTTTGACCTTGCTTTGTTGCCATGCTTTGCTTAAGCAAGCTGAGGAGCGGAATGCCAAGTGAAGACATCAAGGCGAAGTTGGAGAGGAGGGCGCTTGATGAAGTGGTTGGCTTCAAGAGCTTGACCGTTAATGGTGCAGATGTAGGTCATCAGATGCTGCGCGAACTCAGCCAAAGCCCTGCTGGCATGAGAAAAACTGTAAACAGCGTCCGCTATGAACCAAGAAAGATTGCAGCCGAAATTCGCAATGAGAACGCACATGCCGTTCTGTGGCATCCTTTGATGGAGCGATACCTTTTTGCTTCCGAAATGCACAGGGAAGCCGCTAAGACCCTTCTGGGTCAGCCGTGAGACACAGCAGGAATGCAAACAAACCCACTGCCGACAGCGCGTGTTGAAAAGGAAGGTCCTTTTGTGCTTCCCCTCTGCCCGCAGCGCCTCCCAAACCAAAGTCCTCACCATGGCCGCAACAAATTCCCGCAAGAATTTTCTGGTATTCCCAGAGGAATATTTTTTCAATATCCAGCCGGAATTTTTCTGGTTTTCCCACTGAGATATTTGAATATTCCGCACAGAATTTATTTTCAATCCATGCAGTATGTAATCTGAAGGGGACAGAGAATATATTCCACCCAGATTTTTTAAAGCTTAAGCTCTTCGAATATTCCGCCCACGGACAGTCGTTTATTCATTGACAACTCAGTTGTAAGTTGTAGAACCACTCACAACGTAAGTTGTAGAGCCACAGACATCTTCAAACATAAGCTGGCGCAATGTACCATGCAACTTGAGTTGCGAAGCTGCCCACGACTTCCAGCTTCTTTTACACTACTACACCTTTAACAACTCAAATCGCAAATACTGCCTGTTATTGCCCTCAACTCTGTAATAATTTTGCCCTAACTTATTTTCAATATTTTCTATTGTATAAATATTTTGGCTGTAATTTCCGACCCTTTCTTTTTCATTTGGTTTTCTCTTCCTAAATATCTTAACTTCGTCTCCTACATCTAAATCGGGATATACGCGGTTCTTCTTTCCCTTCATGGTTAAATTTAGTTTCACTTTGAATTGATTACTGGGTTTTCGGGCTTCTTTCGGCGTAAATCCCGTTGCCGAGTGCTTCATTTGATTGTTATAGGTTAATAATATTTCTAATATGTAGTCTGGCCATTGGATGTTCTGTTTTCCTTTTTTCTCATCTGCTTCAACTCTCCTATACAACATATCTTTAAAAGTTCTGATGGCTCTTTCGCTAAAACTTGGGTGCGCCCTCGTTCTATGATGTTCTATGTTTTCATCCTTCAAATACTTTTGTATTGCCTCCTTGTTCATTGCTCCCTCGTCGTCTGTATAAATTATCTCGGGTTTCTTTCCCATCTTGTTTAAACACTCAATCATTCCACTCGCTAAATCCTCTTCCTTTTTTCCTTTTATAGGCACTACACACATAAACTTATCAAAAACATCAATCATCAAAACACCTACCCTAAACTTTTGTTCATCCATATCGTTTATAAAAAACAAATCCATCTGATACTCGTATGCGGAATGGGGGGCGATAAAACTGTTTTGGCCTACCGGCTTTCTTTTTTGTTCAACATTCTTTCTAAAAAACTCGTTAATATCTGCCATTGTTATGGTTTTGTCCTTCTCCCGTGCTTCGCTTAATGTCCTTTGTTTTGAACCATAACCGGCTCTATCAAAATATACATCATTAATAATTTTCTGTTTCTCACTCATATAAATAAGTACCCAAAAATAATCATTTAACATAATTAATTAAATCATCATTTTAAACGGCATTAGGCATAATCACTTTGTATTCGTTCATATCGTATTTGGGCGCTCCGCGCTTCTTTCCGCTAGGTTTTTTATCAGTAATGATTTCGGTAATTTGCGTGGGCGTCAAATCTTCTTCGCTTAAACTATTCTCTAGGCGTATCGGCTTTCAGCCTTCGCTGCAAGACATGGTGGGTTTCGCTTTCAGTTTGCACAGTCAATTTTCTGCCAGGCAGGGACCACTTCGCATGATGGTTTCAGCCGCGGCCTTTTTTTCGGGGTTTTGCCTTGTAGCCTCAAGGGCTACTACGCCACCCCAGTTTCGAGCCATGACGGATGGCGCAGGGGCCGCAGAGAGCCTCATGGAGGCCAGGCGCGTTTACAGCGAGCAGGCCACCTTGGTACAGGGCCCAGCGTACGCCGCCTCACAGCAGTTGTTCTTCGAGCAGCGCAGGGTTGCCAAGCGCGGCCCCCCGACACCGGCCTTTTCCTCAACGGGGCTGGCCACCCCAACCGGAGACACCTTTGGCCCAACGGCTCCAACCGCCTCAGGGAGTACTCCGCCGGCAAAGCAAGACACTGGTCTTTTCCAGCCCATGCACTACCAGCAGGAGACGGCCTTTGTAGCCACAGCCCACTCCGCCGGTGTCAACGCAAACAACCCGACAGATATGGCCCTATGGATGAAGGAAACGATTTCCACCAGGGCGCAAGTCCTGGACACCATCCGGCATTACCACACCGCCGTGATCCGTCCTGAACTCTACAATTTGATCAACCAAGTTGAGGCAGCATTGGTCTCGCTGGACGATAGACTACTACGCCAATCCAAGGAGTTAGCCTGGATGGCTTCAGAGAACAGAGCCCTCCAAAAGCAAAGTGCTGCACTCATGGTCATTTTGACCGGCTGGGATACGAGCATGTCGCCCTCCGAACGGCTCTTCATGGTCAATTGGATGCTCGAGCAGATCACCCACGTCCAGGCCTTCTTGCAGCAGAGGGGGTGGGCCAACTTCGACGGCGAGTACAAGTACCTCAATGTCCTCTCTGCAGACCCGTCTACTCCGCCGGCAGGGGCACAGAAGTGGAGCTCGGTAACGCTACTCAGCTTCAAATCCTGGGACCTGAGAAAGGCGTTCATGGAGGCATATGGTGGCACT
Organism: Symbiodinium natans; assembly: GCA_905221605.1. Classification (NCBI taxonomy): domain Eukaryota; class Dinophyceae; order Suessiales; family Symbiodiniaceae; genus Symbiodinium; species Symbiodinium natans. The sequence goes on from CAJNDS010002549.1 coordinate 276,487, forward strand.
CAGGGTACCCCACTGTACAAGGATGCGCGCACTCCAGTACCCCGCCACCATATCAGGGCTACACCTTCGAGCCCCCAATTCCAACGAAAGTTGGAAATTCCAATCCGAGTACTCCAAGCCCTCAACCTCAAGGAGGAGACCGAGCCCCGCCAGGTGGTGATCTTGTGGAAGACGCTCACGGTGATGTCGCCCCAAATGGCGCGCGGCTTTGATGAGCAAGCCACCGCCTGCGCTCGCCTCCACTACTACGCCGAGGGGGAGCAGTTCAAAGGCATCCTCGAGATCACAAAGGTCATCTCCGACTGGCTTGCAACCACTCCGCCCGATGAGTTGATGACAGAGGAGGACACGATTTGGTCCTACAGCTGGAACAAGATCGTCTTCGGGGTCCAGCAGGAGATGGATGCAGCAGAGCGCGACCACTTCGCCAACGCCAAGGCTGCAGCAAAGGGCACAGGCAAGGGGATGCTTGCTGGAAAGGGGTCCCGTCACTGGACGGCCCCGATGATCTACTCCGCCAGCTCGATGCCGTACCCGATCGACCTCGAGATTAGACTGGTGTCCCAAGTGGCCTACGTTTGGGATGAGTATTGTGATAAGTTTGGCGAAAACAGCCGCAAATGCGGCGACTACCGCCAGGCTACTTTTTCCGGAGCCCCGGTTGCGGCTACTCCGCTTCTCACGGCCCCCACGGCCTGAAGGGTTCCGGCTCGAATTCGCGATCTAGCCAGGGAGGTACGTACCTCTTTTTATCTCCAGGCTACTGCGCCGCTCCCCCACAATTTCAAGGTACTCCTCGAAGGCAACTTCACATTTGAAACTTTCTTAAAGGAATTGCTTCGAGATGTTTTAAGTCAGGGTTTGAGCAGGCCTTCCACCCACAACCACCCCGCCCCCCATATGATAAGACTTTACCCTTTCAGAGTTTCCAGGTTTTTGGGTGCCCCGGGTGTTGCACGATCGCGGTCGCACGCTGAGTTTGTGGAGGTCGCCAAACAAACCCTCACAGCTAAAGACCTGCAGTGGGATATGAGGGTTGTTCGTAGAAGCCGAAAGAGACCCAATAAACTCCCAACTAATCCTCACCTTCAAGCTTCATGCACCTACATTATCATCGCCTTCTTATGCGTCTTTTACTACACCTCAACCACTAGATCCTCTTTCCCCATTGTCCTTATGGATTCTCTGGTAGTTCATTCTACAATATGTTCACTTATCAAGTATGGGATAAGCCAGTGGGAGCTTCTGCAACAGCTACTCCGCAACAAATTACAACACATCAAAAACGGGAACACAACAACATTACAGCTAGATCTTCTAATTCCCCACAAGTACACTGAGTACCCTCAACCCACTATGGAGTACAGCTTCATACATCAAGCCAAACTTAGCCGTGATTTTCTCCTTTCCCAACGACCCATTAGCCCCCCAAAGCTTCCCGAAAATTCCCCTTTCCCTCAACTCACTCCCAGACCCAAAATAAGAACGGGTAGGCGAGTCTCTTTTCGTTTCACAGATGGTCGTAAGGTAATCTACACCCGAAGACCACTCCGCCATTTTTCGGCCAGCCGGCCCTTCCGCCCACCAACGAATTCACAGAAGGATAGGCCAACACCGCCTCCACGAGGCACGCCGGGACCCGGGCAACCGGGAGACGAAGAGTGTATCACCCCTCCCCCCCCTTCTTCAGTCCACCCTCTAGGTTTGGGTGCCCGCTCTAGACGCCTTCGGCGGCAGCTTTTCCGCCGTTGGCGCAGGAGCGTGGGTGGGCCTATATTACCAGAAGCGTCGGGCAGCGCACTGGTAAAAGGGGGGTGCCCTTGAAAGCAGTCAAAAGTAGGCGCCAAACCGGGGTACGAAATTCGTACCTTTTCAAAACCCTCATACTAAGGCCTGAACAAATCGGCAAGCAAAAAAAGGCTACTCCGCCAGCAGTAGCCCCACCACCCTTGCCGTATGGACAACCTTTTAAAATAGGTACACAAAACGTACAGGGAATGGCCGAAATACTAAAACACCAGTCAGTCCTCACTTTACTCCGTAGTAGAAAGCTTGACGTCCTTTTCCTCACCGAAACACGCAACACAACATACCACCAATTCACCTCAGAGGGGCACAGGTTCATTAGCAATGGCAGTAACAAGGACAAGTTCGCAGGAGTGACAGCAATCATTCCCCCCCAAACTCTACCACACCTCAAAGATGTAGTTCAGCATAGTGCGAGGATCCTTCAAATCACACTAGCAGCATCGGCCGGAGATGTTCACCTCATAGGAGTCTACTCCCCACACAATAAACGAGATGTTGAAACTAGCAAGCTCCCCTTCTGGGATAAGCTAGACTCAGTATTGCACAAAATTCCTCAACCAGAGCCGGTTTATATCATAGGGGACTTCAATGTGAGACTACAAGGTAGAAAACCAGATGAACATCACATGTTGGGCCCCAATGTATATGGTAAGGGAAGACTCAGTATACCAACCACAGAAGGTAACAACAGAGAGCTCTATCTGAGATTCCTGAGTACCTCTGAAGCTAAGGATGTTCTAACCTACAAGCAGAGTAACCTTCTGAAGCACATCACATACCGAGATAAATCCCCTCCCCCATTAGATTGGCTCACGTTCTCTAGTGACCCCATAGGATGGCTACCAATTTGGGATAGATTTCAAAGCTTGCCCCAGTCAGAAAATGAGAACCTAAAGGTCGCAGGGAAAGTCAGGGATTACCTCACTTGCTACTCCGCCTTAGTGCCCGAACAACAACGACCAACCATCGACCCGCACAGATTCCAGGCACTGGACCGTTTGGTCACCAGATCCAAATGGTTACCTACGGTTCAACAATGCCAAGCAGTTCATAGCACAGGATTTGTTAGTGACCATTATCTTCTAGAATCAGTCATTCGGGTTAAACTCAAAGCCCAACCACCCTCCACAATCAAACCTCCTGCAAGAGATTACTCCGCCATAGACTACTCCGCTAAAACCCTGTTCAATCACACGTTTAAAAAATGTACCAAACACAAATCAATACCCAATCTCAACACAACTGACGCCAATTGGGCGGTATACACGGATGGGTCGGGAAGCAAAGGCCGTTGCTCGGCCACTACTCCCGCAGGCTGGGGCTACACAATCATAACAACCAATCAAGATTCAATTGCCTCAAAAGGTCCAGTCAGCACTGATCCACATGCAGCAGTTCACCTAGGAGCGACAGTAGGCAGTAATAATACAGGAGAGCTAAGCGCCTGGATGGAAGCGGCATTGTACATACTAACATTGACCACTCCGCCTAAACAAATTTCCTTCTACTACGACAGTCGTTGGATGTCAGACGCTGTAAGGGGTAGATCTAAGGCTAAAAGACAAAACCATGATTAAATATGCACGTATCTTATTGGCAGAGTTGCAAAACCGCACCACAGTAGATTGGTTTTGGGTCAAAGGCCATTCAGGAGACCACTTTAATGAAATAGCGGACAGGTTAGCAGAAGAAGGAAAACAAATACCTGATCCAGTGGGAGGTAGGCACGACATCACCCCTCTTCTCACCCCCTCGGAGTTCATTGAACCAGTACAATCTACTGACCACTCCGCGTTGGAACGCCTCAATTCCACATTAGTACGAGCTCTGCACAAAGCTGAGTCGCAACACATACCACTACTGAAACGCAAGCCCAAGCAGCCCTGGATGACGCAGGAACTACTACAACAGTTCCATGAAGTTAGGCACCTAAAATCCATTGACCACTCCGCCCATATCAAAAAACACAAACTCCTTAAAAAACAGGCCCGTAAAATAAAAAGGGATTGGACACGCGAGCAGTTGCTTACTGACCCCAACCCGTCACACACCAAAATCTGGAAACAAGTCCAGAGCTTCAAAAAAGGTTTTAGAGCTAGGAGAACCAGACTAAAAGTTTCAGGCACACCAGTCCCATGGACGAACACCCACAAAATCTTTAGAGATCACCTCCAGAACAACCAGTGGTCCCCACCGGACGTCACCGAGGAGGAAATCGAACTACTCCGCTCTTCCCCCCCGCTTTACAAAACCGACGAACTTGACCCCCTTCCCTTTCAACATGAAGAACTCTACGCTGCCATCCAGGGTATAAGAAAAGGCAGGGCCCCAGGACTAGACGGCGTAAAGGGAGAAATAATATTACTCCTCGACCACTACGGTGAAACCCAGCTACTCCGCCTTATGAACGCTTGCCTCAGAGCCAGGAAGGTCCCCTCTTCATGGAAAGAAGCGCTCGTGGTAAGCATCTACAAGGGAAAGGGATCAGACTCAGACCCCTCCAATTACAGGCCGATCTCCCTTCTAAACACGTTTTACAAAATCTACTCCGCCATGCTGCAAAAAAGACTAGCCACTAAACACGACGCACAACTGCGCTCCACCCAGTCTGGCTTCCGTGCAAAAAGAAGTACAAAACAGCCATTGTTTATCCTGCGCAGGCTCCAAGATTACTCCGCCAAAACAGGTCAGCCTTTCCAACTTCTCTTTTTAGATTGGAAGCAAGCGTTCGACAAAGTTAGCCACCCCGCCATGATGGTCGCCCTTAAAAGATTAGGAGTGCACCCCACTTACATTGAAATCATAACAGACCTCTACACCGACCCCCAATTTTGCACTCAAGGATTCTCTCAAGAGAAAAGTTGGGGCACGCCTAAAAGTGGCATACGACAGGGCTGTCCACTCAGCCCTTACTTGTTCATCATGATCATGACAGTATTGTTCCACGACATCGACGCTCGGCTTAGGAGCGAGGGTACACCGCAAAACACTTGGTCAATAGGCAAGCCCATTTATGATCTAGAATACGCAGATGATACTCTTCTAATGGCAGTCACGGCACCACAGCTCGAATCATTTTTGGCATGCGTACAGGTAGAAGCATCTTTATATGGATTACAACTCAATTACACGAAAACCGAACTACTCCGCCACCCCAGCGCACAGGCAGACATCAGCTTTGCCGATGGCACTCCAGTGCCTGTAAGCGATCAGGTTAAATATTTGGGCTCTAGGATCAGCTGGACTACTCCGCCAAAAATCGCCATTCAGCATAGAATGGAACTAGCTCACTCCTCATTCATGAAGCTCCAACACATATGGCAAAGTAAACTACCCATTAAAGTAAAAACCCACATCTTCCATAGCTGCATTGTTCCTGTCCTGCTATACTCCCTGGATGTCCTCACACTAGAAACCCACTCCTTCAAAAAAATCGACGCCTGGTACCATAGGTATCTTAGACGCTCCATTAAAATCAAATCCTCGTACTACTCACACATATCCAACCAGAAGGTTTGGAAAATTGCAGGCAAGCCATGTTTGCCCTCCCAAACACTGCTGGCGCAACAATTTGGATTACTCCAGAGCTCTATATTAGCAAGCCCCCAGGACCCCATTCACCATGTAGTGTTCTCTCCCGGATACAAGGACCGAATCAGATTTACTAAGGCCCGCACAAGAGGACACCCCTGTAGATATTGGTTTGAACTAGTTTCCACGGAAGCTGTAAGGTTTTATAACCACCACTCCGCCACAGACCCAGAAGCCCGAAGGGACTTCCTGGGCCTAAAACATTTAATATCCAAAGACACACGGTTTGGCGACCTCTTACGCACTGCGCCAACGCGCGCGCCGAGTATTTTCCCTATGTACAGCAAGCATGTTGGAAGCGCATGGCAGCCCTAAAAAAAAAACTATTCTCTGCTATGTATTCCTTAAGCTTCTTCTTCTGGTTGTGCCTTAAGCTTGCTTCGCGCTTCTTCAGCATAAATTGCTCGTCTTCTTTCCTCTTATTGTAATAAAGCCTCTGATACAAAGCCAGTTGTTGCTTAATCTCGTCCATTGTCATATCCTCGGGACTTTTAAAATGTGTCATATTACTATACTATATATTTATACTATTTCTTTAAATAAGTTTCTAAATATATTACGAAAATCTTTAGAAAAAACATTTAAAAATAAATTTAATTTATATTGTAATTATATTGTATATGAGCAATTTAAAAATATGACTACACAGGGTAGTTTTGAACAAGGGGTAGATGATAGCGCTCAAGTGGCAAGAAATATTCAAATACAAAATTGGAATAAATAATAATAACTATGTGTAATTATTATTATATAAACTCATAAGAAAAAGTGTTAAACTTATATTCAATACCATTAGCGTCATAATAAGTCCAGTTACTAACATCTTCATCCGTTGTTGTTCTGTAAGACCTAAACCTAAACACATCATTTTCATCACCTTCTAAGCGTATAATTTCTTTGTATATCACACCGTCTATTTCATATCTTATTAGTGTATTCTTTGATAGTTGTTTTGATGTAACATTTTTAAAAACAAGGTTTTCGGTGTCAAATTCAATATCTAGCTTTACCTTCCTATAGAGCATTCTTTTTCTACAATGACCAGCGTTTTCATGACAATATAACAAGTGACCTAAGACCCATTTAAGATATACTGGTATTATCACTCCTAATGTAGCATAGAATAATAATTGTTCCATTATTATATAAAGCATTATATACTTAAATAATGATTAAAAGTTCTTATAAACCATATAAAGAGTTAATACTAAACGGGAAGGCAAATAAGTTAAATAGCATAATACAAAAGGATATTAACAAAAAAGATTATAATATGATTAAGGACATGCTAGAAGAGAAACAAGAAATCATTATAAAAAATAATGATATTAAAACTAAAAAGATTTTGCCACCTGAAACTGATAAAAAGAAATCTAAAAAATATTAAAATCTAATCTAGTTTATATAATAAATGGATAATTTAGTAGCAGAAGCAAGCGATGTTATGAGCCCAGCGTTAGACTTTGGATTACCTAAAACCGCACAGTATGTAACAGACCGCCGACATGTAAATTATTTTCCTAGCGGTAGCAACGTTTATAAAAGTGACGGAAGCGGAAATTTAAATATTAGGTTTTATATTACAGGTGAAGACGGGACTTATTTAGATTTATCTAGTATCCGTTTATTTGCTAATTTAAAGAACAATGATGTAGAAAGTCATTTCTTACGACCCTTATCTGGTCTTCACGGTTTCTTCAGTCGTTATAGATGTACAGTAGGAGGGCAGTTAGTTCAAGACATTGACCAATATAATAGACATTGTGAATTATACAACTCGTTTAAATCTGCCGACGCTAGACACTCTGACGATATTGAAAGCGCGGCTAATCCTCGTTGGGGCTAATGGTTTGGAGCAGTTTGTAGGAATAGATTATGACCCTACTACAACTAATCCATCTACAAGCACCACCGTAGAAGCGGCGCCCACTGGAAACAAAAACTATCGTGACTTTAACGCTTTTGGCGATATTGGAAACAGATAATACACTCGTCATTCTATGTCAGGAATTCGTGGTGGTGAATATGTAAGATTAGGTCATAAATTTAAATGCGGTTTCCTAGAAAGTAATTATTATCTACCAGTTCGTTATGCTCCGTTAGAAATTGAAGTAACTTTAACATCAGACCCAGAAGCACCAATTATTAAACCAGTAGTAACGGCAGGTGATTACAGTGATAGTAAGGGGGATAGATACGGTCATTATTTCACAACGGGCGACACAAGCACATTATACGAGCTTAACTCACTAATTGTAAGAGCTGAGGTGGTCTCTCTCGATTCACAAGTGAATAATAATATAACGAGTCACCTATTACAAGGTGGTTCATTGAAAATTGTTTATCCTATGTATCACACACTAAGTCAAACTTTCAGCACTGACGGAAACGAGATTAATATGAATGTCGTTAAATCAGCAAGTAAATTAAACGGTATGTTTATCACTTTATATAGACAACAGCGTGGAGCATCTTTAGGAACCGGAAACACAGCAGGAATGGAAAATGGTTACTATTTACCCGACAATTATGTTTATAAGCGTTGAATTACTTTTACAATCCGATGATTAACGCTAGACTTAATGACCTAGGAGCAAATGCGACAGGAGCGGATAAAGGGTATGGTTTCGCTAATAAGAATTTAAATATTTCGTGGCAGGTTCAAATACACAACAAAAAATATCCAGAATTTGAATCACAAAGTTTAGCCGAGCATTGGTATTTCTTAAACCGTATGCTTTCATATATTAACCCAGACCAAGACGCATGTAGTATTACCTATGAACAGTATAGAAGCGATAAATTCATCATTGGTATTAATTTTGAAAAAATGAGTGAGCAACATATGACTGGTGTCAATACTAAAATGTCTGGTTTATCTAATATAAAAATAAAGCCATTTAGAACATTAGCTGAAGAAGAAAAAATACAAGAAATATTTTGTCATATTATATCAGGAACCGTGTTAGAAATCCGCTCAGATGGGTCTATAGTCTATGATTAATTTTTAAGTAACATTAATATTATTATTGAGTAATATTGTGTAATAATATTATCTAATCAATAATAATATTAACTATGTTAAATCAAGCAATGAGTTTAGATGGGACAACAACTATTTACGCTAATGATTTTATAAAAGTCTATGAAACAGGAACATCAACCATTGAACAAGACTTCGCAACAAAAACAGAATTAACAAACATAAACACAGCGAACGCATCAAGCATACAAGCAAACACAGACGCTATTGCTATTCTGAATACCAAACAACTTCAAAATTTCAATAACATTAATGCTATTAATACTGATTTAACTAATAATTACCAAACAAACACAGTTTTAAGTAGCAACTTCTATAACAAAACAGAAATAGACACGACCTTTACCAATTATTACACATCAACACAAATAGACACAAATTTATCTACGAATTATCAAAACAACACATTATTAGCGACGAATTTTTATAATAAAGGCGAGGTGGATACATTAATAGCAGGTGCGGGTGGTGGCGGTTATACGGATACAGAAATTGATAATTTATTAGCTTTAAGAGTTCCATTGAGTGATTTTACTGATAGGTTTAAAACAAACCCAGTTATTGATTGTAGCGCTCCAACTATTATTCATACGGGCTTAACATTGAATAATGAAACAATAAATATATCACCGACTACTGGGTTATTATTCAGTAATCAAACTGGAGGAGGGGATAAAGTAGTAAGTGTGTTTAAAAATGCTACTAATTATATAACTTTACAAGGAAATAAAATTGTATCAAATGCTACATCTGATGATAGTGTTGTAGATTTAGAATTAAACCCGTCCGGAAATGTTAATATTACTAATGATTTATCATTAACTAATTTAACAGCAGACGGCATTAATTTAACAAATAATGTTAATATCGGTGGAAATATTGAATTAACAGACGCTAATACAAGTATAGAAAGATATAATAACGCTACTAAATCAAATATATCAATGGATTTAAGAACAGGCCAAGAGGCTATGAGATTAATGTTAGGAGCACCAACAGACGCAGACACTAATACATTTATTGAATGTAATACTACAACAGGAGGAACAACATTATTTAACCCAACTTATTTTAAGGACACTATAAATTATGAAAACGACACCTTAAACATTTCTAATAACTCAGGAATTACATTTTATAAAGATACCACGGATGCTTCTAATGTAATGTGCGTTAAGAATGCTCAAGGATACTTAAAATTTATTTCTTTTGGTATTAATGCCTATAACACAAGCAATGACAGTTCTTCATTACTTTTATTAAATACAGCAAACGGAAATGGCGTTTATTGCTTATCGTTAGGCATTGGAGTTATTCAAGGTTCAAATAAACTAAATGTATCGGGAGGCAATGCTAATTTTGGAAGCACAGCATCGTTTCAAAGCACATCAACATTCAACGGCGATATTTATGTAAATAATTCGGGTAGAATATTTCAAAGAGCAGACGCTAATAATTCATTAAATGTAATATCAACAGAAGAAATAAATTTTTCATTACAATCAAATAGAACAACCGACCCGACAACCGCTACTATTGCTTTACAATTAAATGACACTAACGGAATTACATTAAACAGAGCAGTTACAAATAATCTAACTTTTAATAGCATTGGTAATATCGTTGGTGAAGCTGATGTAATTAGTTGGGGGCGTTTTATGTTTCAAAATAGTAGCGAATTAAAAGAAGTATTGGATACTCAATATAAATTATATATTAGAAATGGTGATACATTAGGAGAAATGAATTTAACAATAGGTTTAGAAAGTAGCACGCCAGAAATTCAATTAACCAATGGTAAAGTTAAAATGAATAATTTAGAAATAACACAGGAAACAATAAGCACCGTAGACCAGATACAATTTTTAAATACTGACGCAGGAGGCGAATATTATTTCTATTTTGGTAGCGTCGGAGCAGGCAATGAAGTTTTAGAAATAACACCCAGTGGAGTTTATATTGATGGGACTTTTGGATATTCATCTGATTTTTCGCTAAAGGAAAATATTAAAGAAGTTAATACTAAGAAATGTTATGAAATAATCAAATATGTTAAACCTAAAACCTTTAATTTTACTCATTTAAACGAAGAGAAAAATAAAGTTAATCATATTGGTTATATTGCTCAGGACGTTCAGAGTGTAATACCGAAAGAATGGGATGGTATTATATCAACAGATAATAAAGGACATAAACGATTAGATTATTGTAAAACAGCAGTAATAACACACGGAGCACTACAACATTTAATGGGAGAATATGAAGAGTTAAAAGATTTGGTTAAAACAATGAAAAAAGAAATGGCAACAATGAAGGGAGAACTAACGAAATTGAAAAAGAAAATTAAAGATAATGATGATTAATCATTATGTGTATTAATATATATAATGCCATCGTTAGACGAGCAAATTAACCAAAAACTAGATGAGCAGTTACAAAGGGTAAAGAATGAATTAATCACCTTCAACTCCATTCAAAACATCATAGAAAAGATGGAAGCATTGGAAAAAGAAGTGGAGGAACTTAAGAATAAAAATAAACGTAGTAATAATGGTAAGTGTCTGCCATGTAACTTATGCTCATTTAGTTTATTTTGATGATAATTAATAATATATTTGATTATATTATTAATCATCGGAAACTTCAAAGCGTTTTTCAAAACGAATATAAAACATCTTATTGACATCTTTAGCATTTGTGTTTATGTAGAAGAAACTGTAAGGTTCATCATTTACTGCCTGTTGATACATGTTGTAAAGGGTTGCTTTATCCACTAACGCACTGTTTTCATCCAAAAAACTATTTACCTCATTCATATTCTTCAACCTGAAGATAAACAATGCCAAAGCGTTTAACCTAATTATTGGTGCTAATACATTGTATTTCTGCGTAGATAGAATACACGAGATGGCGTTCTGTCGCCCGCGCGTGAATAGTCCATGTAATAAACTAGAGTATCTAACGAATTTGGGGTCGTCTGCGAAATCGTCAATAATTATAAGTATGCTAAATAAATCCTTTTGTTTGTTCTTCTTTTGAAAATCAATGACTTTATGCTGGGTGTCTATTATCTTCTTCAGTGCTATTGGGTCATAGTCTTCATAATATACCTGTTCCTTTTCAGTATCCACCTTCATTACATCGCTGATATATTTCTTAACTGCCGTCCAAGTATCATCAACATGAACACTAGGTGAAAATATGTATATTCTTTCAAATGAACCTCGGTAGATTTTCAATATCAGATTTTGAATGAGCACCGTCTTTCCTCCAGTAGAAGAAGCGACGCATAGCATCCTAGCAGGTAAGTTAGGCATCATTTCGTATTTGCTATTTTTATATTTATACTCGGGTATGTCTATCGGTTCCACTTTTGGTATTGATTCACTCATTATTAATAATTAGAAATTATATGATTTAAATATATAATGGATACAAAGTATGATACCTATATTGAAACCATAAATGGTTTAGAAGCAATAGAACAACAGGTAATAACCGATAATAAAATTAAACGATGTTGCTATTTGTCATTAGAGTTTGTAAAATCAGTTATTATTTGTTTGAAAAATAGTAAGAAATCTAAATAATATAAATGAGTGATAAAGAAAATGTCGAACAAAAAGAAGGAGGTTTAAGTGTTAATAAAGATGGTATTAATTGTTTATTTTGTAGATGTAAAAGAAATACATATCATAAAGAAACTAAAACAACAACTAAAGATAATAAGGTTATTGTTAATGTTGTAGAAGATAGAAGCAGTTTTAAATTTGGAAAAGGTAGAAATGTATCTCCCGATGATGGAATATTTAAACCAGACAAATCACCACAGTTTGGAGGCGTTGAGCTTTGTAGCACGGGTTGGGGTAAGCATCGTAAAATTACCCCTGAAGAATGTGAGGAACGACTTGATAAACTTGAAGAAGATGTAGAAGATGTTAAGAAAGATGTTGAACAATTGAAATTTCATAGCCTTAATTTACTGGATTAATATATATGTAATAATAATATGGATTGTTTGTGTTTGAAGAAAGAGAAGAAAGAAACCACGAGTGCTTGGTTAATTGAAAGAAGAAAGATAAGAATGTATAATGCTAGGTTAAGTGCTATAATAGATGAACTGGAGGATTTTCAGCATTTAAGTCAGTATAAGAAACGATTTAAGTTGTTATTTGAATTTTATCAATTACAGGAGATTTTAAAATAATTGTTTAAAGATATGGTTGTTTATATTGTGACAGTGTAAAGTTTTGCGTTAAGTCCCAGACATCATTTTTTCACCCCGCGTGTTTCGCTATACCATAAGCGTATCATAAGAGTGCGGTAATGGTTAATTAGTTTGGAGTTGTGCCCCCTATTGCCCATTGCTCGTCAAATGTTCTAATATTAATTAAAATATTAGAAGATTTTTTCAGTCTAACCGTGCCTAAAGACTAGACGTTTTAATATAGTAAGATGGAGAAGCGAGTGTGTAAATCGTGTTGTGCGACTAAAGATGTTGAAGAGTTTGACGGCTTTAAGACTTGTAATAAGTGCCGTGAAGCGAAAAGAAAATGCTACAAGAAAAACCAGAAGGAATATAACCAAGCGAGAAGAGAAGAGAGAGCAAAGGGGAGCCAATTATGCGAAGAATGCGGGCACAAAATAAAAAACGAAAACTGGGATGCCCATTTCCATTATGCGTTACATCCGAACTCGGAACTAAATATATTGATGAAAGGTTATTTAACGAAGTTAGGCAACTTAAGGAAAGAAGGCAAACTAAACGACGAATTACAAGCAGAGATTAAGGCGGAATACGAAAAGCAGAAAAGGGAAATACGCAAGCGATTAAATGAACAATTCCCTAATAAATTTGTTGATGAAGAGGAACCCGAAAAACCTAAACCCGAACCCGAGAAACCTAAACCCAATATTGATAAAGTGTTTAATCATGTCCATCAATTGCTATTTAATGACGAGTTTTTAGAAGACTATTTTATGCTATTCGGCAAGCATAAGGATAGGATAATTATTGAAATTCCTATAGATAGGTCTTAAACATGAATTTCTAAAGAAAAACATCTAAAGAAATAACGCCTATATATATTAACAGGGAAATGGACGAAAAAGATGTGAAGAAAATTAAGGCATTCATTAAGAAAAACCCTTATCCGTCTTATGAGTTTATTACAGACCTAATTTTAAGTAAAGCCAAGGAGTGGAAACATATGGGCGATATGGAGCTTAAGTTTCATTATCTGGTGATGAATTCTGAATATGGTTATTCTAATCATAACTATATGAAAGAAATTTATGAACATATTGATGATGTTGAACTAAAAAAAAATAATGGTAATGAAATTGATACAATGGGAGGCATCCAAACAATGGAATATAATGCTTTTGTCTTTATTGAAGTCATAAATTATCTCATTAAAGAAAAAGCCAAGACCAACTTTGAAAAAGCTGAACTATATTATAAAATGAAACGACAACTTCAAACAAGCTGGGATGGAGTGGGGTCGTGGGAATTTATACCTTAAACAATTATAATATTATTCATTCTTATAATATTATGATTGTTTCCTACCTTATCCCTAAACCTTATTACTATTATTGTTATTTTATTAGAGAATACCATTTCCATTTTCAAGGGTTAGGGATTTCGGGTTGGGAATATGGGTTTTTCTATGGGGGTGTGGGTGTATGAGGTTTAGAGTGGGTTTTTTCTATGTGGTGATGTATGGGTCTTCTAATGGTTCTATCTTGTGGGTATTAGGTATAGGTTGTTATGGTTTTGGGTCTTCGGGTGGGTCTTTCCTAGGGTTCTACCTATGGGTCTTGGGTGGGTTGAAGGTTGAGGCATAGGTTGTTATGGTTTTGGGTGCTAGGGGGTGGTGCATGGTTAGAAAATGGAAATGGTATCCACTAACTCTCTCATGGATAGCTTTTGCCAAGGCGGTCATCGATCCAGAACGACCGCACCTGGACGGTATTGGAGTTTTGCGCAGTCTTGCCTTCTCCGTTTTGGGTTCAGGGGACTTGAGATAGCTCCCCTGCTTGGAGCAGCTTCCCGAACAGGGTCCGAGAGGTTGAGAAAAGTGAAGCACGGAATTCTGTAGCCAGCGCTTCGGATGCCTGAGCGGGATTGACAACTGATTGACAGTACCTGTCATGAGCATTGTCAGAGTAATTCTCGGTCACTTTTCATGGCCCGCGAACACCACTAACCTTGCATCTCAACCAAGAGCTCCCCACATGCGCTACCCTCTTAGTGTAGCAACACCATATTGATCCAGGCAGCATGCTCAAAGGCATCGAGCCCGAGCAAAAAGGCGGCGCCTGGCTCAACGTGAGCAGGGCTGGATTTTGACGAACCGGATATAGGGCGCGTCTGAGTGCAGGCTTCAGGCTTCGTGTGCGCCCACAAGTCGTGCTCAGAGATTAGTCGCAGTGAAGCTCTCGAACGATCTTGGTGGCCTGAGAATTTGTAAGGTTCCGAATTGTTCATGTTTCGGCATGGCTTTTGCCAAACATGTAAAAGAACCTGGACCAGAAATATTTTCGAAGCATTCGGAAAGTTTTTGGGAACACTTGAGGGTCTCAGTCGGACGAACTGGGGCCGCGGGCCTTCTTGGGCTCAGCTTGAAACTGTGATTTCAACGGAGAAGCTATCTTGGGCCCAGCTTGAATCCATGATTTCGCCGGAGGGGCCTTCTTGCGGCCCAACTCGAAACGGCCCAACTTGAGTCCATGATTTCGCCGGAAGGGGGCCTTCTTGCGGCCCAACTTGAACCATGATTTGGTGTCTCAAATGTCGGGGTTTGTATTCTGAGTATTCCCCAAAGATGGGTGACTTTTTGAACGGTCTTCTGGGATACTCTTCGAGCACAGTTAGGTAAGCAATGGAGGGGATCAAGCAAGAACCATCGGCTTGTAGGGTGGGGTGGGGAGGAGGGGCGGTGGGCGAACTGGCTTCTTCGTAGGCGCTCTTACTTCTGGCGCAAAATCTCAGGTGTTTTTGACCTGGTCGGCCAGATCTTGCACGCTGCCCTGGCAGAGGCGAGCATCTGGTCCAAGGACTGATGAGTTTCCTGCATGTGCTGCAGTGGATGTGGTAAGCTGCAAAGAATTCCGAGCTCATGTATCGGCCAAGGGGGGATGCTCGCGACCCTTCAATGTTGACCTTTGCAAGGACAGCGATGTTACCTCCCAGCAAGTACTCGATCGGTCACTGGTGACCGTGCCGCAATTCATGCAATGACCACATTTCGAGAAGGGGGGTGGGGAGGGGAAGGGACAGGGTCAAAACTGCTGCAAGAGCATGTGGAGAGCTAGGCCGGGCTGCAAAAAGTAGGGTGGGGTAATGCAAGAGCAGCGAGTGGGGTGGAGGCGGAAGGCAGGAATCATGCCGGGGAGCAGGCAGCTTGCCTCACACATTGTCAGGGGGCCCACGCAGGGTTTTTCGTATGTAACGCGTGTGTCAACAGCACTGACAGTTGCAGGGCTTTGGAGGCTCCACCCACCCCCCCACCCCCAAATCCCACACACAAAGGGAGCGAACAAAACAACTGCATTCGCTGTTCAGCTGAGGCTTTCGCGCTGGCCCTGGAACATACCAAGCAGGCATCGACACCGTCGGGGCACATCAGCCACAAATCTCACGTCATGGACCTTGTCAGCATCTGACATGCAAAGGCATGTTCCGGATGCATGTGCCCTTCCGCTGGACACCAGTATGCCAATATCCATCTAACATTGGTATCCAAAACAGGTAAGCGTACCTTCGCGAAACAGGTAAGCGTACCTTCGCATACCTGAGACGTCCCGCAATGACATGGTTCTGGGGTGCCTGGTTCTTGTTGACAGAAATAGTTTAGAAGGGACATCGGCTTGGAACTGTATATGACACAGGGGCTTGTATGTTTGCTCGCTAGCCTCCAGGTGGCTGTGCCGGCAGAAGTCAAGACGCAGGTGGGCTACGCTGTAGGATTGGGATTGGGACCAGATGCAGTCAAGAGCAAGAGTGAACATTGGGTGTAGGTGTGTGTGTGTGTGTGTATTTGCCATTGCTTGTTTGTAGCGCCCGCGGTTGGGAAGTCCTCCCTTCTTAGAATGACATCCATGAGACCTGATGTTCCACTGAGGTGATGAAGCATGCAGCCCTCCTGGACCTCGACTTGCTCTGCCACTTTGCTTTGCAACCTTCAAAGTGGTTTCCGCGTGTTGCTCGACACGTACAAGAGGTGGGCTAGAAGCATTGCCACTACATGCCCTACAAACTGAAAGACCAAGCAGTGTAAGACCACTTCAAGGGCATTCCAAGAAGCACCGCATCCAACACTCCAAAACCAGAACTTCACCAGAGCGCACTTTCTGTGGAACACCGTGAAATGCAAAAGTTCCTTTACCACCAGAAGAAGAAAAGCGCGTCGCGCCGGGACGAGACTGAAAAAGCGCCAACGGGACCGAGGCGAGACTGCACGACCACCGTGCAAGGCACACACAGAACCTAGGCGAGACCGCGATTTGGCACGTGGGGGAGATGCCAGATTAAGTGCATTGAGCCATCACCTATATGCCCGAACCCATCTTGGCACGAGCTGCCCTCACCCGCACTCTTCAAGATTCGGCCAAGGTCAAATCATTGAGGGCCCCTTTCAAAAGCGACTGCTGTCCATCGGCAGTCGGAGAGGACCCGCGAGCCTGGCGGGCCGGCCAAGGGCCCTGGGGCCAGGCCCGAGCTGATTCAGATTGTGCGTGCAAGACGGCGGTGCTTGCTTCAGAGGTTAGGTTTCAGAGGATAGGAGATAGTAAGACCTACTTGAGCACATGGCAAGGTAGCCAACAGCCTTGGACAACCTTGGTGCAATCCACAGTCGCCCGCATCATCACCAGCCTCCGCATCTCAGCAGAAGTATAGTTTCGTTGAAGGGGCATAGAAGATGTTGCCTGTCGATGTTGCTTGTCATGAATGCGAGGTGAGCCTCTCAAGGAATAGAGGGTGCGAATCTACATCATCCAGCCTATGAAAAAAGTGGGCTGCTGCATGAAAACCACTGTCCTCCAGTGCCACAGACGTAGAACATGTCAAAGACTCAGTCTGCATGGACAATGGTTCTTAGATGCTCGCAGACAACGAAGTTGCGCGGGCTACTCGCAGTTCGCAGAATTCGTCCTAGTTTGACTCCAGCAATGTTGGCACGGTTTATTCGTATACCGGGGCAGGCCATGAGCAGAAGCTTGGCACAACAGGTAGTTGACAACGTGGTTGATGAAAGCACTTGCCGCAAGACGGCTGCTGAAACAGCAGCTCTTTTGGATTTCACCTCGGCGCATAGATTCTTTCCCAACGCTCGCTCAAAAACTGGTGTGGCTGGTTGTTTAGTGATCTGAACTCTACCACAGCAGGTGTGTGTGCAAGGCCAAAGAAGCCTTTTATTATCAAAAAGCATCCGCAGTCATTGGCTCTGAGCCCAACTGCAAGGGCACCGTACATTCAGCCTCAACGCTAATCCCCGCGTGAGGTGGATCACCAGCTAGATCACTCAGGAAATACTTGTACGCAGCGCCGACCTCATACCATGGCAGAAATTGCACGGTGCGACTAGGAGTGCTTCTAGCAAAACCTCTTTCATGAAGATTGCAGACAACTCAGGCCATGCGTGCATCTCTTCTTATTGCCCCTCGGCCGTCGAGAACAGCGAAAACGACTCACGGCCATGCTGCCCCAGAGAAAGCCTAGCTGGCACAGCCTGCCAGAACCCAAGGCATATCATCTCTGCCTGGCTGCAGCCGACCCTGTGCGGGCACAGTCCATGATGCAGTCCAGGCACCCTAACAGAAGGAGGTCACACCGTAAGTTACATTGTTCCGTCTCGTGTGAAGTCTCAGCGTGGATCCTGGGGAAGTGCAGGCTGAGAGGAGCGAAGTCACCAGCGCAGTTCGAGGATGACGTGCGCGGCTTAGGAAAAGCTGTCACAACGGTTTGGAGCCACATCCATATGCATTCTATTGTGTTTTGTTGGATGTCGTACAGTATACAACTTAGTAGGAGCATTTCATGGAGGAGTTTCTGAGGTGGGTTCTTGTGCAACATCTCGCCATTTCCGAAGAGAATTCTTGCATGGAAATTGTCGGTCACATCCCCACGCACCTGGCCGTGTTTTCCAGGTGAACACTTTCGATGGCTTGTGGTGAACCGTCGACACTGGCGGTGTGAACTATGTCTACCTAGGAAAATAAACCCATGCATGAGCGTCTTGGTGCGTCGTGTTGACTTCTCTCGCCGAAAGCCCACGCCGGACGCCGGTAAAGGGGATTGCATGATCTCTCGGCTGTGTGGTTCTCACTAAGGGTTTCCAGGATGCTTTCATGGAGGAAAAGCATGCTGGCTCCGCAGAGAAGGAATGGCGTCGCATCGCAAAGCATATTCATGTGACAAGTGAGAGCGTAGACCATGCAATATGGTCATATTTCTTGATTTGCAATTGCCAGAAACTGAGCCTGTTGAAGATCCGACCCAACAGGTCTGTAACAGTACACATAGCACTAGCACAAGGCCTCGGCGCTACTGCGGGCCTCGGCCGGGGGGGACCATATGTCTAACGAACCCTGCAACCGGCAACTGCCTCAAGTGGGTCTTGGAAGCGAACTTGAGGCTTGCAGGAGGGTTTTCCGGACTTGTCCCCCGCTTTGTCGGAAGTTCCTTTCATTTCCCTAGAGGCACCTGGCCAGAGGGACTTATTCTCAAACGTTTCACATCCTGTTCTTGGGGGAGGGTTCCACGAGCAATTGGGTGCTTGACGGTTACATTGAGAGGTGCCCTGAAAGGGTCTGTGCGGGCAGAAGGACGGTGCACAGAAGCGGATGCCGGTCCAACAGTGCAAAGCTCTGGTCCCTGATCTTGGTTGTTCCCCGATGGGGTGTTTCGGAGGTTGTCGGCCTCGAGAACCGAAGCCTCAGGCTTGTCCAGGTTCGGAGGCTGAAACGGGTGGATGGCTTTATATATTTAGGCGCTCTTCAGGGGGCTTCATGGAAATTTTACGGGGGGGGGGGGGGGGGGGGGGGGGAGGGTGGTCCGACACTCGGAGCTTAGCAAGCCCTTAGTAAGGCCTGCTGTTGTTGCGCTTATTGTTGGTTTTCAGAGTGTACCATGGCACGCACGCTCTTGGCTTCGAAGTCAAAGGCACCCGGCAGCGGGTGAGGCTGCGACATGGTGCGACTGCTGTAAATGATCATAAATAAGATATAAAAGAATGATATATCAATAATAATAGTAATAATCATAAAATAAACAGTAATAATAATATATAAATAATAATATTCCATTGAGTGAGCTTTTTTCTGAGGCCAGGCCGAGCAGCGGCGTGGAGTCGTCGTTCGCAACTGCGGTTCTGGGCAGCTCAGCCACACCAGTCTACACTGGAATCCTATATCCCCCTTGGGAATTGTAATCTGTATTAAGGTTCTAAGGGGAGTATAGAATCTATAGGAAGACTCAGCAAGTTGGTACAGTGACAGCGATGGGTAAGAAACCTCACGTTTGAATCCCTGATCTTGTAAAAAAAGCTCCTGGCCACTTTCAAAAGTACCTCTGCAAGTAACTCAATGGCACACTCGATTGTCCGGAAAGTGCCTACTTGCTTGTGTTCCCATCTCCTGCAACGCGATGTCCGGCCGCAAGCGTTAGGAATCTTGTATTCTCGCGCCTGTGAATACCCTCGACTTGTTCAGCTTAGTGCCCTCACTTGGTGCACAGCCAGTCGACGGTGTTTCTTCTGCAGCGCTGTCACTGCATTATCCATTCCAGCTGGTTTGGGGGTGGCTAGTTTTTACATACCCATGCGACTTGTCGACCACGGACATGCATGAAGAGTGTGTGGCGTGATTCCCGATAAATTCCTGTGCCATGCGCGGTGGCTTCGCAAGATAGCATGCCTGACAGCTTAAACATTGACAAGGTCAACGTTATAGCGATGATGATGAGTCTTGTTCAGCTGAAGGCCTGCGCAGATCACTCATCTGCAGTGCATGTTAGGGGTGGGCCTTTTTCTTGCGACCTTGTCTCTTAATAAAGTTGAGGCGCCTCTGAGTCTCATCGGAATCCGAAGTAGGGCCAAGCAGGGCAATGCATTGCCTGCTGTGGGTTCATCTTTCGGATACGTTTGATCTCGGGTGCATCAAAGGTGTCGTGAAGATACAGCCGCACTAGGGGCGATGTATACCAACCCGGCATACCTTGTGATGCCTTGTGATGCCTTGTCCCCGAGAGAGGAATTACGCCGGGCGTATGTGCGCTGGCCTCGTTGGCGAGGTCAGCGCCTACGCTGCTGGCTAAGCAGGCAGTGGAGGGTTCTGATTCTTTCCAAATGCTGTCCTCATACTTGTGAAGAAGGTCAGCAGTGTGATCCAGCAAGCTGCCATAACATTACGCGGGTATCTCCGCTTCAGAATGTGGAGTGGACATGTCGGTTGCGCTGGGTAGCGGCTGCTACTGTTCTGAACTGCTTCAAGCTCAAGTTGCAAGTTCACAGGCGGACTGCGACAAGCAGGAGAGCAGAGACAGGCTGGTATGTACTTAACTAGAATGTATTCATATAGTGGCCCAATGAGTGAGCAGATCAATGTGAACTGCGGACTCCTAGCGCCAGGCTGGAGAGAGCTCTCATTGCGGAGATTGAATCTGCTCTGGCTGGGAATCATGCCGGAGACTGGGCAGCACGGCGTGTGTCAGCCTATCCTCGCTCATCGCGCTCTGCAGCTAACTTTGGACTTTAACCGTTAGACCCTCTTCAGTCTGTCCAAACCGCTGGGAGCCTAAGCTGTCACCCCAGCCGAAATTTCTTCCGAATTAGTCTTGTTCTAATTCTACCAAAGCTTTAGTATGTCGCTGGACCCTGCTTAAGGAAGTTTCATTTTTGAGCCCACTAAAGAGGGTCCAACATGAGTGCGAACTGTTGAGGACATGTATGTGGCTGTAGCAGTTGCAAAAAGGCGTCATAGCAGCATCAGGAATTAACGGCACCCAGCTGCAGAAGCTTGAGAAGGCATCTTGTCTTGAACAGTGGCTTTTACAGGGCGCGTTGCAGAATGTCGACTCAGCAAGCAAAGGCTGCTGGTAGTACATGTTGACAGTTGCGGCCATGGAGTATTTACATCATGGCTGCTTTGGCAGTTCTTTGCCAGCCAATGCAGGAGCTGAAGCCCATCTTCGCGACTTTACAACAGGCCGAGGGATTGAAGAACGGACTGGGATATTCAGCAGCGAGGTACCTGCCGCGGCCTTGGTGGTATGCCCTCCTCGAATCTGGTTCATGTAGGAATGTTAGGTCGTAAGCCTGGAAGTTGTTACAAGGCTGCACCAGCATTTCTTGCGCCAGCACGCCCGGGCCAGAGCAAACATGCACGGAGTTTTCCACAGCCCAAGTTGCGACCGTCAGTTGGGGGTTGCCTTAAAGTTGGCTGCGCTTGTTCTGCGAGCAGTGGTACTTGAGAACCGAGGCTTGGTACGTGCGAGGTCTAAACCCTGCCGGTGACGGACGCAAACCGCCGGACAACAAGGAGAGGTGACTTCCAGTGTAGTTTCCAAGCCGGAGGGCCGCTGAAACGCCCCGGAATATTGCTGAGGGTACATGGTCAAAGGGATACAAGTGTTTCCCTCTACTTCATATGTTGCACATGTTGAGATGGATTGTAAGGGGGGTTGGGGGTCTCACCACCTCGCTCTTCCATGTAACGTACCAGCAAGTGAGCCTTCCTAGGTGCTAGGCCGCTAGGCCGGCGCCAAGAAGCTTTAAGGCTGTTGACTTTGTGGCTTCCTTCTGGACCCTTTCCTTCCTCCGTCCCCCATGTCCGTTCGAGCATGTTCCGTCCTCTCCAGGAAGCCCTTCGTGGCCGAGTTGCAGGCCATCTCCTTGAGGCAAGTGTCGGGTGTAACGGGAGTAACCGGGGCTCTTGGAGATGGGCAGTCGGATATCAGGGGGGTGGAGGATAGAGGCCCTTGGTATCGCTAGAGCTCTCAGCACACGAGGTTATGGAGAACAAGGCCGGCGAGCAGGGACTCGACCTGCGCATGCTGGCGGTGTTCGTTGCCACTCTGGAGCGTTGCCTGAGCCATGCAGCCACAAGCCTAAGCAGACTTAGAGAATCTTAGAGACCTAGCGGGCGTACTTCAACTATGAGCGACACCATCTTCTCAAATGAGGAGCACCTGATCCACGGGGACCAGCGGGAGCGCTTGAAGCAAGCCTGGCTCGTGCACGAGCTGCGGCCTGAGGGCTCGACCACAGGTGAAGGACGCCTGCGTTGCGATGTCAGCGAGACCGGTGGCAAATATAATATAGACCGTATTAGAAGCCCGAAGCCTTTGCTGCAGAGCCATTTCACCAGATGCTGTGGAGGACTCCTCAGCGTGCTTGAGGCAGGAGGTTGCTGCCTGCGAGACTTCCACTTGAAATGAATCGCGGGCAGGTCTTCATGGCCCATTACGTGTATGTGAGCCAGAAGGTGGACAGTGGATACGCCACTCGCATGCCTCACTAAGCTCACTACAGTTTCGCGTAAAATACTTGCTGGGCAGCAACAGATTAGCAGCCTTCAAATGTCTGAGCTCACAAAGTAAAGGTCGGACATAATGCAGATGGCCTTGCTAGCTACCAGTACCCTGTACCGGCTTTCGCATCGCCCGAAGCATCGGAGTGCAAAGATGCCGCTCAAAGTTTGTCATCTCAAGCTTGGTGCCGATCCTTCACAGCCCACGCACGCGGATCCAAAGTCGATGCGCGTCGAATTCCAAGCGGCTGCGTGTTGTCGAGACTGGTTTAGAAAGTTGCCTTGTTGAAAGGAAAACTAGAACTATGAAAATGAGCCCCGACCAGGGATGCTGTCCGAGCTCCAAGCAAAATTCCACGCAACGGATAAAACTTGGGGAAAGAAAAGGCCATAAACCCTTAGGAGAGCTGCAAAGAAGGGATAGGGCAAGCCGGGGCGGCGCTGGCGAGCCAAGGCACTAACGCTGCCCAAGGCCCTGGAGGAAGTCAACACCATCTCTCGCATTTACGGAGGCGAAGATAGATTGTCGTGGCAAGGAGGTGACCCCAAGCTGTTGTATTGAAGGATGGCCGCAGATCCGTTCTTTCATCCACGACCAGGCAGCGTGCACAGTCTTGCGGGCAAGTGCGTGGTAGTGCCAGCATCACCAAGGTGGAGAAGGCACTGCTCAAGAAAAGCAGTCTGACCTTCGATGATGCAGCTGAAGCAGCCGATGCCGTCCTGCTGCTGTTTCAGGAGGTGCACTCTCAGCGATGCTGTTGCACCTTGATGCGTTGGGCTTGTGTCATTCCTTTTGGCCTGGACCGGCTGTTTGAAGGTGTCTGGTGCCATGTGCCACGACCCCTTCCCGCATCACAGAGAGAGAGAGAGGGATCCTGATGCTGCCAGCCTGACATCGGCTACCGAAACCCTTCGGAACGATCTACCGAGGACATGGAAAGGACCTTCCAGACCTTGCGAGGGGGCGACCGGGGACTCGTTCGGCTTTCCGAGCTGAGAACCGCTGACGGAGGAGACCGAGAACTGCAAAAAGTAACCAAGTGTCCAGTCAGAAGCAGCCCCAAGCAGCCGAAGTACCCAAGTTGTTTGTGTATGACAGCGGCATACTCCATCGGTTTGGATCCTGCGTAGATTGGATGGCATGGCGGTGCACTCCAGGGAGGGCAAGGTAGATAGTGTAATTTAGCCAGGCAGTCCATCAAGGCGGCATCCAAACCCCGACACACGTATGTGGAGCCTCAAGCAGCTGAAGGGGCGCCAAGCACTCCCTTAGCGGATGCGCCCCGAAGGCCGACCTTTCCCCGACTGCTAAGGTGCGCCTACCCCATGCAAAAGATAAGGGTGGCCGTGAATGATGGGAAAGAAAGAAAAAACGAAAGAACATAAAGGAAGGGAACAGAAAGCAGCAAAAAACAAAGAAAGAGATATACCCACAGGAAGACATACGAAGAAGAGAGCTACGAGACTTATTCCATCAACGCCCACCTACTCACAGGCAAACAGGTGCGCGACAGTTTCGGGGACTATGTCGGGTGGAGGCCCTAGAGTCCTACAAAAAGGAAGAAGCGAGTTAAACTTGCAGGAAGGGAGAAGCAGCGAAAGTCACTACTGTCCCGGGCATGTTCAGCAGGAGACCTCTTCCGGGAATCAGTGGATTATCTGCGCCAGCTTGGTGCACTGGACGAGACCGGACGAGATGCCTATGTTTTCATGCCGAACTACATGCTGGGCCCTTCTAACTGTGACGGCACCACGAGCTTCTACGACCTCTGCTGCCCCAACTCTTGTGAGGCTTACAAGGGAAAGCTGGAGCAAGCACTCATGTCTGCAGCTGATCACGTCGATGCGGTCCTCCGCACCATTGAAGATCATTCTGGCAGCAAGCTCCAAGATGAACTTCTCACGAAGCTGAAAGCGATGGCCAAGGACCTTGCTCAAGAATGGAGCCCCCTCAAACCCGGCAAGGGACGCACAAAGAGGATGATAAGGTCTGAAAGAAAGGTGCTTGTCACTAGCTTCCACTAGCCCTCTTTGTGCAAGGAGCAAGGTGACCAAGTGCTCATCCACGGCCACGCCTTCGCCGACTGGCTGCACCAGGCCTTCCCCCGCGAGTGCCCGCGGCCACGGGCCGCGGACTTCCAAGGCAGGGCTGGGGCGATCCCCGACGCCAAGACCGAGTTTCAGGCTACCACCGCCTTGAAGGCCGACCTCTTCGAGTGGTAGAGCCTCCCTTGAACATGCACCGGGGGGACCCTACAAAGGCCCGTGGCTCAAAGCCACTGGGATGGCGGCCAAGTTGCTTCAAAAGACGAGCCGATGCTTCCGAGTGTCGGAGGGCCTGCTGTTTCGGGACTCTTTAAATGTTTCAAACGTAATACTTCGCATGTCGAGCACGTCCTAGTTGCCACGCATTGCCAGGACTCTTAACACAAGTGTTCCATCTGTTCGCGTTTTGCGACCGTCACAAAGTGGATGATGTACAATGTAGTTCGGATAGAATTCATGTGTTGCTAGGATGATGGCTGAATTGCAAGTGCACTAAGACATGCTTAGGCATAGGGATACATTTTGTTGGACATCATTCAATCTTCGTTCGAGCTTATCTATCACTCGAATAGCTGGCTGCTTAGATATGAGATGAAGAGTCTAAGTCAGCATAAAGAATGTATGAAACTGAGGATTGATGCAAATCCGCGCATCAAGAATGTGAATGTGAATCTGGATGTATGGTAGTTTAGCTAAAGAATTGTGTGTTGACATCATGTGGTGTTCACATTTTCTTACTTATTCCAAGTAGTTCTTTTTTTATTTATGGAAACAGAATCCTCATCGTGGCTCTTAACAATGTATGCATTTCTCTGCACCGCTGCTCAACTACATTTAATTTCTATGGACATTTGCCTAGCCTCTGTGCCCGAAACCCAAGACACTGCCGCCTTGCTCGCCCACTTTCAGCCTTGGAGATTCTTGTGTCTACACTCCTTTGATGAATCAAGGGTGCGGCTTCTGGTAGCGTGTCTGTATAGAGTCTGTAGACGCGGTGTTCGTGACCGCAGAACTGGCATGAACTGGCATAACTGGTGTCCAGCTTTCTAACAGAGTGTACAAAAAGAGGTGGGGTGCCATGGAAGCTGTTCCCATCCTGGCTCCACGCCCCTGCGCCCCGACACCTTGCAGGCCTGTGCTTGCTCCAAGCTTCAGAACGTGGAGCCCATGGCTTTGTAGGGCCCATTACTGGCTCTCCTGGGCGAGGCTTGGAAGGCGCAATGGATGGAGACCTGTTCCCGATCGGCTGGTGCCAGACACAGCATGGCTATATTGGACAGGTGCGGACAGCACAGGAAAGCCAGCATCGGGCAATACTAGGGGGCACATCCATGCAAGCTTCGACTTTTCTCTTCAGCTCGTTTGCTCGAGTAGTCTTGCCGTGCAACTAGCTTAACTAGCTTTTGCTTCCTCGGGACCGTACATGGATGTTTAGATCCGATCTGGGCCATGGCGGAATGCTGGACATGCCAATGGATGCCTCGCCCCTGCATGATGGGCAATGGCAGTGCGAACAGTGCACGCTTGTGAATGAGGCAGATGCCTTGGAATGTGCTGCTTGCGGAGCAGAGCGTTCTGCAAATTCAGGTAACATGCTCCCGCCGGGTGGAAGTTTCGGAGACATAGCCTCTGGAAGGGACCTGGCCATGGGCTCACCGCATGGCTTCCTTCCGCCCACAGCGACAGCCACGGACGAGTCTCCCATCCTACCACCTCATGGGACGCAGAACTTTGGCTCCCGGAATCTGCCACCTCAGGGCACCCTAAGCCCCAACGCCATGGCTGACCTGATGCCTACCCCACCGTCACAGCAAGGCTACCTCGGTGGCACTCCGCAAAACTTTGGCTTAGGAGACCTGCCCATGGGCGACGACCGGGACATGAAAAAGAAGAAAAAGAAAAAGAAAGATCTAAACCAGGAAGAGGATCTCAGTAGAACCAGAGAGGCGCAGACAGCCTCACCATTGCGACAACGGGACTTGCTTCAGCTCCCACAAGAGAAGAGGAGGCAGCGTTCCCAGGAGGACCCGGATGACTCAAACATTCCAACGTATGGCCCGGCCGTAATGCACCCGAGCGGTGCTCTGGCAGGCAGTTTGGAGGGAAGCAAGCTCTTGCTGAGAATCCTGCGCGCCTACAACCTTCGAAACACTGACTTGGGAATCTTGCCCGAAGACGCCTCGGATCCCTTTGCGGTTGCGAGGATAGGGCCAAAGGACTTCAAGACCCATGTCGTCGAGAACAGCCAGCAGGCTGCACCGAGCAAGACACAACTCTTTAGGCGCTTTCTGAATTGAGTCCTCTTTCTCTCTCTCTCTGCACCTTGGGGCTGGCTCTTTGTGTTTGTTTCATCTACTGAGGTCTTAATCCTATATGGAATTCACAACAATTCGAGTTTACCTTGCAAGATGAGCCGGATCCGAAGCTTCAGCTGGAGGTGCAGCCTTCAGAATGTTCATTCAGGCTGAGTGTGTGGAGAAGTAAGGGGAGATGCGCCGTTCCCGCCGGACGTGCCAGGTCTTCAGCTCCAATCACTGGCATGCGAACGATAGCCTGGGTCGTCTGGACATTCCAATACGGAGTTTGACGCCCGGCGAGACACACACGGCGCCTTGAAGGCATGAGGATTGCCATGTTGCAAGTTCGACAATGGCTTGCTCCCAGGTTGAGGAAATGCTGGACGAAGGCGACATCGTACGAGAGGAGCGCGCCGTAGCAGTAGCGCACATGTGTACGGCTTGCTGCCCAGCAGAAGAGATCAAGTCAGGATCGCAAGCGTCCCCGTATTCAAGTGGAAGTGCAGCTGCTCTGTGCCGATCAGTCTCTTGGCGTCAGGGGGGTAATTGGGTGCCGGGGGGGGGGGGGTCTGTCGCATCAACGGCACAGCTCTCCATTGTCGGAGACACATGCGTTGCAGGCTGGCAAATCCACAGTCCATGAGGCCTGGCTCATGTCAAGATGCTCTGCCATTGTGGTTCCAAGATATGTACCTACACCTTGAGCTTCCAAGAGCCGACAATTTTCTTGGCAACCCGCAGGCTACAAAAGCAATTTCAGCACAACCTGGCTTTGCAAGAAAGCCGCAAGAAGAAGGAAAACATGGCTCCTCGGGCTCAGGTTCAGACATGCTCAGACTAAGCAGCGAGGGATCAGTTCTATCTTTTCTTGATGACTCGGCTCCATCAATCTCGGATCATGAACCAGGTGCCGCTGCCATCCTTCAAAGGCGAAGTGGCGGGGTTGTAGTCCTTGGAGAAGCACGTGGCACGCCAAAAAAGAGGTAGAGGCAGTTCCTGGGTTACGGAAGAGATGGTCAGCGATGCCTTGGTGCAGGTTTCGGGCCGGAAGCTTTGGCGCGGCCAGATCACCAGTACAAGGTAGCCGAAGTTGGTGAGGCAAGGCACGAGTGAGAGTCTGCTGACCACGTTCGTATATGTTCGCATGAGGTGCCGCCGTTCAGGAGTCCGGAACGCAATGACTCGAACAAACGAGTGTAGCAGAAGATGCAAGCATCTTTGGACTCTGGAGTTGGGGAGGGTTGCAGTGACTGCTGTACTATGAAGGTTAGTTACGGTTAGTTACACAGATCATTCCGGGAACCCGGCTCGCGATACCGCAAATGACTACCTCCACGGTAGACTCTTCATTGTATTGCAAGCGGTACTTCGACACCATGTTCGAAGCACTTCTATGGCATCGCAATTCGGACCCACTTAATTACTCGCGGAAGCTAGTACCTCCAATCAGCAAGGCATGTGCTCGCGAAAGTGTCCGCGGAAACAGAACTCGCGCAAAAGTCAGGCGTTTGATATGTCAAGCCGTGGCTTTGGGATATGCCGTCAAAGCTTGTCTCATCATCATATTAGCCAGCACAATTGCTTGAATGCAGGCACGCCGCCTCAATGAATATGAGTCTCTAGAAGCTCGCCATGCATGGTGAGTGGTGCCATCAGCCGCACTTCCGAGCTATGACTTGACAATGATTGGGTTCAGCAGCCAAGGCATGTCGATTGGGTCAATACGATCCTCGGCAAGAACCCAGAGAGACCCGCATGTTTGACAGCAGCGCGGTCATTTATTTGCTCCCGACATGTGTATGGGAATCTGCATGTCGCTGCTGAGGATTACTCAGGGCCGCCGCCCTACTTTCCACGACAGCAGATGATTGACAAGCGACAATGGAAAGATGACCCTTTCTTCGGCTGGCGCAGGGAGCTGAACCGCACCGAGCACAAGTCCATGGGGAGGGAAGGGGACCAAGGGGAGGAGCTTGAGGGGGGCGAGGCTTGGAAGGGTGACCCTTTCCACGCCTGGCGCAGTCGTGGGCCTCAGGAGGGCAACATCGAGCAGCTCCAGGAGGCCCGCGCGGCGCGCAACTTGATGTCACTCCCCTCCTTCTCGGAGGTACCGGCCCGGCGC
Source organism: Symbiodinium natans (assembly GCA_905221605.1). Taxonomy (NCBI): domain Eukaryota; class Dinophyceae; order Suessiales; family Symbiodiniaceae; genus Symbiodinium; species Symbiodinium natans. The sequence continues at coordinate 305,930 of CAJNDS010002549.1, forward strand.
TTCAATGACCACCGAGAATACAGCGACCACGTTGCCAGGCCACAGCCGCAACTGGCTGCAGGCCGGGCAACAAACGATGCGCCGGAACAACGCTGGAAAGACGACGCCTTCTACGGTTGGCTGCCGGGCCGTGGTCCTCTTGAGGAGGAGCAGCACCGCTTGCGGCGACCTCTCGAGCAAGCTCGTCTTGCCCGACTCCCCTCCTTTGCAGAGGGCTCTCCCGAGCTTGCCGGGGTCACCGGACGAGGTGTTGGCATCCTCACACTTTGGATCAATGCAGCCAGCAACCTGGCCTATAGCCACGGAAGTGGCTTGTACGGGACACCCAGCCCATGCGTCAAGGTCTCTATCCAGGGAGACCACCGCGTGCGAGCCCACGTTCGGCAGGAAAAGTTGACGCCAACCATTGCCAGAAACCGCAATCCTCAATGGAACACTCCGGCAATGACCCTGGAGGTGCATTCCGTTGCCGATGTCCTGCAGCTGGAGGTGCTGGACCTTGCCAATCCTAGAGTGGATGAGCACATCCATCACTACTTCCTGGGCCGCGCTCAGCTTCCCATTCAGCGCGTCATTGCAGCCGTCCACAGATCCAAGAATCCTACTCGGCCGCCCGGGTCTCAGCGCCGTGGCAGCTGCAGAGCGTGTTTCTGCGTGTCCTTGGTTTGACGTGTAGAATCTGTGCTGCCCGGCTAAGGCTACAACTGCGCGAAGGCTTGGAAGGTTCACAAGCACAGGCCCAGATCGACTTCGAGTGCTTGTACGAGGCCTATGACACGGAAGCCTCGCCGGCAAGCCAAACCCTGAGCCCCGCAAGGGACCCAAGGGACCAACGGGACCGGTTCCAGTCGCAGCTTTCGGCCAGTCCCCAGAGCTCGCCTGGGAAGCGGCAGACATCGGACATGGGAAGCCTTGGCATCCTCTCGGTTCGCATCATTGCTGCGTACAACCTAGTTAACGCAGACACTGGCATTCTGGGCGACGTCTCTGATCCGTATGTAACCGTACGACTGGAGAGCCAGAGCGACAAACAACGAAAGCGAACTCACACCATCAACAATGACTTGAACCCCAAGTGGAACTCGTCCCCCTTCCTGTTTCCGATCCAGCATCAGGGCTGCAGCCATGTCAGCTGAGTCGTCACGTAACGTCGCTTGTATCGGATGTGTCCTGCACGTGTGGTACATGACGAGGGTGAATCTTTGCGTCAGGCATCCCGAGGATCAGCTGGTACTGGAGGTCTACGATGAGGACATGATGGGGTCTGACGATTTCCTGGGCCGCATGAAGATCCCACTGTATCGCATCGTCCACGGCCGCGCAAATCAGCCAGTCCGAATCCGAGACCAGCTGCAGGACAGGGCATCCAAACTCTGTCGGCTTTGATGTGAAATATTGCTTAAGCAAGTACATTTGAGATGAAACTGTGGTGAAGCCATTGCTCACACACTTTCGCCAGATGTATCTCTCTCTTTGGCAGCTGCTGAGGACATCGAGACCGGTGAGCTGGAGTTGGAGGTAGGATTCTCTCCTGGATAGCTGGAGGTGAGCCAAATCCTGGCTCCCACGTGCTAACGCGCATTCTTCTCATGCCATAGTTTCCTGTTGGTACAAAGAAGTTACTCTGGAACATAAGAAAATCTCGCCTGAGAAGCTGCTGAACATGGACCAAACCCTAGGAAGCAAAATGGCACATGTCCGCACGGTGACGCGGGCTGCGAGTTAATGACGAGGAGCGAACAAAGTGCGACCAAGTGCACAGGTTGCCGCGCTTCGGGTCTAACATTACTAACATTGAACGACTCGTCGACGTAGCTTGTGACTCCTGCTGGATATTTCGAGGTGCTGGGTGGTTTCCCTGCCCTTGTTCTGGGTGCCGCCAGATTTGCTGCAGCAGCGGCCTGTGCCCCAGAGAAAAAGTCCGAATTCCCGCCAAGCAAGAGACGCAACAAGCTCTACGTCCCAGGGGTCCCCACCTTTACGATCCAGGCGCCCCGATGCGTCAACTTGTCTGCGTGTACATCGCACGCCAAAGGCACTGTCTGGCAGGATCAGCTGCCGTGCCTACAAGGTGACAGTGCACGTCGCCGTCGCCTCAATCGGCCATTCGGCAGTTTGCAGTGGTTGCCAGCGTTCGGGTGGTATTCTTATTGTATCACATGACTTCGATGTAGCCGCAGGTCGCCAGGAAGCTTTCTTATCTAATGAGACTTATGAGTGGATGCTACAAGTACATGGCCAGAAGGCCAGGCGTCCATCTATTTTGTTGTGTGTGCGTGTGTGTGACGAAGGTGGGCAAGTCGCTGTCTCAAGCGTGCAGCTTGCAGTATTTGCCAAATGCATTGAGGATCCAGTATGAAGAATAGGCCGCTTATGCTGTTTGATGCTGCTTTGAGGCCGGTTTCGGGAGGCCTCGACACCAGTTCCTCGGATGCTCTCTATTTGCATGGCATCAACCTGCATTGCAGGTTGGGAAGGAAAAGCGGTCGAAGAATATGCCGTCCACTCAGTACTCAGTTCCTCGGCTTCGCATGGCTTTGCAAAGCCCGGCTTCGAGACACTCTCATGACTCTCATGCCGTCTGCTTCGGAGTTGAGCATTCAGGGGCTCAGAAGCCCACATGAGCCCACGTTGAAGCCCAAATCTGCAGCTCACTGCATCCTGACAGCATCTTCGTTCCACATCCCCCTGTACTTGCACATTGTTTCCGCGGGTGCTGTCGAGACCAGTTGCATCTCCACAGCAAGCCTTGCAACTCTCCAAACCACCAACGCTGCGGCAGACGAAACGCCCTCTCAAGGTCCAGCGCCTTCGTGGCAGAGATCCGGCCATCGAGGCCCGCAGACCACAATGTTCATAATGTTCCACTGTTCCACAAATTCTCAGGATGTAGCGGTTGTTGTGTTGTGATGTCGAGGCTATGGGGAAGTTAGGGACTGGGAGGCTTCAGCCAACCAAGATGCCAAAGATTCTCTTGGTGTAGAGGTTTTGGGGCCTTACAGGGGTTCCACATTCACAAGGGTTCATCGTTTGGCCAAGCAGTCGGGCACAGCGAAGCCGTGGCTGCCACAGCAGCTGTCGCAACTGTTGTCCCTTGTCGTCCGAAGGAAGCTCGGGGCATGTAATCTTGGGTCACCAGTGGCTGCAACCCTCTCCTCTTTGATTGAAGTTGCTTTGGTTGGGGGCGGGGGGGGGGGGGGGGGGGGGGTTGTCTTTCTTAGTTCGGGGGGATGGTTCAGGACTTAAACTTAAACTTAATAAAGCAGGTGTGTTCTCACAGTCCCCGACATGTCACTTTCCGAGAGCAGACATGTCCAGACCGATTTCTTCCCACCTTCCGATGTCAGTCTCAGACGAGATCACATAACAATAGCAATAGTTAGCAATAGTAACTAAACCACATCATTCTGCAGCAACTGCGAGCCAAGATGCAGGTTGAAACCATCTTCCACAAAGCCGACGCTCAGCTTCTGAGGGCCTTGCAAAAGTTGCGCCACCCGATCCTGGCCAGCGCCCGGGAAAGCTGCGAAAGTCTGCGGGGTCTTGAAGGCATCAGATAGATGTCGGATGTGCTACAAGGTCCTGGATGAGAAGGGCGCCCTTCTTGACTCTGAGGACGCTGCAGCACACATGGCAAACGACATGAGCACCGAATGAGTGAGCGGCGCGGAAGTCAGTATGGAGGAGTTTGCTCGACTTCTATTTGCCCGGCTCGAGGCTTGCAGCTCGTAGCCTTGTGCTGCGGGAGCTGCAAACAGTTGATATGCCTGATTTACTTTGCACTCGTGCTTATGAGTCACATGTGCTCATCATGTCGCATCTCAGGCAGGCAGCGCGCGCCTGTCCTTCTGCATCGGGGCTGCTGATGGCTTGCGTGCGGCTCAGCCAGCTTTCTGCGAGCGCCGAGATTGAGGTGGGACAGGTGGGCCAGGTGGGCTATGGTGATACCTGCTGTTGTGGAGGCGAAATTCCGAAATGCTCCTACTGAGGGCTGAGCTGGTGCATGGAGCTCCCTAATTACATAGTTTTCCTGCAAACACTGACAGCTGTGAAGCACAGCTTCCGAGAATGGTATGTCAAGAAGCCGGTCCCAAGGCCGCCAGAACTTCGCCGAGCACCCAAAGCACGTTGCGATGAGGAGGTGGCATCTTGCGTCTCTGCGATTTTTGACATCATCGCCTTCAGGTGACTTCACCTTATAAGGGGACGAGTTGGCGCGCACCCGCACGGTGTTCGCAAAGCGTTCGCGAATCGCATGGATCCTCGAGACAGATGCAGTCAAGTTGTAGTCTGCGAAGAGAAGCAGTGAAGCCTGTCTCGACATTGAGCTGGCTGTTGAGGAACCCGCACGTTGGGGGCACCAGGGTCTGTTGACGTTTGTATGGCCATGGATGGCGAAACCTCTACGACTCTACGACGTGCGCGCGTGCTTAGCTCTCCGAAGCATGTTTGAGACTCCCGCACGGCCTGGCATCCACGACCCTGTTGGTTTCCACAAGACCCGAGAAATGCCCCAGGAGATGTGAGCCGCCTTGAATCATCGTAGGCCCCACCTCGCGAGCTCCTCTCCTTGGGCCGGCTGACGCAGCTTGCCTGCAGTGAAGCTGCACAAGGAGTGCACAAGGTGGCGTTCATGCACATCCTTCTCCTGTTGAGGCTTTTTGGTTTCTCGTCCGGTTTTCCCTCTGCGGTGGGTTGTTTGGCATCATTTGGCATCCCCTTTCTGGAGTATGGTTTGAGCTCAGAGGCTTCTTGGGGTTGAAGGCTTTCAAGGCCGCAGAAACTCCGACTGGAAAGAGGCCCGAGAGGCGCCGAAACACCTTGATTAGCCCACTCCCCAACTCTTCAGGTCAGGATGCTAAATGGCCATCCTGCATGAGCAGATACTTGGTTAGACGCGTGTTTGTCCTGGTTGTTTCGTGTCTTTCCGCACGAAATCCACTGCTCTGCTCTGGTTTTTCTTGGGGTTGGAGGGCGTGGGGGAAGGGGGGGGTTGGTTACGTTTTGTGCCATTCACTCCGAGGCTCTGCTTTTCTTGGGTTCGGGCGGAGAGGGGGGGGGGCGCGGGGGGGGGCGGTGATTACGTCTTGTGCCACGCACTCCTGCCATTCACTCTGACCATCTTCCACAGCAATTATTGTTTGCGTCGGGCGCATGCTTCTTATGACCCAAAAGGTCGCAAAAGTCATCACTACACTCACCCAGCTCGCCAATCACACCTGAATGAAGATTAGGCAGTAACCCGCATGAACGTAGTGAAGCGAAGCGAATCATCAAATGCCCGTACATAATGGTGCAATATGGGGACGTTTGGCCGGTCACTTATTATTAACGGAATCTTGCGTGCCAATTGAGTATCGTTTTTACATGCATGATTCTTGTCTGTAAGATCCTGGCACTAAGAAGTGTGATGATTTTAACATGTACGCAACAGCCCTGTAAGTATGATAAACCATGTGGGTTTTGGTTATGTGCCGGTGGAAGCAGAGTTTTATATCATGAGTTCACGTGCAAAACAAGAAAACGAAGCGCACGAAGAAGAACTCGTAGGACAGAACAGCACCGAGCCTGACCAAGGTTGCCACACAGGCCGGGACATCCTTCAAAAAACCTCAGATCGGCTTTCGCAGTTGGGGTCTGCGTAGCTGGGCCCGTGAGCTCTCCACTCCACGAGCTGCACTTTGGGGCTGTTCTGCTGCAGGTTGGCCCGAGTAGTGCTTACGGAGCAAATCTATCGAGCGCAAGAAATAAGGCGGCGCTTGATGTTAGCCAATCGGCATGTGTTGGTTGATGTTAGGCTCTTCGTGGAAGATTTGCAGGAAGAATCCTGCAGGAAGAACCCCTGAACATGTCATTCAGGCGTGGTTCTCGCTACCATCGTGGTGATCCTGCCTGAAACCCTGGCGGACTTCAGGTGATCCACGCTCAGCTATGGGCTGTGGACTTGCATATTCGGCGGACCAGCGGTTGGTAGAAGAGCATTGCCCAAGACGTTTTGGGAGGGAACGTGGCCGTGGACAAGCCAGCGCAAGCACGCGCCTGCCTCTCAGAATGTCTCAGGTGCCACTGCAGTGGTCTGTTGAGTACCCATTTCTTCCCAGAAGGCGCTTAACAACTTCTAAGAATTCCAAGTGCTTCGTGCTTTTTCTCCTGCGGCATCTTGCGGCTGCTATTTCTCAGCGGTACCCAAATCCTGCTCTCCAAAAGCACGGGTGGGCCATGGCTCGTTTCGCCAGCGAGGCACATGGGATAATGGATCTAAGGGTTTCGGGTTGGGAAAATCCCATGCAGACTTGGCATGGCTTCCGTGTGTACCATGGTTGCAGGCAAAGATGTCCAGGAAGTCATGGGGCCTCACGCTTGCACTGGTTGCGGTTCTCAGCTTGGCGCCTGTCCAAGCGGGGCTGTGACCGTGTCTCCAGCCCTCTGTTGTTGTGCAAGCCTCGGCCACTGAGGGTCCTACATCCTTCATCGGGCCAAAAAACAACCAAGGCTTCGGGGTTGGGATCACATGCGATCACATGGCTTCGCTGCAGTGTCCTGGCCATAGCCTGGGCCAGGCAAGCGCACAACACCAGGAATCGAAGCGATTGGGAAGGACCCTGCGGAGCTTAAGCTGCATTGCCTGAACAATGATGGGTGATTCTCCTTAGTGACCTCACTGACTTTAACTTCAGTGCCCTAAGGGGGCCTACCGTGACGTGCCAACCGGGCAGCCTGTAGAGCCAGCAGAGAAGCCGAAGGCCAGCAGCATTTTTCGCATACATGATAAGGAGACGTAATGAAGGATTCACATGACATATCGTGCCCCATTGAAGCTAAGCCAACCCACCCAACAATCGCCCTGCCACCAGTTCCCAAGCACTCGCTGCCAATGAGGCAGCGCAACGAGAGACTGGCAAGACGCAAAGTTGGGAACTTTGCTAGGCGACTGACTCCAACACCGGTGCTGAGACCCTTATTTGAATTCTCACTTCGGAAATCCGCACCCTGTCCTTCAACTTTAAAGGATTTGGGTGACCGCCTGAAAGATGATCCCTCATCTTCCCCTTCCCTTCACCCAGAACCTCCTTTCATGACCCATCACCTTTCAGCCCCTTCCCTTCCACCCAGACACCATCTCTCATCTTTCAGCCCCCTGCTGATTCAGACAACATTCCGGTCACCCGCCTGAGCCTCTGTTCTGGCAACACTTCCTCCTTTGGTTGAAAGCTCTCCTCCTGCTGTCCTGTTCACTTCACGTCGCATGAGTTGCCCCACTTTGCCATGAAAATCTAGAGAGCGTTTTTACTGAAAATCTAAGTACCCCACATGGGTGGGAAAACATGCCGCAGAAAGACGGCAAGGCGCTAAGTGCATCCAAGTGTCATGTGGCTCCGCATCACAACGAACAAGGACAGATGCCGTCTGCCATGAACAAAACACGCATCTCCGGCGAAGGATTGTCTGACCTAGGGGCCTGGAGCCAACAGGTTCAGAAGAGGGCTTGGCATCGAATGACAGTGCAGCAACGCGCGAGTGCAGTAGCAGGCCGCCTCACATCAGAAATCTGACACGCAGCTGCCACGTCCAGTGCCCTCAGGCCACGTCGCATGTAAGTTGCGCGTGCTGGGCCATGCTGGGCCATGAGATGCAGAAACAATCCCAAGCTGGCAGAAGCAGAAGAGCAGTTGTGTTGTAATTGTTAGTCGTCGTCATCACGAGCCATCACTACAACACACACACACACACACACACACACACACACACACCCCTTGCCTGGCTAGGCAGCAGTCATGGACATTGGTTGGACACTGGCATCCGTCGTGTTCTGGGCTGTCTTCATCCGTGCTATCGTCATCGAGGAGAGGTTTTCTTGCTCTACTTGTACAGTGTTCTGCTGGGGCTCAGCACTTTGCGCCTGCACTGTTCGCATGCAGGACCATTATCTCCCATATCAGGAGATGCGGGCATCACTCATGATGGAAGGCGTAGGTGGGTCGCAAGTCCACGTGTTTCCGACGGTCTTCGCCTGAGCCAATGCCACGCGAGTCATTCATCTTCTGACTCGCAGACATAAATCCCAGCCAAGGACTGATCGCACCGATTGCCTGTGGTGCAGATCGGTGGCTGCCTGTCGCCGTCGCCTGATCCAGCATCATCATGCTAGCGCGTGTTTTTATTAAGAGAGCGTTCAGGAGGATCCCGCTGTTGAGATTTTTTGAAGTTCGCAAGCAGCGGGATAGCAGGGTTTGTGTACAAATCTACTTTCCGGCCAGCAACGTCGGCTGGCCAGCGCATGAATGCCGGCAGGGCACTTGGGCTTTCCCATGTGAGACAATGCAGAGTAAATACTAGTTAACACATAGAAGCCAAGCCAGCCACGCACTGCATTTTTGCAGCTATAGATCTTGTATGCAGCGCCGAGCGCCGAGCAGCGCTCGAAAGCTGGCCATCGTTAGCCAGCACGAATTCAGTGCAGCCACCGTTCCATATGTCGTCGCAAGAGAGCTTGTGAGAGCTCAGTGGCGAGAGGCTGTCGGAGCAATGTTGCGGCTGTCCGCACAGTGCCCCGGAAAATCCCAAGCAGTACTGCAGAGAGCTGTCCACCATCTCGTTTGCCGTGCGTTTCGCTCGATTCGCGTTGGAACGCCTGGCCAAGCCGAGGATGGCGGAGACTTCGTCGGCGCCGCAGGGCTCGAAGATCCTTGACAGCAAGAGCCTCAGGTAACGAGGTCCAAATGGATCCAATGGTTCTGTTGGGTTTCGCCAGGACCAGGCCCCAATGTCTAAAGCGCAGGGCCGAGTCTGTACAGAGTGTACAGATGTCGTTTTGTGCATGTCCGACCTTCGGCCGCACTTGCGACAGTCCTGTGGCAAAATCTGTTGGCCGCGTCTCGCATGACAGAGTGGTGGCGCCATGCCCAATCGCACATGCGCGTCGCAGACTACAGGCTGACGGAACCAAGCAGTCTCGGTTCAATGTAGATGCAAAGCTCGAGGGTCGAGGCGGTCCCGTCACTTCGCCCTCGCCCCTGTCGCAGTGACATGTCTGGGCCTTGGTCGCCATTTGTGCAGTCGTTCAGGCAGTGTCCGCAGCAGCCAGCTGGCTGCAAAGGGGTTTTCGGATAAGCTCCATACATGACAGTGACATGTGAGTCTGCCCAGGTGAGCGAAGATGATTGCCAAAGCTGCATTGATCTGGTTCCTGTCTGCGACAGAAGGCCTGCTTATCACGTTCATCATGTGCGACTTGAGAGCTGCAGTCCTGCTAGGTTACGCAGTTGGCACCAAGTTCCTCCAGAAGAAGCGAGGCCGGGCTGCTAGAAATAACTTGAAACCGCCACAATCAGACTGCTTTTCACCCACCTTGCAGGTCTTCCTGTCGAGCCCTTTGGCCACAGGCACGGGGCTCGTGCATCATGAAAAGCACGGAGTCGTATGCGGAGGCAGTTCACAGACCGGCCAGCTGGCAGACCACAGCGTCGCACGAGATCATTCACAGGTTGTGCAACACAAGAACCCCAAAATTTGCCCTAGAACTTGTTTCCGCCCCGCCGGTCTGCCCACCCGCAGGTCTGTCCTTCAACCTCCTTGCCCGTGTGTTGCCATGCAGTGCAAAAAAACCCTTCAGGCACCAAAAGCCTTAAGCCCTAAGCCTCCCTCCTCCCCAAGGTCGGAGCAAACTACCAAGCCACTCTTCCAAGTGCTCGACCTCAAGATCCTCGGCAAAAGGTCTTGGGAAGTGTTTTCGGCTTGGGGCTGGGAGGGCGGCGGGCAGCTCCATACCATGCAACTCTTAGAGTCCCATAGTGTCCCGCTTTCCCTGGACTCGGCTCATACCTGAGCTTGAGATCTCCAAGGTGGTGGGGGGTGTTGTTTAGGGTTTAGGGTTTGCTTTCAGGTGTTGCCGGCAGCCTCCTCAGTCGCTTAAAACGGGTTTAGGGCTTAGGGTTCAGACCTCCCCGCAAGGAAGCCGACTGTGGTCGAAGGTGGCTTGGCTGAACGAGCCTGCGACGCGCGGTTTGGTATTTTTTCCAGGCCAAGTCGCCCTCAACAGTCATCCTTGCCATTCCTTGCTAGCCCTTGCTATTCCCGTCAACATGCAGATAATGTGTGCATTGGCTAGGCAAGCGATGGAGGCAACAAATTTAAAAGATGAAACGAGGAACATGAGAGACCTGGTGCCACACCGCCGAACCACCCACACTTGCCGAGGCCAGTGCCTGTGCCCTACAGGCCGGGCCACGGACTTTCCTGGAATGCAACAGGGTGCAGCCCCCCTTTGCACTTTGGCCAGGTCAGTTCTGGAACATTAAAGAGGGCTTGTGTTTCAAAAAGTACGGCCCAGTCCTCGTCATTGGTGCTGAACTACCGCCATGTCAATACTACCTTGACATTGATGCATTTTCAGGTGCCGGCATCGGGTGCGAAGCATTCCCCCCGGAGTATCAAAAGCACATCTGCCAGGACGACTCTTGCACATCTGCTCGAACTAGCCTTCATGGACTGCTTATGTGTGTTAACTACGGTTCCAAATGGTAGGAAAACACTGGCAGGATTCACAATGGGTTCACAGTGGAAAATTCCCATTTGAAGAGGGGAGCATGAGCCCGCCAGGATGGTTTGCAGTGCAGGGCAGAGAATGGCTCCAATGCCTCCTGTGTGGCCTGCGCGCACGCGACGGCCTTATCTTACAGTGTCTTACGGAGTCTTACCGTCTGTTCTGGAGCCAATCAGAAGTGGCAACAGGAAAGGAAGAGAGAGAAGCGCAGTGGCTTGACACGAATCTAGAATCTAGAACCAACCGAGGAATGCAGCAGCAGTCCGCTTCCTTGTCTCAAGGACACAGCGGGGGAAATGGCAAGGGCTGCTCCGGAACACAACTGCTTTGAGACGACTTAAAAAGCCGACGTGCGACGAAGGAGGCCAAATTGCAGGGGAAAGCGTGTGCCAGCATCCAGGCTTGGACATCTTATCTGGCAGAAAACGGACTACCAACCAGTATACAGTATACCACATGCAGAGCGCTCAGGCGAGTCTTCCGCTAAACGCGGGAGTCTTGGCCAGATACTGCTCTCCAGCACTTTTGCGCACTTTATGTGCTTGGCACGCACTCTTTCTGAACTCCCTGCTCGGAGGCATCTCGGACAGGAAGCTTTCTGAAGGCCTGGCATGCTGTGGCCCTTGCAGCGTTCTGAGATGTTCTGCGCCTCCTCCGATCAATGTACCCATGTATGGATGGCCGTTCTGACAAGTCAAGCTATGTGTGGCAGTGCCATCCGACAGCACACTGACAGACCCCTCCGCTAAGTTGGCAGACTAGCTCCAGCTTTCGCAAGCATGAACCATTAGCAGATGCAGTAGGGCTTCCGGCGCCATGGAGCCCGACCAATCCGCTCCTTCGGGGGCTCTGGCAAAAAGCGACCCTTCTGAGTTGTAAAGTTTGGAAGGATGACTGCTTGGCACGGTAGACGTGCCCGTGCTTTGTGCCGGCCCAAGGCAAGATCGAAAAGCCAAAGAAGGCAGACTTTCGACAGCGTGCTCATTGCAACCCCCTATGCGATGCTCGGTTTTCAGAGAAAGACTTTGTTAACGTTTGAATGAACTTTGGACAAGATCAACTTGCCACCTTGGCTCAAACATCCCACAGCTCCTGTGCCCCATGCTGCCTAGATTCCGTGTTCGAATGTCTTCGAACATAATCCAACGAAGGATTGGGGAGATAACTATCCAGTGCCGCACTTAGAGGAATGCCGTGAGAAGCAGGGCCATCTGAACTTCATGGAAAAGTGTTGCCGGGTGAGGATACTTGAGGGCGAGTCGACTGAGTGGACAAGCAGCATCATGTAAAGGTTTGTTATCTCACCAAAGGCGGCACGGGGTGTGCCGCTGGGTTCAGCTTGCAGTCCAAGCCTGTCCGTGAAGCATCGAGATGCTATAGGACTAAGTGCTGCAACCATCGCTTTTCTTTTTGAGGTGCTCGCCCCCTGCCATATTGCACGGTCCGATTCTGGCGCTAAGGCGTCTCCGGATCATGTGGATTGGTCGGCACACTTCCCGTTCTTCTTCGAGTGTCCGCAAGATAGGCTGCAGCTCAACACTGCAGAGAACCCTATCGAGTGCTTCGGCTTTGACCCCATGCCTTACAGTCAGCTTGCAGTTGTGGCGAAAGTAAATTAAATTCCTTTGTCGATCCGTTGGTCCATCGTGGTCCGGCATGTCTGGCGGACTCTTCACCTATCTTGCATGTAGAGTTGTTGCAAGTCTTTTGCTGCTTCACCCAATTCGTCTTCAAAGCACTTACTTTCTTTGTCCTGATATAGGCAAGGTCGTTTCACGGGTCCGTGCTCACGAGGGACGGTACTCACAGGACAGCCTGGGACATGGCGTCCCGCACTGTGACTTTCGCAAGCTCGATCGCACGTTTGTTTGTGTGCGTGTGTTTGCAAGTGTAAGTGTAGGCATGTATCTTAAACAAAACTGCCTCTATGTGACACGAAAGTGGCTCACAAAGAGCTGCCGTCTAAAAGAGGCAAGTGGCCCAAATGCTGTCAATGCTCTAGAAACGTTAGCTCGCTTTACAGGAAGCTGTCAGCTTTGCTTGCCTTAGTTCCTTCTACGAGGGGTCTTTGTGGTGCAGCATTTTGCATGGGTGGCTGTGAAACGCTTCCTGCATAGCTTGCGTCTGGTTCAGCTGCTCAGCTCGCTTGTTCCTGACGGAAAGGTATCCGGGAGTCGTACCAGATGAACGGAATGGCAAGGCGATCCCGTCTAGCAAGATTTCGGAGGCTTCGAACTCGGCTGTGTGCTTGAGGCTGGCCCTCACCAAGTCCGCTTCTTGGATGTTGGCTGCGGCTTCGGCGGCCTTCTCATGGCACTCAGCCCCAAATTTCCAGACAAGCAGCCTGGCGACATCTAGCAACAACTCGAGCAACAACCGCATGTGCGGCTGACAGCTTTCTCAATGTGTTTTGCATCAGATGGCCCTCTTTTTTTGGAGTCTCAGGCTCATGCTTGGAATGGAGATCCGTGAACAGGTCACCAACTATGTGGGGAAGCGTATCCAAGCAATGCGCCAGGGAGCCGAAGGAGAGCCCTCACACCACAACGTCTCAGCATCTTTCATCAACAAACTTGAGTTGCAGAAAACTGCAGAAGACTACACCGAGAGCCGTTTCGCTGCAACAAAAGCACTCCTTTTGGGAAGCCCAAGTCGAGGTAATACGCACCAACGCGATGAAATTCCTGCCGAATTACTTCCGGCACCTCGGTACAACATAAGCAGCTCGCCTTTCTCACCTGAACATGTGATGCGTCAAGGAAGGGCCAGCTGGAGAAGATGTTCTTCTGCTTCCCGGATCCACACTTCAAGCGCGCCTTGCTCGCAGCATGTTTCCTCCTCCCACGGTGCAATAGCCAATTGCATGTCAAGTGCATCCCAAGCAAGTGCACAGGAAAAAATGCTCGCCGGCGTATCATCAGTTACGGACTCCTGTCCGTGTATGCGTACGTGATGGCCCCTGGCGGCCTGCGCGCCTCTTATTGAAGGGATTCTGCTGCTCCCTGGGATGCTCACCAGAGACCCTGAGCCCTGAGCGAGGTTGTACCACGCCACCGACGTCAAAGATCTCCATGAATGGATGGATACAGCCTGTGAGGAGCATCCGTTGTTCAGACGCGCCAGCCGCTCAGGGCTTGGGACCCCACTTGAGTGGCTGACCCCTTTGTTCGCACATGCCGCGCCTGCTGTTCCAGCATGTTCAAGTAGAATCCCGACCTTTGTCCAAAATTAGCATCTTCTTGGCGAGGTACCTCCAGAAGAGCTGGAGGGCGACGCCTGCCTCGAGGCTGTGACCGCCGAGACGGAGGAAGCCAAGCGGGCCCTCACCTGAGTGGCCTCAGGGATGCCCAGAAAAGGCCAGCCAAGCGCTAAGCCGGGGGCATGAGCAAGCATGGGATGAGGTCAAAAACCTCGGCCGATTCGGTCATGACGTGTACTTCAGACGCTTAGTCAGCAAGTTTTTGTTTGTTGTGCTGGCCTTCGGCCATGCGGCTTGCACCGAGCTGGAATATAAGGCGTCTTCCGACGGGTCGGGCCGCTGAGTGACGGCGGATAGATTGTGGATGGGAGACAAAAACGTGCTTTTCACACGTCGCCATCTACTTCCTCGCACTGCTGACACATTGGGCGTTGAGCAGCTGCCGCATGATTGATCTGATTGCGCCAAGCTGTCTCCATGCCGGTTGCCCGCAGGCCTCCAACGAAGAGGCTCGAGCTACGGCCATGCGAGGTTTGCGAAACATCCCAATCTTTGCTTCATATCCTCCGAGCCATGGCCAAGCTTGCAAACTCAGCCCACGCTCTGAGATTTCTGGGTGCAGTGCTGCCTGTGACCTGTGCCCTTCGCGGCTCAGTACACCAGAATTCTGGAAGCTCACCGGAAGGTGGGTCTCTTTGCACCCACTTGGCTTAGTTGCGCAGAGACGTCAACAGCCCCAGAACCCTTAAACGATGCCCGGAACAGATTTGCAGGATTGATTGCTGGAACCTGCTTTAAGACCTGTGAGTCACGGATGTGGGTGGGGCTTGGTGGAATGCTAGAGAAAAGTGAAATTAGGCAGACTTAGCACTCAGAGTGACCCTTGGCTTATATGGGCTCTATAATATTGGTACTATGCAAACGATCAGTGTCTGAGCAAGAGTAGCAAACATCAGCCGCAGCCACGGACCTGCAGGTGATGTGCAGGGTTTGTCTCACAAGCGCCTGGTGACCGTCATTTATCCGGCAATGGCTGTCGCTGCCCTTTTGTTCCTCGCTTTGATTACTACTGCCTTGCGAAGCTCTGAAGAGCAGACGGGGGCTCGGAAGACAGGGCGAACGTCGTTGAAGGAAACCCGGCGAATCATGAGTTGCTACAGTATGGACCCGTCGCTGCGCTTCTGAATTGCACTGAACGCCTGACATCTGACAGGACAACAAGCTGATGCAACGGGCGGGCGCATCTGATGCCGTTCAGGAGCTCCATCCGGAAACCACTTTCATTGATGATTTCCAGGTTGCCCGCGCCTCATCCAAGGTTCGCCATCAAGAAATTAGGGTTGAGGAAGAGCGCATACCTGGCATACCTGGGCTCGAATCTTCTGAGGCCTTCACCTGGAAGCGGATGGGCGCCTTCACCTTCGCAATCTTCCTGGGATTGGCGGTGGCACTCTTTGCGGACACCCATCTCTTCGCCATCAAGAGGAGCCTGGTCTTCTGAGAATCACTCTCTCTCTCTCTCTCTCTTTCTCTCTCTCTTTCTCTCTCTACTTCCCGGTGCAAGGCAGGTACCATCAGATACCATTAGGAGGGACACTTTGCACAGCTGATCCGAGTGTGAGAGTCGAAGAGTTTAACTCCCCGAGCCTTGCCTACCGCCTGAAACTGAGAGACCTCCACCCGACGTATCAACCAAGGAACGTCTCAGGCCTTGCATCAGCGGAGGCTTGCCGAACCGTGTGCCGGGCAAGCCCACAAGGGAGACTTTGCAGAGCTTATAAGCTTTGTAAGTTGTTTGGGTTGTTCATGTACCAGCTGCGAGGTTCGGCTGAAGTCTGGTCTAAAGCTTAGTCTTGCGGACTCGGGGGTTCGGGTCCGGCCCTTGCGGTGATGGGTTCGCCGCTACTGACACAAGGGTAAGATTTGATGTGACGCGGAGGGGCCTTTAGCAGCCTCTATAGCAGCCTCTGGCAGCGTGGGCTTGGACATGCCGAGCTTCCGAGGCTGTGTGATGACGCCCACCTCAGCTTTCAGAAGAAGTTTTGCACCACCACGGGGGAGAGATGCTCCAACTCCGCAAATGGGTCACAACCAATGAGCCGAGCGGGGGCACAGCACATGACCTGATAAGTCAAGGCTCCAGCACCTCACAGACTGGGAGCGCGACAGAGTTCGCTCTGCCCCTGGATCTTGTGAAAACGTTCACATCATGTGCGTCCTGTGGGATTGGTGTGGAGCGTACTGTCTGTAAGGCCAGTTGCTCTTTCAGTGAAATTCCAGAGGCAGGCACCATTTGTTGCGCATGTTGCTGACAAAGCCCATCAAAGACATTCCAGTATCCAAGTGGTCAGGCATGGAAGGTGGACTTTGTGCTGATTTCGGCTGTGATGGGCATATATCTTATCGTGGAGGGCGTCTCCGCCGAGCTCATTCTATTTGGACTCAGCTGCATCTATGGCTTTCTCGGAATCATCACAGGGGAGGAGGACGGTTCCTAGACACATGGGCCAAGTTTGCGTGCCCAACCCTAAACCCTGAACCCTAAACCCTAAACCCTGGGTGATCCCAGAGAGGGTTTGCTAGGCGGGGCAAAAAAAACCTACACCCGCGAGCTTGCAGGCATGGGCTGGCATTGCAAGCGGCAGCGTCATTGGGCTAGCCCTCCTTTTTCCCATCGCCTCCGCGATTGAGGAGACAGGCCGGATGAGATGACGGAATAACTTCGAGAGACCTTGGTGCTCAAGCCCCTTGCATCGTCCCAGGTGTCCTGGACACAGCTATCGGCATGATGCTGGGAAGCCCACAGTCCTTTTACGTGGTCTTTCCCTCAGCGGCTTGCGCAGTCTGATGCCTGGGCTTTCCACCACACGCAACCTCATACCATGAATGGCTACGTCCTCTTCTCCCCATTTTGAGAAGTGCACGCAAGGCATTCTTCCGCATGTTGGTCCCTGTTGCCTTCTTGTCTGCCACGACCCCAGTTTCAGTGCTCACCCTGGGCTTGGTCAGACAGCCGTGAAACTTGTACCCTAAACCCGAAACCCTAAACCTAAACCCTAAACCCGAGGCCTTCTTGAGCAACACAGCCATCGTCACGATGATGATTCCCTTGATCGTATCGTGGTCTCGGACCCTGGGGGTCCATCCTGGCAAGCTGCTGATGCCGCTGTCCTTTGCGGTGCCACGCCGCATCTAACAGCTCAGGCTTTTCTCCGTGACAAATTAGTGGCCAACTGTTCCCTTCTACCGCCATACAGACCTTAGTCATGGACACACTTCCAAACATATTGTTGTTTGCTTTTTTGTTTTTTTGTTTTGGGGGGAGGGGGGGACAAATTGCGTGACAAATTGAGAGCCTTTTGCCTTTGTTGCTGCCCGTGTTTTGCTGCGTTCGGTGTCCTTGCTAGTTCTACTGCTACCGCACTGCTATCAAGGCGAAGGATGCTCCTTTCTAGCATGCTTGCCGCTGAAAGTGAACGCGCCCCCTATAGAACTCAGAGATTGCCTTGGGGAAACGTCTCTCAGGCCCAGCTCGGTGGATCCTGCACCCTTATCGGATCTTCGCACTGTCTTGTGGCCCGTGACAGCGTGGACAAGTCTCTGCCCTTTGATGCCATCTAGCGTTCAGGCTTGCGTGGAGTTTGGGTGGAGGGTTCGTCAAAGACGGCTGGCCAACAAGAGACAAGACGCGCCTTGCTAATCCCTGGTTAGTCTGGCACATGTGCGCACCTCTAGGGAAAGCTACTGGAAAGACAAGACTGGATACATAGTATGAATTGTTGGTAGTTCCAGCTGTGTAAGACCCGGAGCACATGGCTGTTGAGTTTGTACTGGCTAAGTGGCCCGAAGCATTGTCCAAGGTACACACTGACTTTTTTTGACTTGTCCTACGCCGGCACCATCCTGTCTCTCGCCACTTTTGGAGTCATGGCTTTATGCCTGCCCTTCCTGTCATCTTCGGCATCCCCTGTGCCCAGCGTATCCGCCGATGATGCTGATGCTGTGCAAGTGGAGAAGGAGAACCTGTACACCATCAGCTTTTTCATACGCCCGGGCGGGGGTTATGTGGGCATGGATCCAGAGTTGGCCAGTCTGCAACTGAAGCGGCTGCCTGGTGTGAAGGATATTCAAGCCTCCGGGGAATTCAGTGGTCAACTTGAGGAAAATGCCTGCCTCAGCTGCATCGTCGAAGACGAGGGAGTCGTCTCCCTCCGGCAGATGCGGGGCCTTCGAATGACAAATGAGGTTGCTCGGTGCCAGTAGTTCAATGAAGTGATTGCGGCTCCGGCGGATGAGATCATAAAACTCATCAACCTTCGATTGACCAACCACCAAGCCGTCCACAGCAGAGAAGCGCAGTCACGCCTGACTCAATCGCTGCCCTCGCCCCCATTGAACCCTGAAGAGTCGTGAAAGTCAAATAAACAAATCCGGAAAGGCCCAGCTTCGAGCTCTTGGCATGGAGCGGGAGAAGCGCCATCTCTACGACACTCATTTGGTATCATTTGGTTGTCTTTCCTGTCGGTGCAGTTAAGTTCAGGCTGGGTTCTCACTGGTGAGCCCACGTCGTCGACTTTGGATGTTTTTTCGATCTCGGGAAGTTCTTCGGCACTTGTTGCCGATGCTTTTTCTCGAGAGCTGAGGAAGCCATCCTCTCTAGCAATAGCCGCATTGCAGGTGCCCCTTTCGAGTTTGATGAAGCTTGGCTTGCAGCAGAATCTACATAGACAGGTCCTGGCATTCTGACTTCACACACTGCATGTTGCCCCTCCCACAGAGGCCATGAGGCATGCAATGGGTTGTTGCCCCATTGCCATCAAGGGCAAGGACGGGTTGCGCTGGAGTTGCTAATGTCGTGGGCCATGGAGCAGAGGGCCTTCTTGTTTCAGGAGGGCATGCCACAAGCTGGCGACATTCTGCTTCTGGAAGCAGACGAGAGATATGTTGGGGGCACACTTTGGGAAGAGGCACGGCGTATTCTGCTCTGTCGTCCAGGGTCGCACTTCTTAGAGCTTGCGACAGGAATTTTCTATCACCAAGATGGTGCCAAACTCCAGTCCCCGGCGAATTGGCGGGGTCCATGATCGAGTTCGTCGCCTGGCAACCTCCCGGCCTTTTGCATATCTTGGATATTCATCGCTACTACACCCTTGTAAGAAGTTCTGTCTTCTTCTCACGCCTTCATCCATATGGTTTACGATGTTTGTTCCCCGAACAGTTCTACTGTTGGGTTCTAAATTCATGTAAGGAATTGCCAGCATTCTGGCATTCTGGGTATTGCCGGGTTCCTGGGCGTCTTGTCTCCCTTTGTCTCCCTTCATGTGGGTGGCCTCTGGGTTCCTGGGTTCCTTGCCTCCCTTGTGTCTCCCTTTGTCTCGCTTCATGTAGCGCTGCCGGGTTCCTGAGCTGCTTGTCTTTCTTCATGTGGGGGACCGTTGCGGCGCGCTTCTGGGCCCTTCATGTGGCAGGCCTTTTGCAAGGTTCCTTAGCTTTGTCTCTCTTTGTGTCGCGTTGTCTCCCTTCACGCGGGTGGCCTTTGCCGCTTTCCTGGACTTCTTCTCTCCCTTTGGCTCCCTTCACGTGGGTGGAGCCACAAATTCTACCTTCTCCGGAATCAGTCTTGATTCGGAAAAGTTGTGCACACCAAAAAACTATGACTTCTTTTTCTCAGATCAGCAGTTATTGCTATTCTTCGTGTTTTGGTCAGTGGCTGCTATTCCATGAATTCCATGTGCAGGCCACGTCCAGGGGCCCTCGAACCCTTATCCCGACACACCGAAACATTCCCACACATCCCTTCTGCAAATTTCATCAAAGCTGAGGCTGCATCTTGGTGTGTTCGGGCATGGCAGTTCTCATCGTTTCGGTGACATTTGAGCTGGTGAGCCTTTCCATCGGAGCAGGGATGTTCGCACCTTGGGCTGAGTGACTGGTTAAGAAGTTTGGCTCAGAGGGGAAAACTCGGGTACAGAGACACTTTGTACCCTTAAAAGCATCCTGCAGACCTCTTAGAGACCATGAGTCCCGCTGCGCAGAAGCCACGTATCTTGATAGGTCCTCTTCCTGGTTCTGAGCAATGCCTACACCATGGACAGTGCCACCCTGCTGCAGTGTGAAGTGTGGGCGCGGAATTCGGTTTCACCCAGGGGCCAAAAGGCTGTCAGGGTTTCGGGCAACCAGCTCCCTTTGTTGCACCTGCCATGCAAAACGGCTCTCCGCAGCTTTAGTTTTGTTTGGCCTTAGGTGTACAAGACCATCAAAGTCCCGGTGCTACTGACTATTGCTGGTGCTGGCGGGCTGTCACTCGCTCTGCAGGCGACAGGCATCGCAAAGCCTCCAGCTGAATTAGAATTTTGCTTTTGGGGAGACATAGGGCCTGTCGCTGCGGAACACTGGGGCGATGTTGTGCATTGAGCTGCGTAGTCTTCTGCTGTACGGATGGTCGCGCCTGAATGAGCATGAGAGTTTCCTCAGTCAGTCAGTCAGGTTCGCAGCAACCAAGATGACACAGATTGCGATACCATTGGGAACGTTGGGAGTTCGGACGGCCGTTTACTTGCTGGCAACCTTCCTCTCGCTGTTTATGAACAACAGTGCAACTGTTGCACCTTGTTCTAACAGTAACGTGCCATGTGCTGGCAGTCGTGTGTTTCTGCAAAAGCAGGTAGAATGGAAGCCTGCAGGTGTACACAGTGATGGGGAGGTGGCAGAGCGCTTAGGCTTAAACTGATAGTTAGATACCAAGGCCATTATTGGCCCCATGCTGGCAACGATTGCTGACAGCACTTGCGCAGTGGGCGACACACAGTGCCAGGAGAACAGCGTCAAGGTTTCAAACAGTTGGGCACGCGTTTGTTTATGCTCATCTCCTGCAAAGAACATGCTCGGCAGCTGGAGGCCCTCACGCACGTCATGGTCTTCGCAGCAGGCACTTGTTTGATGTCTCCCCTGGGCTACCAGACCAATCTCATGGCCTCATGGCAGCTCACTTCTTGTGGTTGTGTGGCAATGGAATGCATTGCAGCAGTTAGAGTTTTGCTGACATGACCGGTAGACCGGAAGTCAGTGGCTGCAGATGGCTGAAGTCCATGGTAGTCCGTGGTCCCCACACCCCACACAGTTGTCATACCGGCTGCGAAGCCTGTACTGTAGTGAGACAAGATGGAGTTGTTGCCATGATCATGAAAACTTGTTTGGCCTTACTTCGCTCATTACAAGTACGGTTGGCATAAATGCGATTCTTCTTTTGTGTCGCGTAGCTGCATCATGAAGCCCATCAATACGTCTCGGCAAATAGGTTGGTTTGCGAAGCAACGAACTGCGAGACCGTAGGGCCGAAGAAGCATCGGATGCTCAGGTCATGCAGGACGGCGGGTATACGTTCGGCGATTTTACCAAATATGGCAGCCTCATCCAGGCCGGCGGCCAGGCTCCTGTCATGCTTCATGCGACTTTGTGAGCGATGCTAGCTTTCTTGCCAGGCCTTTCACATGGTAGCCTGCGTCGGAGTGGTCTTTCTCTTCGTGGACATTCTCAATCTCTAGAGAGGTCTGCGGAAGCCCTGCGCACTGCACGTTGTCACGAGCAGAATCAGAGAGGTGCGCGCAGCTGTCAAGATGGCAGCTGAACGCGCGAAAGCCCGAGAGCAGCAGTTTGCACGTTTGGAACGCACAGGCGTTGCTCCATAAAGCCATTTGGCTTTGAATTCGGCTAGAACCCCTGAAGGGTGGCCGTATCTTAGTGCAGAGCAGATGTAGCATCGGGCCGGGAAACGAAAAGTGCCGTCATGCATGGAGGGCAAAGCTCAGGACGATTGCGTGCACAATGCTGCGGGCGTTGTTAGGCTGAGCCTCTGTCAGGCAAGCCTCCGAAGAGTGCCAGATGAGGACAATTCTACCAATCGCCGCTCAGTCAAAAACTTTTGCGACTACATCACAACTGAAATTTTGGGCAGTTGACCTAGGATCAGAACAAGCTTCTACCACCGTACGAGGTGCGCCCCGAAACCTAATTCGGCGTAGGCTTTCTGCCCAGGAACGGCCACTTTTGCATCAGCTACCAGCCAGATCTGCCTGCCGAGCTCTTCCGTGAAGCCGAAGGCGCATGCCACCTCAAATCAAAGTACGCCTGAGGGTTACCTGAGTTACTTTGAAACTCTTTCAGAAGGGACCCCTCAGTCTCTGAACTTTGCGGGTCATTGCCATTCCAACGGCCAGGATGGCCGGTGGGACTACCGGTCCGCTGCTAAGGCAGGGGGGCCGCATGTAAACATGTAGCCAGATCCTGGCGGATCTTGCAGAACTGCGACTTTCCATTGCGCCAAAGCACAGGTTGCAACCTTGTACCTGCTCTCACACCAAGCAATACTCAGCCTATGTCCATGCATCCTCGCAAAAGCTCGCATGCTTTCTTGAGAACAAGCCCTGCATGTCGTGTTCGATGCCCGGCTGCTTTGTTGTCGGATTCATGTGGTTATGCTATGTTATGCTGGGTTTACAATGCTGATGGTGGTATTTTTGCAAGGCTGCAAACGGCCTCCTGCACAAAGCCATCGAGCAGGCGGCAGATGAGGCAGCGCGGCACGCAGTGAGCATCGTGACCCAATTTGCAGCCTGTGCTCCATAATACCCCTGCGCGATCCACTGCACGAATGCACGCGTACAGCCATGCGCAAGTTCTGTGCATCTCGATGCCATCGGTCCATGAGTATCCTCACAGTTCACCATCCGTAGGATGCAGCATGATGCAGCAGGGATGTTTCATGGAGGATTTCATGGTGTTTCCAGATGCAGGCTGTGGATCAAGCCCGTCTCCGAGCGGAGGCAGGGCAGTCTGCAGAAGTTGTGGAAGCATCGAAGGCAGGGCTAAAGGGCAAAGGGGCTTGGGCTGCTGTGCTCTGCATGCACCCTGCAATGCAGAAGCCTACACATGCGCTGTGTTACATTTATCATGCCACAGGTGCTGAAAGCAGAGCCAGACAAGAACAAGAATGCATGATTGATTAGTGATCGCATGTGGTCGTCCATGCGGGTCACTGAGATCAGACGAAAATGCGGAGCAAAGGCGTTTGACGCTGTGAGGTCTGGCCATTCTTCCTGTTGCCGGTAATGCTCTCATGGCAAGTCCGTGATCGGTTTGAAGTCATCAGTACCCACAAAAAAATCATAGGTGCACACGCCCAGGTGCATGTACACGCGTGCTGGTTCGATATCTCCTCACATTGTTTGGCTCAAGTGCAAAGAGGCCCCTAGCAGCTGTGAAACATCCACATGGACCTTCTGAAGGGATGGATGCCAAAGTCAAGTACGCCAGTCGTGCTGCACATATACGAGCCTTTGCTGAATCAAAAGGGCGGTCTCTACTTCTCTGTTGGTTGGCCAGAAATCCTCTTACCCTAATGATTCCCTAATGCTTCTGTACCAATTGCTGCCAATTGCCCATGCACCCACGAAGGATCTGGGCAAGCAGCTCTATGGCGTCAACGTGGTTTGCAAAGCTATCGGTACTGGGGCCTTCCACGCAGGAGTCCGACTTAGTATCCGACAAGTACTCTATAGACGTAGAGCCAACATGACAAAGAGAGGCCTAGGCCCTAGGCAGTTGAAGAGTGTCGAAGTCCGAAGGCTTGGCGTTCAGCATGTACCATGCGTGCGTGGAAGGCAAGCCCAAAGCAGCCAGTTCAGACGCAAGGATTTTTTAAGGTGTCGGTTCTTAGCCGTTCCTCACCTCCTCGCAGATGAAGGTTTGTGTGTGTGTGATGAGGTACGACGAAGCTGTCTAGTAACTCTAGTATTGGTATGGAGGAGTTCGTGCTGTGGCTCAGCGAGTCCAATACATAAGGCATAGTTTTGCCAGCTCCGCCTGGTGTTCAGGAGTGGAGGTGTATGACAGAGAGTGGAGCTACGGCGGCGGCGTGAACGGCCCGAGCGGTTCTGGTGTTTTTTGCTGCAGGCCACGAGGCAATGCGCTTGCCTGCTACACGGAGATTGCGTGGCATCCAGGATATGGCTTTGAGTAGGAGAGCTTCAAGGTGTCGATTCTGTGCAGGCTGCGATGCCCACTCCTACCGTGAAGCCGTTCCTATGGGCACCACCGCAATGTCCAAGAGCGCCGTAGAAGCGCATTTGGCTTAGATCTGCGCGTGCTCCCGACGTGTGGTAGCTGCATGCAGATGCAATCCATCCAAAGCTTGTGCACTTAGGCTCATAAAGGATCTTGCCAAGAAGTGGAAGGGTGCCGAGTATGATTTGCTGCGGCACAACTGCTGCCACTTCTCCGCAGCTCGGATGCAATGATTGCGATCATTCGGGGCTGCATGTACCTGTGACCAGTGGCCACATCCGGGTAGCACCAGGCGTAGGTTCCTGAACCCCCGTGTATCTGAGGACGCACTCTGCATCGCCCTCGGGGTGGGGCACGTCCCTGGCTGGGTCACAAGCTTGGCTGGAGTGGGTGCCATGTTGAGGACAGGCATCGGAACACAGAGTGGTGACATTTCGCCCGCCAGATTGCCGAAGTTTGCAGTCAATGGTAATGTCGTGCCGTGATCCTTGTGTGCAAAGGTCTTTTGTTGTGCTATGTTCATGTTCTATCCCAGGAGCGGCACTCGCCTAGCCGCCGTGGGTGCTGCTGCTGCCTGCACCTGATCTTCTCTTGCTTGGCCAGGCCGAAGTATATACAAAGACACCCGGAAGTACTGTGTTTGCATGATGCCTTAAGGTACCGCAGCTTGCGGTGCAAGGCTTCACAGCAGTGGCTGAACTACTGGCAGGCCCGGACCCTGAGGCCGCGCGCCGAGTAACTAGCAGCGTCGGTTGGCTTAGCTTTGTTTGCGCATGTCAGCCCCTTCAGCTTTTGATAAGGAGGAAAGGCAGCTCGAGAACGCCAAGCCACTTGAGGACAAGTGACACGTGCAGAAGTGCGGCGTGCAGCTTCTCCGGCTGTGACAACAATGTAAGAAGCGTAACAATCACGTTTGCTTACAACACGGTAGGGCGGGGAGGGCTTGTGAAGTGCACTTGCAGGAAGGAGATTCCCCCGCAGATGCACGAAGACCTGACCCGATGAGCATCTGGTCCAAGTATGCCCCAGTACTGTACTGATTACATGGAGAGGTCGCTACGTGTGTGCTGGGATGATGGGTCAAGGATGTCAGATCGACGGCCAGCTGAAAGATGCCGACAAATACGCAGCATACGCAGGATACATCCGTAGGGCTCCTGCAGAAGCTGGCCGCGTGCTCAGAGACAGAAGCTCGGCAGCACGGAAGGGATGCTGACTCCTCTATAATAGAGCCCAGAGAGCCCAATACCCCTTAACTAAGGAATATGCCTTAAATTATAAAAGGATCCTTAGTATGGTTTAAGGTATATCGGTATATTCCTTGGGAACTGCTGAAGTTGGTTGAGTTGCAGACGCTTCTGGAGAGGCGCTGTCAAATCCGATGGCACTCCTTCGCCGAGAAGTCCTGCACCCACAAGCCCCCCATCAGCTGCAAGGTACGCACTATTATTACGATTATGGTAATTATTATAATGTCTATGATTATTAGTAGTATTATTCATGCTATTACTAGTGTCCATGCTGCCATGTTCCTCTCTCAACTGGGTAGCGGCGGGCGGTTGCAGCCGCGGGCCTCTACCAGGATGGAGTCCGAGCATGCGGGACTTGCTGTGGGCGACGCAATAGAGGTCTTCAGCAACTCCCGCATCTTGGCCGAAAGACTAGAAGACATGAGCAGCCGCGTCAGGCAGCGTGGGTTTTAGGTGACCTCTACTGGACTCGCAGTCATGGTTCGGGTAAACGCCTGTCTTGTTCAACATGTCTTTGGCTGGCATGAGCCCTTCCAGACTTGAGCCTTCTCGAGCCATGACAGAGCATGAGGGATGGGCAGCCTGAAATTCAGCGGAAAGGCAAAGCAGGTGAAGCAACTCACGAATGGCATGCTGAAGGATCTGACTGCCACGATGCAGAGCTGCGCAGACATGCTCGCGAATTTACTGCTATGCCTCGTGGTGGTGTTGACCATGAGCCACAAACGAGCGTGGCACGGAATTCACTTTCAAATGCCTGGGGCTGATGTGAGGAGTCGATGATAGACTCTTCATGGTGAAGGTGTATGGAATTACCTAGTGACCCAGTGACCCATCTGAGCCAGAGAGCATGCGTCGAAATCACGATTTCCCCGGGTCTTTGTGGGAGGAAACCGGCATTGATCTTTGTGGCGTGGATGTGCAGAGATCTAAAGGCCCCCAATTCGTGCTTCACAAGGTTCCACATTCATAGCCGGTATGCGCAATGCCGACCAGCATGAAAGAGGCTATTTGTCTGTCTTTGTCTGTGTCGATTTCTTCTTTGCGCCTTTCTTCTTTTCAGAACGTTAATCCACATTTTCCATAGTCTAATAATCCTTTAAGGAATTCCACTAAAATGTTGAAATGGCATGCTGTCCTTTCAATAACTGGTAAAGACGTTTATGGAAAGATTATTTAATTCTCTATCTACTTTCTCTACCTATAGCTTCTTTAAGTTCATTTCGGCTTCTCTTTTTTCTCTTGGATTGCAAGCATGTGGATTACTTACTCCATCATGTGGTACCTGAATGGGATTTCTTATGCCAATATGCTGGGTGAAAAGCTGTAGCAGGATTTACTCGCTTCTATATTCATCCTTTTTCACGATGAGAAGTCTGTCAATATCGCTCAAGTGTTTTTTCAGACGTCCAGTACGTAGATTTAATGGTTTTTATCTGTGCCTTTTGGTCTCTTTCACCCTTTTCCGTTCCTTGGATGGGTGGTCAATATCCTGTAGACAACTTTCTCTATCTTATGGTCGTATCTTGACATTACATCGAATCATTATCTTCTGAATTTCTGGGCTTATTCGTTTCACTTACGCACTAACGGTCCCCGTGCTCCAGATGCTTTGAATGGTGAAGGGTCCTCATCGGTTGGTGAGGGTGATTGCGCTCCTAAGCTATCTCTACCGCGCATCAAGAGGGAGACGGTGGAACGCCTCGACGAGACATCCAGCCCTTCAAAAACTCTGTCGAGGATTAAAGGAAAGGCAGACGATGTGCGGCACAACCCAGAAGAGATGCATCTGGCTTAGGGCTTAGGGAACAAGGCGTTTGTTGAATGGTAGGAGCAGATCTAGAAACGGGCGGCGATGAGAAGCACTTGACTCCTCAAGTAGCCTGAGTTTGGGGCGCTTTGGCTTCTGCGAGTTTCACCTGCCTTCAGATCCAGGACAACTCTGGTGTTCTGGAGAGGTCAAATCCGTGGACTTGCAAGGGAGCTGGGCTCAGCACTGACCCCCAAAAACCGATGCAGCCCGATGCACGCGAAGTCGCAAACATGTTGATCAGGTCCCCGCCCGCCGTGGAAGTGATTTTCTGGCTACCCGGCTCATCCGACATCGGCACTGGCGAGATGGCTGCCAAAAAGGCAACCGCCGTTTGGGTGTGCAGGGCTTTCTGTACATGAGCGATCAGCGTTTGAGTTTGGTGGCTTTTGGGGGCTTGTGGGTTTGCAAATTGTCCCTGGCCAGCATCTTCAAAGGCTGCATGGGATGCACAGTATCTGATTCAGCCACAGCATTGCGAGCAGCAACGTTATCTCGCAGCATGTGGCCCAGGTGGCACTGGGATCCAAGGAGACTGAGCGCATTGTGCAAGTTTGAAGTTCAAGGATTTGAGGTTTGTGTCATGTCATGTCTCCCTCGCATGAGGACTTGCGGAAGTTGCAACTTGGCAACCGAGTCGGTTGTGTGGTCCTGTGGCACATCACAACCGGTGCCTGTTCCGCTGGCCTGAGGCAAAGAATGTCCTCCGAGCCTGCGCCATCTTGGTCGGTGGGAGATTTGGTGGAAGTGTCGGGCGCTCCGTGCAGGGCAAGGTGTACAGCCTCAATAGCCCCGCATCCAAGCTTCTGAGGTTTAGCAACTCCAAGAACTCCTGGTGTTCCGGCCGTATCACCCAAGTATCGACAGACAAGGTGCTCCAGCGGCCATGCGCATGTGAATGCAGTGAGATCTCTGCTAGCCCTACGTGGCTTCGGGATGCTTCGCAACTCCCTGAGGTGAAGGTTGTGTACCAGCCACCAGGTGCATCACCCGATGATTGGCTCGAAAAGGAGCTGCTCGGTCAGAAGGAAGGGGTGGCAGCAAACCGTTTTCCAAACTGCTTAGTTGGTACCTATTTTTTTAATTGCAGTCTTAAGTGAGCATCGCATTTCAGGCTGATGATGGGATCCGATGCATTGAGGAAGGCCCAACTCTCGGAGATTGCATCCCCCGTGAGCCCGAAGAAGAAGCTGATTTGGAGCGACGCAGAGGAGGCCGCTTACAAATCAGCCTTCTCACAGCTTCGACCAAAAAAACAGACACCGCCCGTGTTGGATGCGAACGTCCTGGCCGAGTACTTGAAAACCTCAAAGCTGCCTAGGAAAGTGCTCAAAGAGATTTGGAAGGCTTCAGTAAAGTCTGCCACTCAAGCAGACTTTGAAGAGTTCGGGAGCTGTTGCCGGCTCGTGGCGCACTGTCAGAAAGCGCTGAAGGAGCGCGACCAGGCAACCATCGAAGTGATGGAGCAGGCAGGCGTGCAATTCAAGCAACTATTGTTGGACAAATTCGTGGAGCAAGCTCCCGCAGTACTACCGGACTTTTATGCTGGGCCAGCCAGCTCAGGGTACTGATGGACCCGATTGCCAGCATTCTCTGCCTCACACGTATACTCTCGTATACTGATAGGAGACCCCAGCTCTCCAGCCAATCTCAGCCAGAGTGCACTTCGTGATCGGCACTCCATCGCCAGCGTGCAGAAGTGTGGGCGGCTACATCGTCAATGCGGGCTTACTGCAATGAGCGGCTGACGAAGTTGAATGGCACAGGTCTCCTTGGACCATGGCTGGCTCACAGGGTGGGAAACAGGTAGCCTTGTTGTATCTTCTTGTCACAGCAGTAAGCGGAGACTGCGGAACTGCCTGGTCTTCTTGCCACTTTGGGTCGGTAGGTGGCCAGGCCATGTCAATTCACCACGAAAACATACTTGGGGCAAGATATGGCAAGTAGGACTCGTCAGGTTCTTTGGGCCAAGAGCCCCGTCCGTCTACAGACCTTTGGCTCAAAGGCGTTGTTGAGCGCCCTTGCTTCGGAACGGATGAGATCAATGCAATCACAGGCATGCCAAGCCGTTTGCTTCACAAATTCCTTGTCCGACTGGTCTGTATA
This sequence comes from Symbiodinium natans, assembly GCA_905221605.1. NCBI lineage: Eukaryota > Dinophyceae > Suessiales > Symbiodiniaceae > Symbiodinium > Symbiodinium natans. Next base: position 334,900 of record CAJNDS010002549.1, read on the forward strand.
CTCAGTTTATACAATCATGAATGGATACGCTGCGCACACTGCGGAAACTGAGCTGGCCCAGTTGAAGGACTGCGCTTGGTTTTCCACGCCCAAGGTCTCATGACAGTACACCCGCGGGGACTGTTGGATGCACAGCTGCGCAACGTGAACTTGTGTCTGGTCAGGCTCAAGTCATGTGCGCCCCTCGCACTCTAGCAGAAGCTTGCATGCATTGCACCGGCAATGAGGGTGAAGAAGCCTCCCAACCTTCGAACTGTGCTTGGGAAATGGTTGCTGTTTCTCTGTTCTCGGGCTTAACCGCGAGAAAAGACTTCGAGCACTTTCCTTCGCCATGGGCAAAGAGGCTTGCGAAGCAAGCCAGGCCTGGTGTATGCAGGCATTTGCAGCTTCACGGATGTTCAACATTAACTTAGGCGGAGCAGCCCCAAATGGCTGAAACTACCGTGGACCTCCAAGTATGGTTGTCTGTCAGGTGACGGAGGAGTCAGATGGCATGGCAGCGCGTCGGAAATTCTGTTTGCCGCTGTTCGTCCCGTCCCTGCTGCAAGGAAAGAGTACAGCAGCGTGGCTCTCAGTCATTGAAGCATCGTCCGTCTCAGACAGTCTTTGTCTCCCTCACCCTCTCCTCCATCTCCCTCTCCAGTCTATCACATTCTCCCACACACTGGCAGGTGGTGACACCCATGCTGCCAATATTCATTCAAGAAGATCTTGGTGGTGCGGGCCTAAGCAGCACAGCACACGTTTTGAGGGGTGTGCGGTGCTGTGCGGTGGTGCGCGGGGCGCTTTGTTCGGAGGAAGCGTTGCCGACGTCGGCCTTGTCGCTTCCACTTACGCCCTGGCGCAAGTGGCCACTTCGGTTCCTGTCGGCTTTATCCTTGCGCACTTCAACCACAGGCCATAGATGGCCATAGACTCTGTGGACTTCATGAAGCGAATTTTTGCCCAAACAGTTCAGCCATGTTCAGCGATTGGGAATGGGGCTTTGATGGGCGATTGGGGAGTCTTTCTTGGGTGATGTGAGGTTTGACGCTGTGAGATAGTTCCTTGTCCAGTGCACGGAGGAGCCTTTTTTGTGCATCTTGTTTACCCTTGCTCAAGCAGCTCCGATCGGCAGGTACTCCTCAATGGCAGCGCTTGTGGTATGCGTACTGTGCCCGGACTGCACAGAAGCACATTGATGAAAGTCTGCGTAACAATCCAAGTGTTGAGCCGACGCGACCTGATCCGGACTTGAAATCGCCCTGCGATGCGGATTCGCCCCAGCTGCGCAGGAGGGATAAAAACCCAAGTGCTAGGTAACCAAGTGAACAACTTCTCAATTTCCTGAATCCTGGAAATCAGCGGCACGCGATGATGGTGTGCCAAACCATACCGAGACCTCGCTTGTCGAAGTATCCCGATCTGTTGTTTATGAACATCCACCAACAAGTATTTAATGAACATGCGTTCGTCTATTGGAAAGCATTTTGGTTTGAGAAATCCAAAGTCTTGCCGTGCAGGGCATCTTTGCTTGCTGGTCGCAGCTCGAACATCCTCCAGCTGCTGTGATCCGCAGCTCAGCGAGTTTTAACTTGAAAGTCCATGTCGGCTTTCCACTTGCATGCCTCCAAACCTACACTGCTTCATTTCAAAGCCTCGCGGGTTGAGGATTTGGTGGTTCTTTGCCTGCCCTGTGATTTTAGTTGATGAGTTGTTTTGCACAGTCATGGTGGAGAAGTTGCAGAGAAGTCGCAGAAACTTTTGCCACTGCTAGTTACGAGGCTTTGTGGCGGGTGCGGCAGCCAATTCTTGGAACCTGGCCCGGAGGTGTGGATTGCAGCCGAGGTACCAAAACAGGCCTGACACCCGAACCATGTATGTACCCTTCTGCTACTTCAGACTTCTGCTTCTACAGCACATCCATGTCCATCTTGCGTGTGCAGGTGCGTGGGCGCATTACTGGCACCCTTACCGGCATGAGCCGATGGGCTGGACTTCTTGGTGCGAGACTCGCATTGCAGTCAGAGAGTTAAGCAGGCCCCAGCGAGGCGATAGTGTTGGGGATCTTGCCCGCTAGATGCCTTTAAGGAAGGCAGACAGAGTTTCCTCAAACCTTGCAGAAGAAGATGGAGATGGGAGGGATAGAGAAAGAGCACTTTGACACAGTTGGAGAGCAAAGGAAGGAAGGAAGGAAGGAAGAGAGGGAGAGAGACAGCGAGAGTGAGCTTGAGTGTTGTCATTCCCTCGGTTTCGCTGGCTAGGGCTAACACGCTGAATCTTAGCCCGAGAGGCGCACGTAGCTGCGTGAGGGTGGGGTCGCACACACGCCTCGGCGCGGCAATTTCTAGGGCTCGGTTAGCTGGAAGGAGGGAGGGAAGGAAGGAAGTCAGACCAACCTGCAACAGACAGCAGCTTGCGCGTCTTCATGGTGGCAGTCAGCATTTGTGCGCTGCAGGCTGCTGGGTGGAGTCGTTGCGGAGATCGAGACGCGCGACATCTTTCTGGTACAGGCAGCTTTCTCCTTTTCTGCGCTGGCAGTGGCTCAGTTGGATGGACGGCGCAGTGCAGGCTGCCCTCAAAAGTTCTGTCGATGTCTTTCACGTCACACGAGCGACGCAAGGTTCTCATGGCTTACCAAAAATGTGAGAATCAAGAGCTGTCGAAAGAGCCAGCTGGCGGCCAGAAGGCTGCTCGTGATGCTGTCGTAAAGGACCTGGTTGGACGCTTGTGTGTCTGAAGTGTCGTTGCACATTGCTTTGGCATGTTGGACTGACAACGCCTGGCACGAGTCATGCAGATGTGCTAGTGTAATGTCAGGTCAGCAATTCCTCGCCAATAGATCCTGCCTCAGCAGGCGCAAACTGTAAAGACCTGCTCATGGCCAGCAACGGAGGAGCCGCACCTTCCATCGCGGAGGTTCTCCGTGCATCTTTTCACGGGCTATGGACTGCCGGCTCCTTGCTATGCAGGACGCGCCCTCTCCTTGTATTCCCCCGCTTTCCTTTAATTCAAAGCCTTCGACAGCACAGCATCCCCCCTAGCAAGCCCAGGCACGTATGCGTTGATGCTGAATGGCTGCCGGCAGACTTGGCTCATCCTCCTGCCCATGCAAGGGCGTCAGGTCGGCCTCAACAAAGCCACCATTGGTTGCCTTGTGGCCGCTGGTAAATTTGTGGATGGGCTCGTTGGCATGACCATCAGTGGAGACTCAGTCCTCCAGTTGGCATGAGCTTTGCTTGTAACCAAAATCGCACCGTGATGCCAACAAAAAGCCGAAGCTAAAGCAGCGGAGTGAGGAGAGCTCATGGACCGCTGGGGTCGGCGCAGCGTGGGTGCCCGGCGATGCTGATCATTTCCTTGGCATACTGGCTCTCGGCGGTTGCTTCGGGATGTCGGGGCCTGAGAGCAGAATATCGTAGTTTTATGTATCATTGTCATACACTATATCATAGATACAAGCTGACATATTTTAAGGGGGCTGCGCCATGGGGCGGGCAGCGCACGCAGAAGCCCGGGGCGAGCAGTTTCTAAGCATGTTGAGGCCCCTAAACTCCCTTAAAATCTCTAAGCGTTAAGTTTCTAAGCATTTTCAGGCCCCTAAACTCCCTTCAAATCTCTAAGCGTTTGAGGCTCCTAGACTCCCTTAACGTTTCTAAGCACTTTATAAGGCCCCTAAACTCCCTTTTTCCTAGCCCCGGGCTTAGACACGTCGCTTATGCCCGCCCTTTGGGGGGCATCATGCTCCTGATGCGCCCCCGGGGTCCCGCCCCGGGAGCCGCTGATGCTCCTGATGCGCGCCTGGGGGTCCCGGGCTGGACCCCTGATGCTCGTGATGCGCGCCCTCTGGGGGGCTCCGTGGCGACGCAAAAAAACACGAAAAAAAAAAACCGTTCACCGGCGGCACGCGGGGGTCGGCGGCACTGGCGTCCCCCTAATTCTGCTTCGCAGAAGGCCAGAGGCCAGCAAGGCTATTCCCGGGACGACCGGGCTAAAAGGTCCGCATTTGCTCGGTCCTTTGGGGACCCTCGCGCTGCCCGATTTAATGGCTACCGCCAGTGCCGCCGACCCCCAACAGGGGAAGCACAGCCGGGCGGACGGTGCGGGGTGTAGGTCCAGGGCTAGGGGGCAGGGTGGAGGGGGGTCTGCAGGGTTCCGTCGGCAGGATGTGAACACGAGGCCGTCCGGGCTTGCGCTTTGGACGGCTTCGGGTGTCAGGGGTGCCTGCCTGTTCCTCGTGGAATCTTGCTGATGGAAGCTTTCGCAGGGGTCGCGTATCGGCGTATTTGGGGGGGGGGGGGGGGGGGGACTCGGCGTATTGGTGTATTTACGGCTTATCGGCGCATGGGCATATTTCCCAGAGGCTTTGGGGGGCGGGGGGGGGCGAACGGCGTACAATTTCCGGGGGAGGAGGGGGAAGCGGCGTATCGGCTTAGCGGCGTGCTTTCCGGGAGGGGGGGGTTAGCGTATCTATTGGAGAGGGGGGGGGGGAACAGCGAAATGGGGGCACCGAGAGAGTTGGCGCCGGGCGGCGGCATGCATGACCGTAGAGGAAGTCCGGCCTGCGAGCCCGAGCGCGCGCGCTGCCCCGCCTGCACGCAAGCTGTTGCGATGGAAGTCAAAGACGGCCGTGTAGACGTCGCGTACGAATGCCCGCAGTGCAAGGCCAAGGTCGACTCAGCCGTGCGAGACGGACGCATCGACAAGCGACGGAAATGCGGACACCAGTTTAGGGTCGCCGCAGGCAAAGTCGTGGCGACCCGGTCGGCGATCACATGCTTCTCCTATGAGTGCCCACAGTGCAAGGCCAAGGTCGAAACAGCCGTGCGAGACGGACGCATCGACAATCGACAGAAATGCGGACACCAGTTTAGGGTCGCCGCAGGCAAAGTCGTCGCGACCCGGTCGGCGACCACACGCTTCTCGTATGAGTGCCCACAGTGCAAGGCCAAGGTCGAAGCAGCCGTGCGAGACGGACGCATCGACAATCGACGGAAATGCGGACACAGGTTTACGGTCGCCGCAGGAAAAGTTGTCGCGACCCAGTCGGCGACCGCACACTTCTCGTATGAGTGCCCGCAGTGCAAGGCAAGGGTCGAGTCTACCACGCGAGACGGATGCATCGACAATCGACGGAAATGCGGACACCAGTTTAGGGTCGCCGCAGGAAAAGTCGTCGCGACCCAGTCGGCGACCGCACACTTCTGGTATGAGTGCCCACAGTGCAAGGCAAGGGTGGAGTCTACCACGCGAGACGGATGCATCGACAATCGACGGAAATGCGGACACCAGTTTAGGGTCGCCGCAGGAAAAGTCGTCGCGACCCAGTCGGCGACCGCACACTTCTGGTATGAGTGCCCACAGTGCAAGGCAAAGGTCGAGTCTACCACGCGAGACGGATGCATCGACAATCGACGGAAATGCGGACACAAGTTTACGGTCGCCGCAGGAAAAGTCGTCGCGACCCGGTCGGCGACCGCACACTGCTGATAGCCTTAGAGCTTTAGGGGCCATAGGGGAGCCATGGGGCCATGAGGCCATGCGGGTTATGGGACCATGCGGAGAGGGAGCCTTTAAAGTCAGCTGATGGGCCAGGAGGCCATGAAAGGGGCCATGGGACCATGGAGCCATGGGGCGGGAAGGGCGGAGGGGAGGGCGGAGAGGGCGAGCATGCACATAGGGTTTCGGGGCGTGAAGCCGTGGGAGGCACCACGGAGCCATGGAGCCATGAGCCATTGGGGGCTAGAGGGATGGAGCCATGAGGCCATGGGGGTCATGGGACGGACCATGGAGCCATGGAGCCATGGAGCGCCATGGGGCGGAAAGGGCGGAGAGGGCGGGAAAGTCAGCGATAAGGTCCAGGAGCGTGAGGCGGGATGGGACCATGCATGAGCCATTGGGGGCCGGAAGCATGAAGCCATGAGGCCATGGGCCATGGGACCATGGAGCCCTGATGGGACCATGGAGCCACGGAGCGCCATGGAGCGGGAAGGGCGGAGGGGGCGGAAAGGGCGGAGGGGGCGGAGAGGGCGGAGAGGGCGGGCATGCAGTAAAGGTCCATGTCAACGCTTTGGATGGGGCGAGTCGGTGGTAGGGAGCCATCGGGGCGAGGTGTGTGGGTGGCAGGGGTAGAGCAAACGGGCGGGCGTGCACTGAGGCCCTGCTTTAAGTCAGCTGATAGGGGCGGGGCGGGATGGGGCCATGCACGCACCATTGGGGGCCAGAGGCATGGGGCCATGAGGCCATGGGCCATGGGATCATGGAGCCCTGGAAGGAAGAGTGACAAGGTCCACGGGCGTCCGTGGGACCATGGAGCCATGGAGCGCCATGGAGCGGGAAGGGTGGAGGGGGCGGAAAGGGCGGAGAGGGCGGAAAGGCGGAGAGGGCGCAGGTGAGAGGGTCCAAAGCCGTGAAGCCATGGGAGCCATGGGGCGGGATGGGACCATGGGCCACAGAACCATGGAGCCATGGAGCGCCATGTAGCGGGAAGGGCGGGGGCGGGGAGGGCGGAGAGGGCGGGCATGCACTGGGACCCTTTCAAGCCAGCTGATAGGGTCCAAAGCCGTGGCGGGATGGAGCCATGGGGCCATGAGCCATTGAGGGTGAGAGGCATGGGGCCATGAGGCCATGGGGGGGTAAAGGAAGGGCAGAGGCGGTGGAGAAGGCGGATGATAAGGTCCAGGGACGTGAGGCCGTGGGAGCCATGGGGCATGGGACCAATGAAGCCATGGAGCGCCATGGGGCGGGAAGGGCGGAGGGGGCGGGAACCATATGGAGCGCCATGGAGCGGGAAGGGCGGAAAGGGCGGAAAGGGCGGAGGGGGCGGGGAGGGCAGAGAGGGCAGGCATGCACTGGGACCCTTTCAAGTCAGGTGATAGGGTTCAAAGCCGTGAAGCCATGGGAGCCATGGGGCGGGATGGGACCATGGAGCCATGGGGCCATGAGCCATTGAGGGTGAGAGGCATGGGGCCATGAGGCCATGCGGGGGGCAAGTCAGCTGATAGGGTCCAAAGCCGTGAAGCCATGGGAGCCATGGGGCGGGATGGGACCATGGAGCCATGGGGCCATGAGCCATTAGGAAGGGCAGAGGCGGCGGAGAAGGCGGATGTGAGGCGTGGGAGAAGCCATGGAGCGCCATGGGGCGGGAAGGGCGGAGAGCCCGAGAACCATATGGAGTGCCATGGAGCGGGAAGGGCGGATGGGGCGGAGCGGGAAGGGCGGAGGGGGCGGAACGGAAAGGGCGGAGGGGGCGGGGAGGGCGCAGAGGGCGGGCAGGCGCTGGGACCCTTGAAAGTCAGCTGATAGGGTCCAAAGCCGTGAAGCCATGGGAGCCATGGGGCGGGATGGACCATGAGGCCATGGGGGGGTAAAGGAAGGGCAGAGGCGGCGGAGAAGGCGGATGATAAGGGGAGCCATGGCACATGGGACCAATGAAGCCAGGAGCGCCATGGGGCGGGAAGGGCGGAGGGGTATGGAGCGCCATGGAGCGGGAAGGGCGGAGGGGGCGGAGCGGGAAGGGCGGAGGGGGCGGAGAGGGCGGGCATGCACTGGGACCCTTTAAAAGTCAGCTAAGAGATTCCAAACCGTGAAGCCACGGGAGCCATGGGGCGGGATGGGACCATGGAGCCATGGGGCCATGAGCCATTGAGGGTGAGAGGCATGGGGTCATGAGGCCATGGGCAAAGGAAGGGCGGCGGAGAAGGCGGATGATAGGTCCAGGGACGTGAGGCCGTGAGACCATGGGGCATGGGACCAATGAAGCCATGGAGCGCCATGGGGCGGGAAGGGCGGAGGGGGCGGGAACCTTTTGGAGCGCCATGGAGCGGGAAGGGCGGAGGGGGCGGAGAGGGCGAAGCGGGTGGGCATGCACTGGGACCCTTTAAAGTCATGGAGCCCTGGGAGGAAGAGTGATAAGGTCCACGGGCGTGAGGCCGTGGGACCATGGAGCCATGGAGCGCCATGGAGCGGGAAGGGCGGAGGGGGCGGAAAGGGCGGAGAGAGCGGAGAGGGCGGGCATGCACTGGGGCCCTTTAAAGTCAGCTGACAGGGTCCAAAGGGGCATGGGACCAATGAAGCCATGGAGCGCCATGGGGCGGGAAGGGCGGAGGGGGCGGGAACCATATGGAGCGCCGTGGAGCGGGAAGGGCGAAGGGGGCGGAGCGGGAAGGGCGGAGGGGGCGGAATGGGCGAAGGGCGGAAAGGGCGGAGGGGGGAGGGCGGAGAGGGCGGGCATGCACTGGGACCCTTTAAAGTCAGCTGATAGGGTGGGAGCCATGGGGCGGGATGGGACCATGGAGCCATGCGGCCATGAGGCATTGAGGGTGAGAGGCATGGGGCCATGAGGCCATGGGGGGCAAAGGAAGGGCAGAAGAAGGCGGATGATAAGGTGACCATGGGGTCATGAAAAAGGCAGTGCGGAAGGGCGGAGCAAGCGGCGGGCGGGCATGCACTGGGGCCCTTTAAATTCAGCTGATAGAGTTCAGGGGCATGGGGCCATGGGACCATGCAGCCATGGGGCCATGAGATTTTGAGGCCATGAGAAGCAGTGCGGGCGGGAAGGGCGGAGCAAGCGGAGGGCTCTTTAAATTCAGCTGATAGGGTGGGGCCATGGGACCATGGAGCCATGGGGCCACGAGGCCTTGATGGGGCCATGAGGAGCAAGCGGAGGGGGCGGCAGGTTGTGGGCCATGAGAAGGGCAGTGCGGGAAGCGCGGGATGGTGCCATAGGAAGAGACGGGTGTATGTGGGGGTGGGAGTCGGGCTGGGTGGGTGGGGTGGGCGGGCAGCAAGGGCAGTGCAGGCCATGGAGGGGTGGGCGGAGCTATGGTGCGTTAGGAAGGGAGTGATAGGGGGGTGGGAGTCGGGGTGGGGGTGGGGAGGGGTTCGAGCGGATGGAGCCATGGACGGGGTGGGCGGGCAGCAAGGGCAGACCATGCAGCCATGGGGCCATGAGCCCCTGAGGCCATGAGAAGCAGTGCGGGCGGGAAGGGCGGGAAGGGCAGAGCCAGCGGAGGGGGCGGGCATGCACTGAAACCCTTTAAATTCAGCTGATAGGGTGGGGCCATGGGACCATGGAGCATCATGGAGCCATGGCCACGAGGATTTGGAGACCACGGGGCCATGAGAAGGGCAGTGCGGGCGGGAAGGGCGGAGCAAGCGGAGGGGGCGGGCATGCACTCGGGCCCTTTAAATTCAGCTGATAGGGTCCAAGGGCCTGGGGCCATGGGACCAGCAGCCATGGGGCCATGAGCCCTTGAGGCCATGAGAAGCAGTGCGGGCGGGAAGGGCGGAGCCATGGAGCCATGGAGCCGTACGCCCTTCAGGACCATGGGGCCATGAGAAGAGCCGTACGGGCGGGAAGAGCGGAGCAAGCGGAGCAAGCGGAGGGGGCGGCAGCCCATGGGGCCATAGGAAGGGACCCATAGGCAGGGTGTATGTGGGGGTGGGAGTCGGGGTGGGGGTGAGGAGGGTACGCCCTTGGGGACCATGCGGCCATGAGAAGGGCAGTACGGGCGGGAAGAGCGGAGCAAGCGGAGGAGCCATGAGCGGGGTGGGCGGGCAGCAAGGGCAGTGCGGGCCATAGGCGAGGTGGGCGGAGCGGGCGCGAAGAGCGTAGCATGGGATGGGCAGGGTGTGTGTGGGGGTGGAGGGGGGGAAGGGAAGGGGCCATGCACTAAAGCCCCTAGAGCGGACAAAAATGGGTCTTCACTGACGCCGCCCCGCTGCTGCTGGGGTCGGCGGATAACACAATAAACATGTATACGTATATAGTTTTTCTTGCCCCCCCCCGCCCATGACACGCACCCGCCCTTAAATCCTCGGCCTGCGCGGTAAAAATCGACTTTTGCCGATCGTCGATTGTCGATGCTTCTCCCAGGATGCAAAAAAAAGGTTTAATGTTTAGGGTTTGCTTTGGGTTTGGAGGAGCCCCCCCCCCCCCCCCCAAGCCACTTTAAAACTCACATTGTCTTTCTGCGTGTGTGTTTTCATTAGTGGTTCTGTCATATGCGCTGCAGAACTGTATGTCATGTATGTATGTATATATATACATATATATATATATATATATATTTACATATATGTTTATCAGTTTGAACAATATTCGACCATTCTTCTTGTCTGGCTCAAGGAGACCTGTTTGATGAACACTTTAGGTCCAAAATCTTATGGTTAAAGTATCGTGAGGCATTCTTCACATAATAAATGCATCTACAAGCACGAGTATAAATAATCTCGTTGTTGAAGCTTTTCTTCATAATAGACAGAACCAACCACAGAACTAACCAAATTATAATATTTAAACAAATTTATAGGCAGTTGAGTTCGCATAACTGCATGACGAATACAACTATTAGAATTTAGATCGATTACCATTTGTATTCTTCATGTAACTACTATGCTAGCGACTGCAATTATAATGAGTGTAACGATATAGAAGATACAACCACAACTGATACAACTGATATACTAAATATATCTAAGATAAACCATCTAATTGATGATGACATGTGATAGCCTAGCTAACGCAACATTGGCATGTGCACAAGGCTATGTATTATATTCATTCTTTTCCATATAGGCACTATAATCAGTATTCACGTTTCCTTATGGCCGTAGTTTACCCAATCTGTTCCTTAGATTCATTAGAAGATCTCATGCGTTAAGTTTTGCTCAACATAGGCAAAACATTTGACATGCCATGTTTGGCTTGGCGGGAAGCATAGCTTGAGATAAGATGCTGTAGATTCAGCATAACAAACCACAAGCCTAAAGTCCTAAAGTCCAGAGTGTCCGAGGAATATCCAGGGATGTGTCTCAAGTCATGAACCAGCGAGCCCAGCACTGCAGGCTGGGGGATATTCGCTGCCTCGATGCTCTTCGGCTTGGGAAATGGCCTGACCCTGGGCTTCAGCTGATAAGAGAGATCATCATTTCACAGCCGCATTCGTTTCATTCATCACTAACTTATCTTTGTTATTGTCTACTTCATTTGTTTTTGTGCCGGGGGGGGTGGTTGGGTGAAAGCACTACTCTTGCGTGATTTTGTTTTTCCTTCCGTTTTTGTCGACGTCACGTGATGTAGAGGCAGGCGCGAGAGAACTTGCTGGAACTGCTTGATAGTTAACTTCTCGCGTGTCCGGCAGGATGTTTGAGACGCATGTTCGCAAATTTATTCATGTACAGAACGGTAGTAGTAACTTGGTAGTAGTGACCCAGTAGTAACTTAGTAGTAGAAACACTCGAAGCTCGTGGCTAGGACCGGCGGCATTGCCAGCACGCTGTCGGCGGACTTGGCACCCACGTGGGCGCGTGCACAGCGTGCTCCTCAAGTTTGGGCAGTTTGGGCGGTAGTTTGCGCGGTAGTTAACAGCACTTAAAGGCAGAACGACCATGTTGCGTGCCACAGACAAGAGTTTGCCCGCAGCCATGGCTGCAAGCAGGTGGGAGCATGGATTGAGCTGTCCTGAAGCTTCAGAATGCTTGCAAGTGTCGGGGGCACTTTGTCTGTGAGGTTTATGGGTCTCTGGAAAATGGTGACATCCAACGGAAGCCGCGTGATTGAATTGAGATTGATTGCTGAGTTTGCGGAAGGCCTACTTTTGATAGTTTTTTTTTTTTTTTTGGGGGGGGGGGGGGGGGGGGGGGCGCGGGTGGGGAGGGGGGGGGTGGGGGTCTGCTTGTCCTCTGGTGTTGCGGTCTTTGTACGCCTGTCTGCCGGTCCTTTGGGCTCCCATTATTCTGCTTGTAAATGGCTGGGGCTCCGACTCAGAATGCAATATGGCAAGCTCATTATGTTTGCCCCCCCCCCCCCCCCGCCTTCCCCTACCTCAGCCTTTTGTTTGACAGAAACCTGGATTCTCGTGGTTGGGTTGTATATGGATATGTGGATTGATTTTGCAAACTTGGGGGCAAACGGCGTAAGACCACGAACACGCGGTTGTCCTTTCAAGCCCGGAGACAGGCTGTAAACGAAATGTGTTTTTTCAGGTCAAGTCGAAAATAAGGGACCCCCCGATATAGATCCCCAAATCGTAGGATCCCCTTAAAATAAGGACCCCGATAAGGTACCCCTAATTTCGGAAACCCCCATATAGAGCACATAGCACCAGTTTCCAGTCAACACGAAGAGGAAACCCGGCATTTTTTAGAGATTTCTTCGTTTGACATCGAAAGGAACCGGCAGCTTTTTCCATTAAATTTAGAGGAGTTACAGTTTTCTATGAGCATGTAGTTTCCCTTTACCTCGAAGGCAAGCGACAAGTTTTCCTGTCAAAATATCGCGAAATATTGAAAGTTTCCCAATTTTGAATACAGAAATTCGGCAGGTTTCCTTATCGAAGACAACCCACACGTCTTCCTATCAAAGTGTGAGATTTCCTTCCAAAACGGAATATGCCGCCCAAATCCAAGGCAATAGCGACCCTCTTCTTCCCCAAATAAACAATGTCCAAAAAACGATAAAGAGCCTCCACCCGGAGTTTAAAGTTAGGGATCCCTTCTCTTTGTGCTGTTTTTGGACTGTCATCTGAGGCCTTCTTTTTCCAATGCTTTTTGGGTTGCTGGCGAGCGCACTGCAATCCCTGGATAAAGCCACATATCTGCTTCAGCTGCCTCGTGGCCGGACAGAGCACGAGGGGGGCAGGGGCAGAGGGATGTGGGGGGGCGGACTGTAGACTTCCTGCACAGCAATTGAGGTTGGGCATCGTAGCCGCCTTGTGGTTGTGGTTCCTGGTTCCAGAGACGTGCAGCGTTGGTGATGCTACGGAGGGTGCCAAGGACCAGGGCTAACTGCGCCAGCTGTCAAGGCTACCACGTTGCCTGTAACCCGAGTTGGCCTGCCTTGGTGCGTAAATGGCTGCTTTATGTGGCTTTTGTCAGCTGGGTGCTGAATCGGAGCAGGAAAACCTCATCAGCGACCTGGACCGCGAAAAAGCAAACGCACGTGCTTGAGCTGAAGTTTTGGCTTGTGATGTCTCACCAACTGTCACTGAAGACAGTGTCAGTCTGGAAGGATCGCTTTTAATTTTAATGAACCTGCGTGTCAGGGGACAGCAGTGGGCAAAACGCGCGTCCGTGAGCGGAAATTCGGCAGGCTAAACAGCGAAGCAGCTGTCCCCAAGTTGGTCGGCCAGGAACTTTGTGCAAGGCAAGCAGCTGCGAGAGAAGAGGTGCATCGTGCCGTGTCAAGCCACCGTCTCAGCGGGGTACGTTGAGATGCGCCTGAGGGCCCATCAACCTGTGTGCCTGCTAGGCCAGGACCTGACAAGACTGCAGGGGGCTCTGCAGGAAGCACAAGGTTTGCTGCTGGCAGTGGAGGCCGGGTTTTGACAAACTGTGCCTCCATTCGTTTACAAATGTTTACAACCTCCCAGTATCAGGAGGAGTGGGGCCAGCGAGAGCTCGCCAAGCTCGCCCGTGGGCAGGCTAAGCAGGCGGGCCCACCGGAGCAACCATGAACGACGTCCGAGTCCATGCACTTTCAAGATGCCGGCACAGACAGCACAGGACCTCACAGCAGCAGCAGCAGCAGTAGCAGAGCTGCGGCAGCAGCAGTGGCAGCAGCAAGCAACAGTAGAGTGCCAGAGCTGAGGCACGTACTCATCAGATCTAGGCAGTATTCTGTGTATTTGTGAGGATGAGGAGGACGCTTTGGTGATCCCTTCCGCTGAGCAGCTGCTAGCCGAGGCTATTTGGGGCATCAGTTCTTTCAGGAACTTGAAGCGATTGCGCGGTCATCGTTGATTTTCAATCCTATCCTGAGAATCACCCCACATGTGCATATATGGCTCTTCACATATCCATCAATGCAACCGTCTGGAGTAAACGTCCAAAGCAGCCGATGCAGAGAGGACGAGGAGCGTCAACGGCGGGAAGAGGCCGAGGCGGTGGCTGAGGAACAGCGGAGAGCCTCTGAAGCTGAAGCTGCTTGGAAGAAGGCCCCGCTGCGTTGAGCATCGATATGAGCTTGTGCTTACTGCGGAGTTCCGAAGCGAGAACATCAGCCCATGAGGACTCGCATTTAAAACACATTGTGGGGGGTGGGGCTTCACATTCCCCCTCCCCCAACCCTTCCGCTTTTGTATTCAGTTTTTGCCTTCGTGCAAACTTGCTGCAAAGTATCCCTACATTTGAAGAGGAAATGTGTATTTACAGGCCGCTTATGTTTAACAGGAAAATCGCTTTGTTCCCTGTATTAGGAAATTTTTTAGTCCTTACATTGTATAGACAGACAGAAGGCAAGAATGGCATCAAGAAACGCAATTTAACATGACAACTTAGGATTCGTTTGTTATTAAGCGAATGTCCTCTTCATGGCCTGACGCTGTTTAAGAAGCAAGCTTGCGCGGGTTAAAGCTCCAGAGAAAGCGGGGAGGTTCGGAGAGAAGTTTACAAAGCAAGCTTCGATTTTTCTTTTGAACAAAGAGGAGATTTGAGGTGTTCTTATTCAATTATGGAGAATATTGAGGCTTTCCTGCTAAATTGTAGGAACATGTGGAGACAATCGAGGTTTGCCTTGCCAATTAAAACGTAGAGAAAATAGAGGTTTTCCAATTGAGATTGAGAGTAGACCAAGGTTTCCTAGCAAAGTGAGCGAACCCCTGCACCCCCCACCCCCCAAAATCTCCACCTTGGGGGAGGGTGCTCGGAAGGTACAGGAGGCGATTGATGCCGATGACGAGCGCGCATTGTTGAAAGCCTTGAACGATGTGGAGGGCATCCCGGATGCAGCGTCATCGCATGCGTAGCTTGGGTTTAGGGTTTAGGGTTTAGGCTTTATATAGGGTTTAGGGTTTAGGGTTGCTGTTCCCATGTTTAGATTTCTGCCCTCTGCGGAGTTGGCATATCTGCAGATACAGGCTCTTTGCCACCGGAGAAGGTCGCCGTGGCGAGGCGGAGGCCATTTTGCCAATGTTCTTGGGGAGTGGGGAGGAGAGAGGGTGAGGGCAGGTTGTAAGGAATCAGCCTCATCTTTGGCTTGGAGCTGTGTGCTTCAGTTCCCGCGGCTGCAGGATTCCAGCCATGCGAGCCCGGGCAGAGATGCGCAAGGAGCTGTCGATTGCCATCAAGCAACCGGAGCCCTGGCATGGGAAGTTCGATCGAGCCATGGGCTGCTCAAGGGCTCTCATCTCAATAGGGCGGATAGCAGCCGCAGTGGCAGGGGACAGTGACTTCGTGAGGCAGGGAGAGGGCAGGGGCCATGGCAAGACCTGCTGCCAAGGAGAACACGTTGAACCTCAAGTACGTCATTGCTGCCGCCAAACGGTCCTGCTTGCCACAGGTGCTCCTCAGAGCATCCCATAATTGAAAGTTGGAATGGTGGGATCCAGTCCGGACCTGTAGCTTCGCAAGAAGTGTAAAGAACGTTTAAAGAACTACCTGCAGTTCAAGCAGCTGCGAGACCTCGAGTGTTAGGATGTCGGATGACGGATGATGTTGGATTTGACAAATGTACTTGATGTGACGGGGCTGACGGTTAAGAGTGGAGAGCTCGGAGAGTTCGGACCTTCTGCTTTGCATCTGCAGTTGTCTTCATACGCATTTGCCTCAAGCGTTGCGGCTTAGTGCTCGCAGACGATACTAATAGAGGCCAGTCCACTCGGAGCCCACGGCCACACGGTGCAGCACGTGAGAAGCCAGGCGTCGGCGACGGCAGCAACGATGGTTCTTCCGACTATGAGGATTCCAGAACTACAAGAAGAAACCCCGGCCGCAGACACGCCCGATCTCTATGGAGCCGGAGTTTGACCCGGGCAATGCTGCTGATCAGGCCTTTCTGCTCGCAGGAGCTGTTCTCTCATTGGCATCCGCTTCATCGCCTGCATCGCAACGGACTGCTCCAACTAAGAAGACTTTTGCGACTTCCTTACTGGCTTCATGAACACCTGCAACTGCACTGGCATGTATTGGTTCTGCAGTTGGGTACCTCTTCACTTCGCCCATCGTCACTAATTGCGCGATTTTCAAAGGTGTTGACCGATGCCTTAGTCTGTGCAGCTGGAAGCATCGCTGCTCTGCTCAACTTGGTTGCATGCATCTTGTGGCATCCATCGTCGATCCAGAAGAGATGTGCGGTTGCTGCTGTTACGTACGTGTATAACGTGAACAATGCCGTGACTACTTGAGCTCAATTATGCGCATGCACCTGGCAGGCACCATCTGCCTCATCGCAGCAAAAGAATCCCGGTGAACTGGTGGATGGGAAACAAGCTGTTCGTACTGTTGACCGTGTTGGGCGTGGGCGAGTGTCCTTGCATGCTTTCATTTTGACGTCTGTCCTGTGCGGCAACTCTAAGACTCTGAGTGCTCTGCTCACTGTCGCTCTGATTGTCCTCATTGCTGTGGTCGTCACCGACCTGAGGATGGAGCTGAAGTCTGTGGCTCCTTTGCATCCGCCTACATTGCCTTCGTCGCACCACCAATCTGGCTTTTCCAGGTGAGGCGTCGCTTTCCGGCGGTGCAATCCTGAGACTCAGCTGCGCTTGCTGGTCTTAGTGCTTTGCACAGAGCGTCCGAGCCGCTGGACTTGCCAAAGCTCGAGCTGACTTCGGTGTTTTCGGTCGGCGTTCACCACAGGGACTGGTCGTGTCACACGTCGGCACCAAGTGGATGCTGAACCGCTGAAGCTGAGCACAGCTGAGCTCTATCGGGGGGCGGCTAGAGCCGTCTCTTCTCCACTGGCCTCTGCGGGTCATGGAGTTGCGCAACAGTGGGCCTAGAGGTGCACTGAAAGTTTAACCGGGATTTGTCAAGGCAATACATCCGCCATGCCTTTGCGAAAGGGGTCAAGCCAGGCCCGAAAAGGTACGACGGAGTTGTTGACCAACTTGTGTGCTGTAGCATCTTGTAGCTGACAGTGTAGCAACGTATTGAAGCTGCATCGTTGATGCTTTTGTCCGGCCCCTCTACCGGAATGCTTTCACATGTGGGCTGGTGGCGGGGGACATTCCAGTGAGGGGGAGCAGATTGGCCCGATTGACCCGCTCATCTTGCAGGCCGAAGTCCTGGAGGCTGAAGCAATCCTCAAGGCGGCAGAGGCTGAGCAGCGCCGCGCAAAGGCGGAGAAGGCGAAGTTGGACACTTTTCCATTTTGAGGGCTGAAGTCATGGTATTCAGTAGTGGAATCAGTCGAACTTCGGAAGCACGATTCTGTGTGGCCTTAACTGGCGACTGCAGTCCAGACAACTCTTTGCGACTTTGCGGATTCTGTCAGAGCTTCTGGGGCCAGAGGCAGCACCAAGAGCTGTTGCAGTCGAACAAGTTGCACCTGGGCATTTTGAGTTTCGTGTTGAATTGTTGGGTCTGGTTCAAGAGCCCACAGACCTCCAGAATTGGGTGGTTCATAAATTCATATCGGTACATGGAACATGGCAGGTCTGTCATACGGGGTAGAGGAATGTATACGTAGGAGGTAGCTGCGAAGGGCCCATGCAAAGTGTCTGGACCCCCGGTAGGAGGCGTTCGTGGCACTGCACTCTCAAGCATCTACACTACCAAGGCCCGTGAATACTAGGTTCGTACAAGCGCTTGCATTGCAAAAGGGGATGGAAGCAAGACAACCTTGATCGATCAAAAGCAACACATATGAATACCACTAAAATCCACTAAACATGCTACGAAATGGAGATCCCAGTGATCGAAAATAGCAAGGTTTACGAAAGCATAACCGACATCATGTGCTGGCTAGATGTGTTGAGTCGGTCTCTTCAATTGCATAAGAACAGCAAACATTTGTGCACCGAATAGCCAAGAAGACTTGTCCCGAACCGGCAGTGCCAGTTATGATTCGCACGCTGGTGACAAGCCTTAGACCACCCTCGGCGTAGTACCCGAGAAGCCTTCACAGAAGCTTACAACCAATGCTTCCAGCCACATCATTGGTTCGGCACGAAATCGAGGCATCAGGTGGTGATGGCCAACCCTCGAAGAGCGAGATCAAGGTGCGCAAGCGACATGAGTACTAAAAGAAAGCCCTCTGATTCCAAGTTCGAAGAGTTCAATAAGAGGTTCAGAAGAGGAATCAACACCCCAACAAGTAGCTCCGACCCTGGGGTCAGGCACCTGAGACCAAGTTGGAGCTGGCTGTGCTCAGCAAGGCCAGTACAGCGTTCGCTTGATGAAGGGCATCGGCTCTGCACGTTGAGTTGGGAGGACAAGGAGCTGATACAGGAAGCACTTGCAGAGCCTTGCACTAAGCATTTGCCGAGTGCCCTTTGGTCCAGGGCTGCCACAGCACTGTGCACGCTCCAGCTGCATAAGGTTGAAAGCCAACGGAATGTCAAACCAAGACCGGAACTATTTGTACGCCTGCGCTCGGGCGAATTTTGGGGGGCGTTGAGCTCGTCTTGCTCGACCAATCGCGAAAAATGACGAAGTTCAACCGATTAGCTTAAGATGAAGATGGGAAAGGCTCCCTACAGGCTCTGCATGAAAATCTGCAGCCTGCTTCAGCCTTTCACCGTTTCATGCTTGCCTGATGCCTTTTGCAGCTGCGCCTGGGCCCCAGGAGTACTGCTAAGTGTTTCTGCAAACGCTCAGGAAGTTGCGCTTCTTCCCGTTTAGTGCATCTTAAAGCAGGGCACGGTGTGTGTGTGGGACTACGAGAAGCAGGAAAAGACGACTTCTCTCATCCAAGCAGGAAGGCACCCGAAGTTCTTACAGTGCTATTCTGTTTGCTCTGCCAGGGATCAAGCAGTCGATGCTTGGTTTTTTTTTGCCGGTGCTGCCTGATCTTCTGCTTAGCCATAGCAAAGGGTGAAACCTGGCACCCTGCTCACAGCTCGACCGGCTCAAGCTCCCCTCTCGCAAATTTCAGACTCCTTCAGAATGGCTGCCGAGGGTGAGACGCCAGGCATGGTCGACATGAAGGCAAGGGATGAAGACCCCGAATACCCCTGTTGCCTGGTGACTATCGGGGTCACTGTGTTCGCAGGTGACTGCCAAAAAGAGCCTCTTGGCAATCTCACCTTTTTCCGCGTTTCCACTTGACAGCTCTCATGAGCATGCCATGGGTTCAAAGTCCATACAGGCCTCCTTGCTGCTTCGACAGGCATCAACTTCTACATGAACTCAGCCAAAGCTTTCTTCACGGGAGTGGTCGACGTTGAAGGCAAGAAACGCGAGCCTGCCAGTGCCCTAGAATTGCGATGTTCTTGATTCGGCTGCATGCTAGCAGCATCTTATCGTCCAGAAGAATGCCAGAACGTTCATGCTCAGAAGGTTTGCGTGCTGAACATCTCGGGCTTGGGTGATGCCATCAACGTCGCTGCAACTTTGCTGAACCTTTGAACCACTTTTTGAGCACCTTGCAGAGCAGCATGACGTCTTAAGCAAAGCGCCAGGCACAAGCTGCTGGGGCCGTTGTTAAGGAGGGCCTCGCCACATGCCCAGACGTGGGGAGTTCCGGCGCATTCAACAGTAGCTCACTTGTTCTTTCAGTATGGGCTTGGGCAGAGAGGCCACCATCCACAAGATCGAGACGTCTTATCCTGTGCCTGCCCCAGTGCGAACTGCAGGCAAGCGGCATACATGTCGACTCCCGATCCTGCACATTGTGTGTGCTCATGCAAACGATCGATGCTCCTTGTTTGGCGAACTGCCTGTGGACCGCTGATCTCCCACACACACACAGAGATCGAGTAAAGTTTCAGGCCGAAACCTTGGAAAAGCGCAAAGCCAGCCGCAGTGGTGGAAAATTTGCTGTGTGTTGCTGGACGTGTGCAGCTCAGGAGATGAAGTTGACGAACGGCTCGGAGCGGGGCTGTGTGGAAGCCTCAGTCTGTTGGGTCGAGATGAGGATGTTCGGGACTTGGCTTCTAGATGTTTTGACAGAGTCGGTTCTTCTGTAACCTTAAAGCGATATACTGGCCATTACAGGCCGATCAGAGATCGGGAGTCAGAGGCCCGAGGCATTCGGAGACAGGCAACCCCAAGATACTGAGGCAAGGATCATGATCACTCTGCACAAGAAGGTTTGAGCAGACAGCCTCCTGCTAGGGCATACTGTTTGTGCGGTGCGTGTGCGGGGTCTTTGGAAGGGCCTTTCCAGAACACAGCTTTGTAGCTGGGCAGTCACTGGGTAGCCCACGCTGAGACCTCCACGCATGTACGATTATTGAAGGCCAAAAACAGAATGGGCCAAGTCTAGGAGTCATGACTGCAGATACGTTCCTGGCAAAAGCCGGTGCAAGTGAGCTGTTTCCCATGCTGCTGTGAGCTGTGAGATCAGAGTGATGGAGTCGTGCTGTGGTGGAATTCACGTGATGTCTCCAAACATTCTTTGCGCAAAGTTGCCGGACTGCAGCCATGGCGCGGAAGGTGGCCGAACAATCATGTTCTTGCGGCTCATCCACGCAGCAGAAAGAGCACGTGAGTGCGAAGCAAGCAAATGACATGCACGAGGCTTGTAGCTACAAGCAGCGGGCCGCCGCCAGATGTTGTAGTTAGCATGTGGATGGTGACATTCACAATCGCGTAGCTGTGTCACATACCGGACCCATGATGAGTGACGTTTCTTTGGCCCGCACCTGAGCTGATTTCAGCTCCACCTCGGTTCGAGTCGAGTACAACAAGTGATTGTGCAATCGTCCTGCTGTTGCCGGGTTTTGTGTCAGGACTGGCCTCTAAGCAAAGAGGAACAAAAGAAGCGGATCATGCGGCTCTATGACAAGGTGCTTGAGCCTGTGCGGCGGCAGAGCACGGCAGAACTTGGGGGTGCAAAAACCATTTTTCTCCCAGGATGTCCAGGCTGCAAATGCTTGCGCCTCAGGGTTCAGGGTTTAGGGTTTAGGGTTTAGGAAGTTTAGGGAGGTATGGAGGTATGCTTTCAAGTTGGGTTCTTGGATGATGCCAGCAGGACATGTGACCTTGCGTCGCAAGGAGCTACTCCACTCTGGGGAGGCCGCCTTGAAAGTGGCGCTGAAGGCAACTGCAACTCACGGTGGCATCATTGCAATGATTCAGTCTTGATGCAACTCTTCCAGGCTTTGCACCAGAAGCTGAAAGAGACCGGCCCGGCAGAGGGCAATGAGGGTAGCAGGGCTTCACAGGAACAGCCGCCTGACAGCTCTTAGACTCTTGACCCACGAGCGCCAAACAGTGTGCATCATTGGGGAGCTCTTGAAGCTATCATGAGCTGCCTCGGCGAGGACGCGTCTTGTCCAGAGCACCCTGCAGGCAGAAGAGCTCCGACATAGCAGAAGCCATTGTCTTGCAGCCCTGTTGCGCAAAGCATTCGCGCATGCCGGAGGCCATGAGGTGTTGGCATCGTCCAGCCAGTCCATTGAGGTGACGGAAGAGCCCCGCGCCAATCCTGTCGTGACAGTGGTATACGCATGACAATTACTCAAATACGTTTCCTGAGCAAGCAGTCTGCGCGGCTGTGTAGGTGACTGACAACGTGAGACCGAGGCCGACCTCCCCTGCCCACACGGAGCAGACGGAAACGGAGGCTTCATGAACTTCGTTGTCGGCTCAGGCATGCCAGAAGCATACTCAGTGGATGTGCAAGGTGACGGAGGAGGCCCGAGAGGATGGCGAGAACGCTGCAGAAGCTGCAGAGTGATGCCGGCCTTCTTTACCTGGGCACAGCTCCACAACAAGCAGCCTCCTAAAGCGTAAACAAGGCGTTTGCAGCATGCCATTGTGGACGCAGCTGCTGCGCGCGAAACCTGGGGATTTGCAGTACATTCAGTACATGAGCTCCTTGCACAGATGTGCGTTGCGCGTTGGACGCATGTTGCAAGGCTCGCCTCCCTGCCCAGAGCTTATTATTCCCCATTCACAGGGCCACAGGGTGGTGAATGAAAGGAGCATGAAGTGAAGAGTACGCAGAAGGTTTGGTACCCCTTCCCTCTCTTCTGTGTTGGTGCCGGGCTCAAGCGGCCCTTCCCAGGTCGTTTGCTGCAATTGGTTCATGGTGGGGTGTGCGAGTAGAACACAGGTGGGCATTGCAGCTGATGCCGACAAGGACAAGCATGCTGCACTTGCTGCGGCCGCGGTCTGCATAAATCGGTTGCGCTAAATACGGCACTCGCTGCAAGGACAGTCCGGAGGATTGCTTCGAGGTGCGACTGTACGGTCAAGATGCTTCTGAAGCCGTTCAAGGGCAGCTGCTCTATCCTATGCCCTGTCAGGTCAGGCACCGAGCAAAGTCCGAGGGTGCCTTGCCCGTTGATTGATGTCTCGTTTTTTTTGCAGGATGGCGGTGTGCTGTTAGCGACAGGCTCAACGTGAGTGTTGGAGTTCTGGTTTTGTGCAGGTGCCCGAGTCGTGGCACCGGCAATACAGAAGCCCGAGGAGTGCTTACCACCTGCATGGCTATTCACATTTGACATCCCTTCACTTCAGCGCAGAGCTCACTGCATGTGCACCATGCTTAGGCATACCATGCAGCATAAAGCTCCCAGGACCGCCGCCGCAGGAAGTCCCGAGGAGGAGAACCATTGAAAGTGTGGAGTCCTAAGTCCTGAGTGCTTGAGCTGAAGACCAGAAACGCAGACTCTAGACTACGCAAACACCTCCCGGCCAGGTCCTTTGCAGATCCGGAGGACTTTGGGATGCGCTGCAGCTTGTTATTCATTGCTAGTAGTAGCTACTCCAGTGTTCCTGAGCTTGTGAGACCATGGTCGTTGGGTATTATCAAAGCAGTTCCTATTTGGTTCGGCGTGCGCGATGACTAGGATGTTGAAGGAGATCGATGAACCTTGGCCGGGAAGGGCGAGCAGCAGACGGCGACCCTCGATCGCCGAGCCGGAGCCTTCCCCACCCAGCTCTCCGAAATCAAAGCAGGCATCCTCAAAAAAAGGGCATGAGAGGAGCTTGTGGACTATAGTGCTGCGAGTTCAGATCTTGGGATCAGGCTTTTTCCGATTCATTGCCGGCTTTTTCAGCTGTGCAGGTGGCACCCAAAGCTCCTCCCGCAGCTTTGTCCCAGGCACTGCAGGGCCGGCAGCCCAGCCGTGCTGCCAAAGCCTTCTTCAGCATTCTTCATAAATCAAGTGAAGATGTTCGCCCCCCTTCCTCCTCTTCATCGCCCGAGGCCCATCAAAAGCCTGCGTTCCACGGCGCCAGCGAAGGGGTCTCTTGACCTGAAGCTTGTCAAAGCTGGTCATGGCTTAGGTTGACGAACTTAGTTGGAAAGCTTCTTCTGGCTCCCAAGATTCCTGCAATCCGGGACACCCACGAACAACTCGGACACGCACCAACAACCCAAGCCTGACTGATTATGAATCTTGTTATGCTATATACTAGAAACACTAGCTGTGCTTGTATGTGTATGACCACAAAGCCTCGCTTGTGTTCTCTGAAAGTGAGTGTCAGTGCCCGAGAGCCCTTTTTTGAAAAGCCGATTGCCCTCAACCATATGTCTGCACCCTCCGTCAGCGGGACTATTGTCGAACTTGGCCTGGGAGCCCTTAATTGCAGTCCATGGCCCAGGCAGGGCGCTACCGGCACCATCATCGGCGCCAAGTGGAATGTTGGACTTCATCTAATTTGTGACTTAGAGTATGTACACTTTGTTCAGAGTGAGTGGAACTTGCGTAGGTTAGCTTGCATGGTGCCGCCAGTTAGACATGTCGATCATCAGTTACCTCCTGAGCAGGCACGTAAACCTTCGCGTATATGTGCGTCAGCGTTCAGGATGAATGTTGTGAGTTCCACTGTCCTCCGAACAGCACAGAACAGACGCCAATGCTCCGTCAAGTGAGAAATGGCCACGCTTGAGCCGGCAGATGTGGCTGAGTATCATGGTTCGATTGCCACTGGTTCCACCCAAGCACACGAAGCCAAGACGCGGCCCAAGGAGGCTACAAAGCTAGCCTTAAGTGACTACGGCCATGGGCCGTAGACACCGTTCCGTGCACAAGCTCCTCGTGGCCATAGCAGATGCTGCCTCAGGGGGAGGGGCCTACAGCAGTGCTGAGAGCCTCAACCCTGAACCCTAAAATGTCTCATGGACGGAGGCTGCTTGCTTGACTCTCCCGCCACTGCGAACGGCGGTACTCTCAGCTGATTTTGGCTGTGCTCCGAAAAAGCAGCCCCAGAAAATCCCAAGACTCCCAGGAACTCACGCTCCTGTGACCCATATGGGACCCTTGCTGCTATCCAGGCTGTTAGTCATCAGAAATTGTTCGTCATCATATTTCTGAGTTCAGGCGGCCTTCATCCTGAGCAAGCAAACTTGGCAAACTAGCCTTAGACGACGTCTGTGGCTCACGCAGGCCACACGTCTGCAAAACATGTTGCTTGTGAAGGGTATCACAAGGTTGACTTGTGTTGCCACAGGCAACGCTGGGTTCTGCCTTGCTACCGGTAAGCACGCATGCAGAGGACGTGTCAGCTCAGTTTCCTACATGCCTGTCTGAGGGCTGCAGCTCAACCATGCAGTGAAGCTAGTGCTGACCTTGTGTCGCACCACTTGCAGGAGCAAGTGGAGCAAGTGAAGAGGTTAGCAGTGGTTGAGACCTATCCACCGATGCTTGGCTGCGAAGCCTCAAGCAAGTCAAGCTAGATGCACATGTTGCCTCACTGCAACTTTCCAAGGGAGCAGAGAGAATTAGTCTGCACGAAACTGGCAAGGTTTGGATCGCTGGTGCCATTGACGGGGGTGTTCTCGCTAGCCCAGTCTGCAGCGAAGCTCACAGAAGCTGTCCCAGATTCATCGTCAGCTTTTCTGCGCGACTGCACGGACACGCAAGGTGCATGTCTCTTGCCTGGTGATTCGAAACTCCAAGGACCCGGACGATCTCCCCTCCATGTCCAAGCGATTCGGGAAGCTTTCCAATGACGATTTGGACGCATACCGCTTCGTGTGCACACAGCACCTGAGCCGAGTCAACTTGGATGTGCTTGGGTGATTCGTTGACTGGGAGCGCGACAACCTTTTGAGAGTTGTGGCGAGGTATATTGGCCTCATAAGGTATGCTGATCCTGATGAGAAGGCTTGTGTCACGCGGGCAGACCGGCATGGAGTTCTGTGATTCTTTTCCTTTCTCAAGCATTTTGGCAAGAAGCAACAAGGTCATTGGCTACGACAAAGCTGGACGGTTCAAGGCCTGCGATGATGCCATTGCGGCTGTTGGACGAGCCCGCGATCTGCTGAAGAAATCAGATGCGAAGGCCGCTGGAAAGCATGACATTGTGTTATTTGAATCAAAACTCTGTCCTTTGCAGAATATGTTGTTCCTCTGTCTTCGCGCGCGCGCACGCGTGCGCGCCCGCGTTTCCAGGCTTGCGCATTAACTGTGTTTTTTTGGGGGGGTTCACTGTGTTGTTTTGCGTCAGCTTTGTGTTTTTTGGCTTCATGTGCGGGTGCAGACCCTTGGCATCCTCGCAGCTGTCATCGTTTTCGGCGCCGTAGAAGGCTCAAGTTGTTTTGTCTGGTCGGATTGCAGGGATGTAAAGGATTAAACTCTGCAATTGGTGCGAGCTTGAAAAAATTAGCCCATACAAAGACTCAACAGCATAGCCATGTCGTGTACACTTCCAAGAGTAACGCGGCCGCCGTGATAGGTCAACTTCCAAGATTCCGCAGGTCATAGCGGAAGGTACCGATCCAAGAACCAGGCGAGTACGACGTAGGCACGCGCCCAAAAACCAGCTGACCAAGACGTATACTCCCAAGAGCCAAGCGACCAGACGCTTCATGCACTTCAAAGAACCATGCGGCCATGAGAAGGTAAAGTTTCCAAAACCCAATCCACCACGAGTAGGTACGCCTCCAAGATTCAGTGGATCGTAAGTTCCAACAATTCACTTTCACGAACCACCACGATGGCAATTCACAGAACGTTTGACCGCAATGGTAGGTGGTCCTTGCGCTTTATTTGGCCTGGTCCTGTCCTCTGATTTCTTCGGGTGTTTTTTCTTGTTTTTCGGGCGTCTTTCCTCTGGTTTCTTGGGGGGAGGGGGACACTAACGTCCGTTCCTACAGCGACCATGTCCCAAAACACTGGCACGCAAAGCGTTTTCGCCTCTTTGCGCAACGTGATGCGTTTCTGGAGCAAGACGCGTTGTTGCAAGGCTGTCACAAGCTTGCAGTCTTGTAAAAATCACAAAACCACTGCGAATTGCAGCGTTCTTACCTCTTTGTGCAACGTGTTGCAAAAGCATGTTTCACGTTTCTGGAACAAGACACGCTGTCGCAAGCGTTCATGTCGTGTTTTGAATATGCCCCAAAACACTGAAATAAACAGCGTTGTGGCCTCTTTGCACAACATAGCTACATCGGGTGTAATATCATACTCTAACCTTGTGAATTTCATATCCCCCCCAATACACAACCAGCAGTGGTGAAGGCCCACAACCCTGAATTCAACAAAGTGGTTTTGCAGGACCTGGAAAGCACGCGTGTCGCAAGAATGCCGCGTCTGCCACTAAATCCGACCTTGTCAGGGCATAACACAACCAGGCAACAACACGGCGCCCCGACCTGGCAGGTACACTACGAAGTACCAGGCGATCAGACGCTACAGACACTTCCAAGAAACAAGCGGTACACTTCCAAGAGCCAAGCCAGCAGACGCTACCGCTACATACACTTCCAAGAACCAGGCTGTTTCGATGCCAGGAGCCATGACACAACACTAGGTACGCTTCCATTAATGGTATAGGAGGATCACTTAGCAGCTTAGCAACACTCATCACCCTCATTTGGCGATTCGGAGCCCTCAAACACGCTCCAACATGTGGCGATTCCGGTTCATGATATACACACGACCCCTCATTTGGCGATCCCGGCTCATCGTGTTGCTTGAACACAGATATATTCCGGTTCTCATATATCTCTTCACTTTCAACTTATATTTCAAACACACCCCCTCATTGGGCGATCGTTTGTCGAGTCGGGGTCATCATCTAGCGGCGATTCGAAGGCATCATATATCTTGAGCACGCCCCCTCATTTGTCCCTTCCGGTTCATGATATATCTGAAGCACGCGCCCTCATTTGGCGATTCCAGTTCATGATAAATCTGAAATGCGCCCTCTCATTTGGCGATTCCGGCACATCGTATATATTGAACACGCCCCCATTCCGGTTCATCATACATCTTAAACTTCATCATCATCTAATGCCCTAAACATGCCCCCTCATTTGGGGATTCTGTTTCATCAACTTAAGCACGGCCCCTCGCGACGTACCCTCATCATGTATCTCCAACACGCCTCCTCATTTGGCGATCCCGCTTCATCATGTACTTTTAACATGCCCCCTCGTCTGGCGATATCGGTTCATCATAATATATCTTAAACATGCCTCATTTGACGATTCCAATTCATCATATATCTTAAATTTGGCGATTCGGAGTCATTATACATCTGAAACACGCCCCCTCATTTCGCGATTCCGCTTCATGACAAGTTAAATCTTAAACACGCCCTCTCATTTGGCGATTCCGTTACATCATGTATCTTAAACACAGGCCCTCGCGACACTCCCTCATTTGGCGAATTCGGTTCATCGAAAAAGCTTAAACGCGCCTCCTCATGTGGCGACTCCGGTTCATCGTGTATCTTAAACATGCCCCCTCATCTGGCCATACCGGTTCATCATATGTCTTAAACTCGCCCCCTCGTTTGGCGATTCCGGTTCATCATATCTAAACGCGCTTTCTCATTTAGCGACTCCTGCTCATCATAATGGGGTAGTCCGTCTTCTTCCCGATTCGCTTTGTATTCCATCATTACCGGAATTGCGCTTGTTCTTCCCATTTTGGCCGGCCGCAAAGAGGTTGATCAAAGCCCCCTTTCTATCCCTTTCTTTAGAGACCGAAACTCGACAGTATGTGTGTGTTGGGAAAGCCGTCATTCATCTTCCACCATTTCCGGGTTTTTCCGTCCTTCATATTCCATCATTTCCGGAAATTTGCGTCTTTCATGTTCCTCCATTTCCGGAAATTTGCGTCTTTCATATTACTCCGTTTCCGGATTTGCCCGTCCTTTATGTTCCCTTCTTTCCGGAAAATTCCGGCTTTCATATTTCACCATTTCCGGATTTTTCCATCCTTCATATCCCATCATTTCCGAAAATTTCCGTCATTCATATTCCATCATTTCCCCAAGAACCTCTTTGCGGCCGGCCAAAATGGGAAGAACAAGCGCAATTCCGGTAATGATGGAATACAAAGCGAATCGGGAAGAAGACGGACTACCCCATTATGATGAGCAGGAGTCGCTAAATGAGAAAGCGCGTTTAGATATGATGAACCGGAATCGCCAAACGAGGGGGCGAGTTTAAGACATATGATGAACCGGTATGGCCAGATGAGGGTTAAGATACACGATGAACCGGAGTCGCCACATGAGGAGGCGCGCTTAAGTTTTTTGGTGAACCGGATTCGCCAAATGAGGGAGTGTCGCGAGGGGCCGTGTTTAAGATACATGATGAAACGGAATCGCCAAATGAGAGGGCGTGTTTAAGATTTAACTTATCATGAAGCGGAATCGCCAAATGAGGGGCCGTGTTTAAGATATATGACAAGCTTAAGGTATATGATGAACCGGAATGGGGGGGCGTGTTCTAGATCTTCGATGTGCATGAATCGGCAAAAGGGCGTGTTTAAGATGTATAATGACTCCGAGTCGCCAAATTTAAGCTATGTGATGAATTGGAATCGTCAAATGAGGCATGTTTAAGATATATTATGATGAACCGATATCGCCAGACGAGGGGGCATGTTAAAAGTACATGATGAAGCGGGATCGCCAAATGAGGAGGCGTGTTTGAGAATTGGGACCCTCACAATCATTGCGGCGTTTGTTCCCAACAGCACATACTGTTGGGTTTCAGTCTCTAAAGAAAAGAGGCCTGGATCAAACTCTTTGCGGGGGGCGCACAAAGTTTCAAAGGGGAATTCCGTGGACTATCAACGCGGTGGTGGGTACATTTCCAAGAACCCTAAAGCGATTATGAGGGTAGGCAAGGTGGGGGCATTAGCCATTAGCCACTGAGCGACTGAATTCGTTGCAATTCGATGTGGTACTTCATCTCTGTGTGCTGAAAGTCCTTGCGTGTCTTGTCAGGTTTGTCCCGCCTGTACCGAGGCCTGACCCGCTTTCATATTCCATCTCTAGGTACGTCTTTCGTGCTCGGACATTCAAGAATGTTGGAGTCTTCTGGCTGATTCGCTCAGCATTCCATCATTTCTGGATGTCTTCGTCTTTCTTGTTTGGGTTTTCATCTTCTTCCCGCTTCACCATTTTTACGGATGTTTCTATTTCATGTTCGGGCATGTCGGGATTTGCCCGCCTTCTTCCCGATTCGCTTCATATTCCATTATTTCTGGATCTTTCCGAGTTTCATTTTCGGACATTTCAGGAATTTCCTGTCTTCTTCTCGATTCGTTTCCTATTCCATCATTTCCAGGTCTTGTTCTCGCTTCATTTCGCATACCATCATTTCCGGATGTTTTCGCCTTTTCCTGGGGTAGTCCGTCTTCTTCCCGATTCGCTTCGTATTCCATCATTACCGGAATTGCGTTTTTTCTTCCCATTTTGGCCGGCCGCAAAGAGGTTGATCAAAGCCCCGCTTTCTATCCCTTTCTTTAGAGACCGAAACTCGACAGTATGTGCGTGTTGGGAAATTGCCGTCATTCATCTTCCACCATTTCCGGGTTTTTGCGTCTTTCATATTACTCCGTTTCCGGATTTGCCCGTCCTTTATGTTCCCTTCTTTCCGGAAAATTCCGGCTTTCATATTTCACCATTTCCGGATTTTTCCATCCTTCATATCCCATCATTCCCGAAAATTTCCGTCATTCATATTCCATCATGTCCCCAAGAATTATGATGAACAGGAGTCGCTAAATGAGAAAGCGCGTTTAGATATGATGAACCGGAATCGCCAAACGAGGGGGCGAGTTTAAGACATATGATGAGCCGGTATGGCCAGATGAGGGGGCGTGTTTAAGATACACGATGAACCGGAGTCGCCACATGAGGAGGCGCGCTTAAGTTTTTTGGTGAACCGGATTCGCCAAATGAGGGAGTGTCGCGAGGGGCCGTGTTGAAGATACATGATGAAACGGAATCGCCAAATGAGAGGGCGTGTTTAAGATTTAACTTATCATGAAGCGGAATCGCCAAATGAGGGGCCGTGTTTAAGATACATGACAAGCTTAAGATATATGATGAACCGGAATGGGGGGGCGTGTTCTAGATTTACGATGTGCATGAATCGGCAAAAGAGGGGGCGTGTTTAAGATATATGATGAACCGGAATCGCCAAATGAGGTGGCGTGTTAAGATGTATAATGACTCCGAATCGCCAAATTTACGCTATGTGATGAACTGGAATCGTCAAATGAGGCATGTTTAAGATATATTATGATGAACCGATATCGCCAGACGAGGGGGCATGTTAAAAGTACATGATGAAGCGGGATCGCCAAATGAGGAGGCGTGTTTGAGAATTGGGACCCTCACAATCATTGCGGCGTTTGTTCCCAACAGCACATACTGTTGGGTTTCAGTCTCTAAAGAAAAGAGGCCTGGATCAAACTCTTTGCGGGGGGCGCACAAAGTTTCAAAGGGGAATTCCGTGGACTATCAACGCGGTGGTGGGTACATTTCCAAGAACCCTAAAGCGATTATGAGGGTAGGCAAGGTGGGGGCATTAGCCATTAGCCACTGAGCGACTGAATTCGTTGCAATTCGATGTGGTACTTCATCTCTGTGTGCTGAAAGTCCTTGCGTGTCTTGTCAGGTTTGTCCCGCCTGTACCGAGGCCTGACCCGCTTTCATATTCCATCTCTAGGTACGTCTTTCGTGCTCGGACATTCAAGAATGTTGGAGTCTTCTGGCTGATTCGCTCAGCATTCCATCACTTCTGGATGTCTTCGTCTTTCTTGTTTGGGTTTTCATCTTCTTCCCGCTTCACCATTTTTACGGATGTTTCTATTTCATGTTCGGGCATGTCGGGATTTGCCCGCCTTCTTCCCGATTCGCTTCATATTCTATTATTTCTGGATCTTTCCGAGTTTCATTTTCGGACATTTCAGGAATTTCCTGTCTTCTTCTCGATTCGTTTCCTATTCCATCATTTCCGGGTCTTGTTCTCGCTTCATTTCGCATACCATCATTTCCGGATGTTTTCGCCTTTTCCTGGGGTAGTCCGTCTTCTTCCCGATTCGCTTCGTATTCCATCATTACCGGAATTGCGTTTTTTCTTCCCATTTTGGCCGGCCGCAAAGAGGTTGATCAAAGCCCCGCTTTCTATCCCTTTCTTTAGAGACCGAAACTCGACAGAATGTGCGTGTTGGGAAATTGCCGTCATTCATCTTCCACCATTTCCTGGTTTTTCCGTCCTTCATATTCCATCATTTCCGGAAATTTGCGTCTTTCATATTCCTCCATTTCCGGACTTTTCCGTCCTTTATGTTCCATATTCCTATTCCATCATTTCCGGATTTTTCCGTCTTCTTCCCATTGTGGCCGGCCGCAAAGAGGTTGATCAAAGCCCCCCTTTCTATCCCTTTCTTTAGAGACCGAAACTCGACAGCATGTGCGTGTTGGGAAATTGCCGTCATTCATCTTCCACCATTTCCGGGTTTTTCCGTCCTTCATATTCCATCATTTCCGGAAATTTGCGTCTTTCATGTTCCTCCATTTCCGAAATCTGCGTCTTTCATATTCGCAAAGAGTTTGATCCAGGCCTCTTTTCTTTAGAGACTGAAACCCAAAAGTATGTGCTGTTGGGAATTACAAAGAGCCATGAATTGCAGCCAGAGTCGTGCTGTACCAATCATGATGAGTCAATGATGAGGTATCGCATACCGATAGGAATGGGCTCAAACACAAGATCACTGGCATTTGCATGACGCTTTAAATTGGCTCTAAGCATGATATCACCCGTACTGTATGCAAGGGTCTGGCTTTAAAATAATAATCGCCGGCGACGTGCGATGAAAGGGGTGCTTACGGGTGTTGTTTCTAGATTCAGTAGCCAGTTACCTGTTCAACTCATCGCATGATGAGAGGGTTCACTGTCAATTCTCAGGCATCGCCTGATCAGAAGGGAAGTTTTCGACAACCCATCGCAGCTCTCAAGATCCTAAGCCAATGATGCTCGGAGCTCGTGCCAGAGGAATATCTATAGGGGGTGTGGGCATGCTTCATGGCAACATGGCTGGGCTTCAAGGTCGGGCGTTAACGAAGCGACTCGCCAGTTTCCTGTGTCCTCTTTCAACATCGCATGAGGAGGGGCGGTTTATCAGCTGCAAGTATCACGGCAACAATTCTCGGCATTGCCGGTGTACTTTTCACGAGTTAGTCGAACGAAGAATGAAGAGATGGCTCCATGCTTTTGCGTGGATAAAAAGAGCGTGTGCTAACATAACACTTGTAGCTCTGGCATCATGACTGCAAAGGGGTTTTCCCCCAGACTGAGACTATTGTCATCGCGTGATGAAAGGGGACATGTACACATACATATATATATATATACCGGCAAGTGTGTTTCTTTATCGGTGATGTTGGGACTCCAGCAGCCGTCCATGGGATGGGTTCATTGTCATCACGGAAGAACATGCACAGAACAACTGCGCGGCGCAGAAGGCCGACAACCAACAACAAAGCTGAGGACAGCACAACGAAACGACGTGGACAACCAACTGCGCTTGCCCACGCTGGTCCTGTCATTTCTACCGAAATTCTACGGCTTCTGGCTTAAGGCTTAAGGTAGGGCGATCTGATTCCAAGTTCAAGAGTCTGTCGGCAGAATCCC
This sequence comes from Symbiodinium natans, assembly GCA_905221605.1. Classification (NCBI taxonomy): domain Eukaryota; class Dinophyceae; order Suessiales; family Symbiodiniaceae; genus Symbiodinium; species Symbiodinium natans. The sequence continues at coordinate 367,601 of CAJNDS010002549.1, forward strand.
AGGACAAGGCAAAGAAGAAAGACCTGAAAGCCTTCCAGAAGGAGGCTGCAGTGAAACCTTTTGCATCCCGAAATCTTCATGCCGAGATCAGCTGGCCCGGGGCGTGATTCTTATTTTGAAGTTGCACTCAGGTGTCTGCTATTGGCGTAAACCTGGCTGGCTTCTTCGCGCTAATCCCACAGGCACGGGAGCTTGGAGCAGCTGCGGGGTTTAGACTTTGCAGCGCAAGGATACAAGAAGCGTAGAAAACCTGGGGTTTTTAGGCATGAAAGCATGCCAGCTCCATCCGTCCGCAAAGGGTGACTTCGTCAAGGCGCTCTCCTTGGCGCAAAAGCTCAGAAGCATGGATGCTGCACCATGGCGCAAGCATTGGAGATGACAAGTCTATGTAGGTTTCTATAGCTGGAGTTGTGCGAGGAGATATGCATTTGCTTTTCTGCGCGCTGTTCTAGCAAAGATGTCTTCTGCAGTGCACACGAATGAATTGCAACAGTGCTTCTAAGGACAAAAACAATCAGCTGTCGGAGGAGGAGGTCACAACTGTCCGGTCCGGCATGAAGCCCTTGTCACAAGATGCTGCGCACTTAGCACTTAGAGGCACAAGTCTTCACGTCGTTCCTGTCGGCATATGAACAACTCATGGGCCACTTGTAGTGTTTCCACCGGGCGTTGACTACTCTCTACCTGCTTTAAGGATGCAGACATCGTTGCAGCTCTGAGAAAGCTTGGAGCTGGCAGACTATTAGTTCCATAGTGCCGAAACCGCCGAAACCTGTTTGAGGGCTACGGCTCAGGACAGCAAAGAGAACTTGCTTCGTGCACAAGCGGCTGTGACAGATTGCCGACGCTTTGTTGTTTCTCACCACACTCGCTTTGAACGTTGCACAGCATGGTCAGTACGAATCGTGAGGATATCTCGCTTTCGTGGGAATGGTGGCCCATGGTGGGAATGGGAAGTTGTAGTTACTGTTGAGATTGAAGGATACTGTTGGGAAAGGTGTCAGTGGTGAGTAATGTTGGGAATGGGGGGGAATGGTCAGTATTGGTGGGCAATGGGAGTGATTGATGGTGAATGGTGGGATGAATGATTAGTGGGTGATGGGTGTGTGTGTGTGTGTGTGCGCGCGTGCTGTGTGCTGCGTTAGCTGTTTCCACTTGCTCGGTCTCGTGGTTCAAAGGCCAGTAACTGGCGTCTTAAGGTTGTATAAGACACTTTTCCGATCTTTTCGGACAAATGAAGCAAGCCATGCTTCGGCTGATCTTTATGATCTCGCCGGTGGTGGCAATGAAGATGGACACTTCCCGCATGGATGGGAGGGACGCACCCTTCGATGTGCTGGAAGGAGCTAACGCCTCAGACAACGGCAGCGAGGTACTGGAGAACATCGTCCTGAGGAATGCGCTGCATGACCTCAGGGAGGCGGAGGAGGTGCCGGCCCCTGAGGACATCAGCGCGAACAGTAGCGCCAATGCAAGCTCCGCGGGTGGTGGCAACGCCACCAACAGCACCGACCAGGGTATGGGAAAATTGGCTGAGAACTTGGAGTTCTTGTTCATCAAGGCCCATGCGCCCAAGTCCCACAACGGCAAACCCCGCAAGTGTCAAACCTTCTGGACATGCTATAACCAATGTGCACACCTTAAGCATGAAGGCCTCCTTGGAATCCGGAAGCCCAAATTCCCCAGGTGGCCCAGTTGGAGCCCTGGCTGCAGAGTTCGGAGTCGGGTCTTCGAGGTCTTAGAAGGAGCAAGTCAGCTCACAATAGTTCACGTCACCGAAACGCACATAAGGAGACGGTCGTCGAGCTTCAGCAGCTGGAAATCAAGAGCTTGATCGAATGGAAGCAGAGCCACCTGGAGGCGGAGCACGACCAAGAGACCCCAAGGTTGTCGCTGATGGAGCTGCAGCATAAGGAGCAGCAAAGCACAGAGAATGCACAAACGATCTTCAAGAAAGTCCTGGAGAAGCACCATCACCAGAGGGAGAAGAAGCAGTTCGTCACCCCTGTCAAGACAATGGAAGGCCAGCAATCTCAGGAGCACCGCGGGCACCGTGCCAACCATGCCGCCAACTCCAAAAGCAAGCAGCCAAAAGATCCGAACAGCCAGCAGAGCAGCCTACTGCAACGCCAAAGGAGGGCATCGGAGTCTGATGAAAAGGAGCTGGAGGACACTGTGAGTTCCAAGGTCATCGGCACAATAGTAGATGGTGCAAAAAAAGTTGGAGGTGCGATCAAAGATGGCACGGGTTTAGTCGGGGACGCGCTTGGAGATGCCTACGCTTCCGCGACGGACAAGATCGCTTTCGTGGCCAACACCTTAGTGACCGCAAGGCTGCAGTTTCTGTGTGCTAAGCAGGGCTAAAAAGAACCTGGACCCGCTAAGCAGAGTCTTGATCATAATGTCAGCCGCACGGCTTCAAGCAGGCGTAAAAGGCCTTTTTAAGGTAGAATGGTTCTAGAATACGTACTGTACAGATGTACCTTTGCGCTTTCCCTGCAACATCACTGTTTAAAGCGACTGTTTTAGTTTAATCTTTGGCCACTCTAAAACACATGACTCCCGAGTGCCTTGAGAGTGGGTGAGAGGCTAAGAGAAGCTAGAGCCGTCCCCCTCAAGCGAGATCACAGCAGAGACACCAGCAAGGAAGAAGAGAAACACACACAGAGTTGTCCAGACACCTGAAGACTCGAAGAAGCTGTCCAGGTCCGCACAGATTCGCTGGTACAGACCACGGGTTTCTTTTGAGCTCTTGACACGCAGGCTGTGTCTAAACCATACAGCTCTAATAAAAAGAAAGCAGCAGCAGCAGCAGCAACCTTCAAGCCCTAAACACTACACTACACTACACCCTGTATCCTATGCAGATACTGTTTTACATAGCCGACAATGCTTCATTTTGCTTGGTAACGTGTGCAGTTCCAGAATACTCCTACGAGGCGACACTCGATTCTGTTTTGACTAAGTGCATGTGCGCTTCTAGAGTCCTTCCATGAGAGTCGCCTGCGAGCAAACCTTGCCCTTCCGATCTTGTACGATATGTTTGTTTGGCAATGTTTAATGCTTGAGGGCTTCATTTCGAACCCTCAACCCTAAGGCCAACACCGCCATCGACACCGTGGAGAAGGCCATTGACATCCTCAAGCGCGGGTTCAACAGCTGGCACGCCGGGTGCAGCGTCATTGCCCCATACTTGTCGTTTTCACAATTGGGGGCACACATCTTCTTTGGGGCGAGCCATTGCCAAATCACCCTGATGGGGCAGACCACAAAGCTGTTCCACTTTCACTGGCATCAGCAAAACATTGTTTTTCCGCAGCCGCTGCTCACAGCTGCACACTTCGCAACATCACAGGTCGAAGTGGCAATGCAATGGGGAGCACAGCTCGGGAGCCAATGTTCGATCCATGGGGGGGGCCTGATTCCATGCCTCGCCAGCAAGCTGGTCGGGTCGCTGGTCTCCTCTGGCATCGGTGGGAAGATCCTGGATGCTGCACCCCCTTTGAAAGCAGTGGCCACCATGGGCGGTGAGCTCACAAGCTGCGCGCAGACCGGGCCTGGCCTGGTTGCGTGCCTCGGCGGCAAGCTGGTCTCCTCTGGCATCGGCGGCACGCTGGTCTCTTCTGGCATCGGTGGCCAGATCCTCGATGCCATACCCCCGCTGAAGATGATGAAGAACATGGGTGATTTGTATGGAGGCTGCCACAACCATGGGGGGCACGGCCTTCTAACGTGCTTCGCTGGAGGGTTGGTCGGCCCTCTGGTTTCCCGTGGCATTGGCACCCAGATTCTGGACTCCGCACCCGCCTTGAAGTCCGTGTTCAACATGGGCCACGAACTGGTGAACTGTGACCAATCGGCCCAAGGCCTGGTGACCTGCCTGGGCAACAGGATCATCAACTACGTGCCCCCCTTGAGCCACCTGAACAAAATGAGCGAGATCCTTGCCGACTTCTTGGAGGGCTTTGCGAGAGTGGCGACCACCATTGCAGGACAGGTCTTGAAGGGTGGCAGCTCTCTGATCCAAGAGGCCGCCAATTCGCAGTTCCCGGCCACGGGAGCTCCGCCCATGGTGCATCACTCCGGGCAGAGCCTGGTCATCAAAACCCACACGCAAGAGCACAAACCCAAAATGTCGGCTCTGCAGACACAGGAGGAGAGGGGGGAGGATGCCGACCCTGTCAAGGGTGGCTTCGGCTTTCCCAAATTTCACAGCGAGTCGGGCAACTACCAGTCCAAGCTGGTCAGCCAGCTCCTCTGCCCGCACTGGGAGTTGGGACCCCGAAACCAATGCAGTGACCTCAATGTCGCTGTAAGTGCCTTCCTTTGTCCTGGTATCTGCACATGGGCGCGTGTGGGGAGTCTGTTGTGTCGGTGTGCCCTTTGTTGCGGCACACAAAAGGTTGCTGGTGCTTGGCTCTGTTCAGGTGGCATGGCTACGAGACGGACACGAGCTCCTGCCTGGCTTTCGCCCCCAAGAACAAGCACGGACACGGTGGCCAGGCGACAGCAACAGACTGGCAGGCAGGACCCCTCCTCCTTTCACCGTGTTTCATAGTTCTTTGGCGCTTTCCAGACTCAGCCATGGCATGCCATGGCCCAGGTCCAGAATGAGAACGACTTCGTGGCCCTCGAGCCATGGGCGGTGCCGTGTGGGAATAAGTGGATGAAGGACAACTGGGACAAGTGGCAAGGCGTGGGTGTCGGAATTGGAGCGCTATAGCCATGGCTT